>CM021110.1:323996241-324373331 GCA_007115665.2 Sequoiadendron giganteum
TCTCCCTCAATTCTCTCTCTCCCACCCCCCCCTCTCTCTCTCCCTCCCTCTATCCCTCCCACCCTACCTAGCTAAGTCCCCCTCACTCCAACCCCTTCTCTCCCACTCCCTCTCTCTTAAACTCTCACTTCCACCCCCTCTCCATCTCTCTAGATTCTCTCTCTCTAAATTCTCCCTCTGTCTAAAGACATACATAAATAAATACATACAAGCATAATACATATAATCTTACATCCATACAATCATACATGCATACATGTACATACAAACATACAAATATATTAGCATACATTCAATATATTGGCATTTAACATAAATGAGGAAATAACGTGAGCGCGTTATAATGCGCTCATGTTATGTCCTAGTTGACATGTTCCCCACAGAAGCAAAAACCATGTGAAAAGTGAGATATAACGCGAGCGCGTTATAACGCGCTCGTGTTATATCTTGCTTTGGGAATTTTTGAGCCTTAGGCTTTGTATTTGCCTTGGAATACCAACTCAAAGGCTTGGAGGGCATTCTAAACGATCAAAGACATGTTTTTAAAAAATCCACCATATTTCTCATAATCAACTTCGTGCTCACCGTTAGGATTGCATGTGGTTCAATATCGAAAAAATTGAACACATGGGTAATTTTGGGTTATCTCTTAGCTATCCAATGATGTAATTTTTTTCACTTTCTTAAAATGTTAAGTCTTTCATGCATAATTTATTTTATTTGTATGTCTTTTTTTTGCCAAAAAGTAGTGTTTGGTATTTTTTTCATTATAAATTAACTGTTCATCAATTTTTCAAATAAATTACATTTTTAGAAACTAGACTCCATTCTACAAAATTAAAAAATTAAAAATGAAAAATAAAAAAATTCAATTAGTTTCCAAAATTTGTAGGGGTAGCATGGCCAAAATTCTATTTTCAGGAAATGTCCACTTTGCAAATTAGTAAAAAATTAAATATTCATTAAAAAATTATCAGAAAAATCATGCATCAACTACATACTATTAGCTAACTTCTGACCGTTGCGATTTTAAAAATATTTAAAAAATGTTCATCGTACGAGGGTCGTACAAAAGTTGCTATGTTATGTTTTTCTGACAAAAACAACACCAATTTTTATACGTCCCTCATTTGAATCCCTTAATGTCAACCATTTTCAAAATAAATTAGTAGTTTACAAAGTAGACTCAGAGCACTTGAATCCTTTTTTTTGTTCCATCTCAAAATTTTGAGTCTAAGTATCCTCAATTTCACATCCAAGGTCAGTATTTCCTAATTTCAGAAAAAAGTTGTCCACTTAAGTCCCCTCTATGGAAACCATCTTGGTGCACTTACCCAAGGATGGTAGTGAAGTTGTAAACCCTAGAAAGTTGTGTTATCCTAAGGGAAAACTTGCACAAGAGAATAGATTGGCTAAATTTGTAAAGACAACCAAGGTGATTATGAACTAGTAAAACCCCAAGAATTTGCATTATCCTAGAGGCAAATTTGTTCAAGAGATTTGACTACTTGGCTAGGTGTGTTAAGCCAAGATGGAGTAGTGCTAATTTAGCCTTTAAGTTTAGCATGAATGATTTTTCTAAAGTTCTCAAAAGTTTGTTAATGGGATGAGATTTGTTTGATGAAGATATAGATGAGGATGACGATTTTGATCCTAGACTTGAACCTAGACATGACTCTTTTTACAAAATCTCGGTGTTGAAGAACATGCTAGACTTCCTATGTGAGGAAAGAAAATCTTTCAAAAAGCTTATGATTCTGTTGATAGTAGAAAACATACAAATTTGGGTTTTTTCTTGAAGCCTTCTTATAGAAGTTGTACACTAGTCTTTCTCCGACTTCAACGAGCATTTCAAGACGTTGTTCGTGAGCTTTCAAAATTATCCTTTTGAATCTTGGTTTTGGGATTTTGACCTTTCGGGAAATCATCTAAGGCAACACATATGAGGTCTAATTTGTCTTTTATCTTGCCTTAGTGAATTCCTTTTACCAAAAGCACTTGCTTGATTATGTTTCAAACTCCATATCTAATGTCCACTTTCTTTTTCATCCCACAAGGTCCATTATGTGGAAGTCAAGGAAATTAGGGCAAAATTTTTCTAGGTTTAACCTTAGTGAAAACAAATGATGATAGAGTCCAAACACTTAGAAACCTCTAAGGATGTGATCCCTAGAGAAAGAAAGAGTGTTTAGATTCGTCAAGGATATTTTTTTCCTTCAAGGGGTTTGAAATTTGGAGTTCTTTGTGAATATTTGTTTTTCAATTTTTTTGAGCACCAAGCAATGTATTTTTATTCCCAAACATGTTTTACAATCCTAGGATGATGAGACAATATTTTGTTGGGTTCCTATTTGGACGAATCCAATTGCGCATATTTTGTGTGGATGACTAGATGCTTGCGCACACTGGCTCCCCTCCATGACACACACTTCTCGGGTCAACCAAGCATCAGTACCCATGAATCTCCCATGACATATTTTTTATCTCTACAACAAAACCGCATGTATAACGTGGGGCGGCTTCAAAGGACATGGCCTTTTGCACCAACAAAATAGATAAGGATTTGGCCTTTCTAAACAAGGGTTTTAATTCGGTCTTTCCATTCGTGGAGGCTAACCCATTCGGTGAGAGATCATTGTTTCCCTTCTCGTCGAAGTCAACCACGTGATACTGGCCTTTGTTCTAGTACCCACTTTTATATCCCGGATGAAAATATACTTGTCCTTAGTGTGTTACCGGTTGGGTCATTCCCTTGAGTGAGTACTTTTTCCCACAAGGCAGGTCCGCTAAGATAAACAAAAGTGAGTAAAAATATTCATAGTTCGATCAACCTTCATTTAGAAACAAAGGGAGAACACACGCAATAAGCCTACTCACACTCACAAGAAGTTTTGTTCAATTTTAAACCCAAAAATGAAGTGTGGAGGTAATACTTTTGATTCTCAAGATCGTCGTGAGGCACGAGAGAAGCGCATACACCTTTTAAATGATATTACTTTGTGAAAAGGATTACAAAATATCAAAAACACACATGTTCATTTTAGTCCTCAAAGCAAGAAATGAGTTTTTTTAAAACACCAACTTTGACGTGTGAGAGTTTGCCTTGTTCAATTTTTAAACCTTTAAATAAAATCTAGTAGATTGTTTTTAGGTTCATTTTAATCCTTTTGTCTTGTTCTTTTTAGAGACCAAATTAAAATCTATTGAATCCTAAAATCTTTGAAGAGATAAAATCCTTAAACTTGGAATTATAATTGCTTCTAAGAGTGTCTAAAGACACTTGATACAATAGAAAAATGATGTCATGAAAATCTTTTCTTTTGTTTCCTCCTCCCCTTTTTAATTTGCTAACTTTCGTATGACCAAGATATCATCATTTTAAAAAATGATTGTAAAAGCACAAAAACAGAGGTCTATGCGCTAAAACAGAGTGCATATGTGCTAAAACAATGCACAGATGCGCTAAAAGAAGGCTCGTATGTGCTAAAACAGGTGCCAAATGCGCTAAAACAGCCTGCAGATGCGCTAAAATAGTCTACAGATGCGCTAAAATAGTTTACAGATGCGCTAAAACAATCTATAGATGCGCTAAAATAGCCTGCAGACGTGCTAAAAGATACCACAGATATGCTAAAACAAGGATTAACACCCAAAAGTGTAAAAAAATGTGTTAGATTTGTGATTTCTTGCCCTCCTTCTAGCACCATCTGTGAACCCCAATGCTTTATACCTGCATAAACACAACAAGCAAACACATACTTAGATCAATATGCAAGTTAAGACAAAGATTCGCCATTAAATCCATTTGCAATGCTTAAATAAAAAATAAAATGAAGAAATGAACAAAGATAATAATGAAATCCTAATTAAGCATGCAAACTCTTGATCCCATGGGGCAGTTGGTGCCAATTTGTGTATAGGAAATGGCCCTTTCCCAACTCCTTTGTGTGATTGTTGATGATTTGATGAGTGATCCACTTTGATGAATATTCAATCAAGCTCCATGATGAAAAACCTGCATAACCTAGCTAAGAACTTGATGAAATAGATAATGTTTGAGGATGAAATTGAGTATAATAAATTTACTCAAATTGTAGATGATAGAATGAGAGGAAGACTCTCTCATTTATAAATTTTCAAAATGGAAGAGAGAGTGGAAATGAGAAATGTGAGATCATTCAACATCCAATGGCCAAATGCCACTTTTCAAGATGTGAATGGTTGAGGAATGAGCACATTTTGGTCAATGTGCATGATAAATGTCATGAGATTCAAATTTCAAATTTGAACTCACATGCTGGAGGTTGAAGGAAATGGAGTTAATGTCACTTGGTTCAAAGCTAAAGACATGTAAGAGGCATTAAATGCCTTGTTGGAAGGACTAAGCCCATTTGAATTTGAATTCAAATTTGAGGGAATATTCCTCTTTTATGCCATGTGAGGGAAAATAGATGAATTAATAAATCAATTAAATTTATTTATTGGTGCAACTTGCAAAATCTAGAGGATTTTAGTGATTGAGATTAAATTAATCAAGATTTGATCAATTTAATGAGGGATTAGATGATTTGACAATTTTGACTTAAATTGATGAATTGATCAAGATTTAGAGGAATTGATTAATTAAATAAATGATTTTGATTTATTTAACTAAATGAGAAAATGTTAGATTAAATCAAATAAGGTTTAATTTATTTAATTTAATAAGAGGAATTTAGACACTTTAGTCAAATAAAATGATTTATTTAATTAAATAGAAACATAAGGTTAATTAGATTAAATTGATTAATTTAATCAATGAAGGAGAAAAACTTAATCAAATAAACAAAAATTTATTAAATTAAGAGACAAAATATGATGAAAAACTGAGAGTATGATTCTAGAGGAAATGTTGTTAGTAATCAGAATCAAGTGTGTCGAACTGAATTGTATATTTTTCATGTCTACATTTTGCCCCTTTGTTTATCTATTTTTAGTTATGGTGTAATTATTTTGTTATTCGTGTCTCATTTTTTCTCTTTATTGTTTTGTTGAGCTTTATTGTTCTATCCCTTTATCCTCCAATTACACTTTCGAAATTCCTATTTACCTTAATAAAAACATATCTAACTTAAATTTGTTTATTTAGTTTTAAAATTTATATAAAAAATAATAATTAAAATGAAAAAATGAATCTTATAAATTCAAAATATAAATTTTATCAATCTTATAAATTCAAGATCTAAATTTTATCAATCTTATAAATTCAAAATCTAAATTTTTCGGTAATATTTAATTATTAAATAAATATTTTTAAGCCAACCTTCTTAGAAATTGATACTCGTTAAGAAAAATACATGGCTTATAATTTTACACTTTATTTTTATCTAAAATCTTGTCTCTAAATTAATCCAATTTTTTTCACATTTATTAATTAATAAAATAATTACTAATTATTTGATCTTAAAATATAGAAAAAAGATAGTATACTATAATTGGGTTTTGTTTGTTATAGTCTAATAATAATCGATTCGACCTGAACTTTTAACACTTGCGTTAATTCACATTAATATGAACATATGCTTGGATGTTTCTTTGAGAACCAGAATTTTGCCGCAAACATTTGGCTTCGCTTTAATAGCAAAAACTCTAGCGAAAGATTTTGACGTATACGTTTGGATTTCATTTTTTTAAATTCTTGAAAGCGGAGTTATCAGGATAGCTGAATGAATTACTCTGTTCATCACGCTTTTTTATGAGAGCTTTGTGTGATGATAAGCATTACACCTACAATGGCCGTCCCTTCCATAAGCCATCTTCAGCCCTCCATGCTTTTAATTCTGATAATGTTATTCACAGTGGTGTCTGCAGAGCAAGATACAAAGGTATATTGTAACCTAAGTATTAACTTTATCTAAATTTGCTCCATGTCAACAATGCTTACTTACTATGCAATGCTTGTGCCAAAACAGCTTTATGTAGTCTACATGGGCAGCACTTCATCACAGGAAAATGGACAGTCTCACACATCATCTGCTTCATTGCACCTTGATATGCTTCACTTTGTACATGGAAGGTTATTATTATATCTTTATCTATTCTCACATTTGATTGTTATATAAAATTTGTTGGAAATAAATCATATTCAGACGAACAATAGGTTGATCAAAAAGAGGTTAGTACTTCAGTTGATAGAACATATTAGCACCAAATAAAAGATCTTAGATTTGAGTCATAACTGATTTATACGAATTGTAGCTCAACATAATTGTAACTAGCACTTGCACCTTAATAAGGTGCAATACTTACACCGATAGGCTGAGCCCACATTATTTATGGTCATGAAAAGTAGTGGACGACGTGAAGAAAGTAGTGATCTATCTCACCTATCCCTCTCTACCTCTCCCTCCTTTCCTCCCCCCTTCTCTCTCCCTCTTGTTCTTGTCTTCCCTCTCCATTTCTCTCTATATCACATATCCCTCTCTACCTATCCCTCCCTCCATCCCACCTATTTCTTTCTCACTCTCTCCTTCCCTCTCTACTTCTCTCCCTCTCTCACTTATTCCTCTCTACCTCTCTCTCCTTCCCCCTCTAATTCTCTATAACTCCCCTATCCCTCTCTATCTCTGCCTCCCTCCCTCTCTCACTCACTCTCTCTAGCTCTCTCTTTCCTTCTCTACTTCTTTCTATCCCACCTCTCTCTTCCTCCCTATCTCTATCTCACTTATCCCTCTCCACCTCCCCCCGTCCCTTTACCCTCGTCTCTCTCTCTTTCTCTATCCTTCCCTCTCCACTTCTTTACCCTCCTCTCTCTTTCTCTATCTCACCTATCCCTATCTTCTCTCTCCCTCCCTTGCTCCACCCTTCTCTCTCCCTCTTGCTCTCTCCTTCCCTCTCTATTGCTCTATATATCACATATCCCTCTCTACCTATCCCTCTCTCCATCCCACCTATTTCTCTCTCACTCTCTCCTTCCCTCTCTACTTCTCTTCCTCTCTCACCTATTCCTCTACCTCTCTCTCCTTCCCCCTCTAATTCTCTATATCTCCCCTATCCCTCTCTACCTCTCCCTCCCTCCTTCTCTCTCTCACTCTCTTTGGCTCCCTTTTTCCTTCTCTACTTCTTTCTATCCCACCTCTCTCTCCCTCACTATCTCTATCTCACTTATCCCTCTCTACCTCCCTCTGTCCCTTTACCCTCCTCTCTCTCTCTTTCTCTATCCTTCCCTCTCTACTTCTTTTCCCTCCTCTTTCTCTCTCTCTCTTTCTCAATCCTTCCATCTCTACTTATTTTCCCTCCTTTCTCTCTTTCTCTATCGTTCTCTCTCTACTTCTTTACCCTCCTCTCCAATTCATTCCAAAAACAACACTTCCTATACAACTTTAGTTTTTCATTTTTCTATTTGTTTATTGTTTGGATTTTATAATACAGATCAAATTTTATTTTTATTAAAAATTTGTTATATTATATTATTTATTTTATTTAAATAATCTTTTTTATTTTATTTATTATATAAATTATTTTATTTTATTTTATTATATATATATATTATTGTTTGGATTTTATAACATAGAACAAATTTTATTTTTATTAAAATTTATTATATTATTTTATTTAAAGAATCTTATTTTATTTTATTTATTATATAAATTATTTATAAAACAACATATTCATGTGACTTAACCAATGTAAAGGAACTTCATTTTAGTACCAGGCAAACTAAGGAGGAAGGGCACCCCTTCTTGGAATGCTTGGTGATTTTGTAGCTTTTGTAGTAAATGTGTTTATTTCCAACAGTGGATTTGTTTATGTTATTATGTGAATCTATTTAATGTTTATTGTTTATGGCTTATAATTTAACTATGAGATCTAATGATTATTTATGTTAATGATATTGAGCTATGAGTTCAATTTCTAGAATCATTACTGTTGTTATTTCTATTGCAACCTCTATTGTAGAAATATTGTAGTACAACCATAGTCACAAAAGCAAAACATAATGTCAAGCCCATAATTTTATGCTTGAAAATCCCAACTAATTTTTTTTTACAACATATATTAGCAACCTAACACTTACACAACATGCCACTATTACACAACACGAATTCTAAAGTCTATCACTATTTGATAGACTATACATTTGAATGATAGACAACTCAAGGTTTACTTAGTTATGGGTTCTTGTTGGACGACTCCTTTAGAAAAGTTTCATGGAGCTTAAACCTCAAATTCCTGCCAATGACTTAAATATCTCAATTTGGACAAATTAGCTTACTAGAAGAATAGTTGACTCTAACATAGTTATTGTGACATTCGCGTGAGAGGGGTAACTTAAGAACCTCTATACCCAAAATACTTAGATGTAACTGATTTATTCATTTTCGAGTGCAACTTGTTATTTTTAATTAAATGTGTCTGAGCTAGTGTGAGCCCAAATAACATTTATTAATTGAATAATTTAAGTTTTGCATGTAAGGCATTGCATAATGGGTTAGTTAGATTAAATAATTATTCTAGGTCAGGTCTTTACCCAACAAAGTGTTGATGATTTGATTTAAAGTGTTTGGCTACAGGCTACTAAATCATATGATCAATAATTAAAAAACATGTATAATAACTATTTCACAAAACATTACTTTATAGGGTATATGAAAACTAATTGAGTAATGAGTCCAAGTATTGGGTAAGGTAATTAATTTAAATTTGATAAAGCTATTATAATTAAAAGGGTTGAGAATATGTAATGTCCATATTTTATAGTTGGGTAAGAAAAATGCAACTAACAATTATTATTATTTTTTTATAATGACATTATTTTTACCCGTTACATTAATAATGATGTCAACATTAGTATTAACATCTCTCTTTACAATGACAACACTAATATCTTAATACTTATCTTTATATTAATATCTCCTTAATATTAATAATGTTAGACCAAAAAAATATCTCTTACCTCTATATATAATATATTTATTTATTTAACTATCTACTAATTTATTTTTTATATATATCTATATTGAAATAAATAAGATTAATTATATGAATAGTGAATACTATAAATAATTAATAACTTTATTTACTCATATATATTAAATCTATTTATTATAGAATGAAATAACATAAATAAATAAGAGAAACTTCCTTTCTTTTAAAGAAATCTAATTCTACGTAATTCGTATCCTTTCTTTTAAAAAAAGAAGAACAAAAACTTTTAGTTAATATACTTCCCTTCTTCACGGGAATGTGGGAACACATCTCTTTTAACATTCTTTAAATGATTAAAGAAAATGGAAACATATTTAAGAATGGCTTCTTGAAGAAAAAGAACGTGGGGCCCTACATAGGAAAAGTATTTCCTTAAACAACACATCTACTCCACGTCAATGAAGATCCCATCAAACTTAAGTTACTTGATGATATTAAAGCTGCATAGAAATCACGCTTAACTCCGTTCTAGGTTGCAGATTTTCTGAGACGGTATTTAATAAGCACCCGTTCCTACGTGTTGTTATAAAAGCTGGGAGGCAGCAGAAGAATCGTTGAAGTATAGTTACTGGAAGAGCTTTGGTGGATTTGCTGCTGTGCTTTCTTCATCCCAGGTCCAACAGCTCTCAAGTAAAACAAATTAAAAACTTCTTTAAACGGCTATTTTTTTCTTTCCCATTTTGGTCATTGTTGGGAAGATGTATAGAGGCCCCTAATATACATGTTTATGATTGTATAGATATGGATGGCGTGGTCTCAGTGTTTGAGAGTAAACAACTGCAACTTTTAACGACTAGATCATGGGATTTTCTTGGCTTTCCTGCATCTGCCCAAAACAATGATTTGGGTTATCAGAGCGATATCATCATTGGTCTTCTGGGCTCAGGTGAAATTATCAAAACAAAAGAAACGTATCTCCTGGTTGTAAACACGTTATGCATTTCTCAGCATGGTATTTATCTTATTTTGAATTGCAGGATTAGTGTTATCATTAATTTAAAAGTTTCAAATTGATATGGCCAGAATCAGAAAGTTTCAGCGATGCCGGATTTGGTCCAGTGCCATCCAAATGGAGGGGTGGATGCCACACAACATCAGATTTCCGAGCATGCAACAAGTTAAACCCATTCCTACCCATTCTTTTTATGATTATATTTTATTATTCCATATAAATATATACATAGATATGTATATATAATTAGTTTGATTCAAAAATCATGCAGTTGAATTCTGATAACAGTATCAGAATGATGCATACTCTACCAAATATCATAGGACAAGAACATTACATAATAATTTCCAACATTTTATTTTCTGTTAATAACAGTAATGTTCAATATTTTGAAGTGGATCTAGAAGTATAACGTTTTTAAATATTATTAAAATTTAATTTTGATCAATAAAAATAAGATCAATGTTTATGTTTTTTAACTATTGATTTTTTTATCATTGGATATACAATATTTAATTAAAATAGATTAATACCTAAAAAAATATTTATAAAAAAATAGAAAAATATTAAATTGACATTACTAAATATTAATATAGCCAATAGAAAATTAAGATTGAGAATTATACATACATACATACATACACACACACACACACATATATATATATGTATTAAATACTTATAAACACATTTTCTGATTTATTTTTTCCCACATAAAAAAATTGTTACAAACTTAATTCATTATGTACTTTTTATATCAACATAGAGAATGAAAAAGTCATGATAAAAAACAACTAGTATCATATTATAAGTTCTTATATTAGATCTTTATATAAAATTATTATAGATTTTGAAATAAAGGGAATTAAAGTGGTCTTAAAAATCACTTTCATATCTTACATCTTAATATATAAAAAATTAATATAATTTAAAATAACTTTTCATATTTAGATATTAAGATTTATGCTAATTTTTCAATTAAAAATTAATAAAAGATTATTTATTGATTAACTTACAAAATGACATATTTATTCTATTTAAATATGTGAATTGACATAATCTCCTTAAAAGTATTAGGATTATATATAATATTATTTTTATTATGTATAATATATAGGATTTTTTTTCTTAATATGTAAAACTATCACAACCTTTTTTTAATTCTACATATGTTTCTACCAAAATATTATACATCTCTTTAGATGAGTTAGTGCATCTCTTATTAGTCTCCAACACTATTTTCATATGTTATTTTATACCTTTATATTAGTCCACTCAATTTATATGATAACATATTTTTACATATTATTTTCTTGTTTTTTTTTGGTCACTTTACTACACAAATAATTTCTTAAATTTTTTTGAATTTCTAATGTAGAAGTAAAGAACATTGGATAATGTAGCTAAAAGTATGGAAAAATTGCTAGGAAACTAGTGGGGGAAAAGTTTTATCGCACTCCTTCAGATTCTCCACCACCTTTAGGGGATATTTTATCTCCAAGAGATGGATTTGGACATGGAACACACACTTCCTCTATTGCTGCTGGAAATCATATAAATAATGCAAGTTTATATGGTATTGCCCAAGGAGATGCACGAGGAGGGGTCCCGGGTGCAAGGATTTCTATGTACAAGGTTTGTTGGCTTGATGGTTGTGGTAATGCAGACATTCTTGTGGCATTTGATGATGCAATCTATGATGGTGTGGACATCATTTATGTATCACTTGGCACATATATTCCTCTTAACTATTCTCAAGATAGCATTGCTATTGGAGCATTTCATGTAATGAAGAGGGGAATTTTGGTATCAAATTCAGCTGGAAATTCTGGACCTTATAGGGAAACAGTTTCCAATTACTCTCCATAGTCTTTAACTATAGCTACAAGCACCATTGATCGCAAAATGGAATCTGAACTTATGTTAGGAAACAATATGTCTATAGAAGTAATTAACTACCATCTACCCATTTTTTATTTCTTTTTTATTATGTGTCTTAAAGTTTAATTTTAATGGTGTATAATCTCTATAGGGAATTGCTATAAATACATATAGAATGGAGCAACCATGGTATCATTTAGTATATGGAGGGGATGTCGCTAATATTTCTGGAGGCTTTAACTCTAATGATTCTAGGTAAGAAAGAAAATTTAAAGTACACATTTTGAATAATATATTAAACTAAAGGGATAACATAGGCAAAAAAATATTTTTCTCAATAATGAAAGGAAAAATGATCTTTTAGATAATTTATAATCTTATAAGGAATCTATAACATATTATTTTGTATTTTAAATTTTCGAGCGGTTGTGCATTAAATTCTTTAGATCATACTAAAGTGCAAGGAAAGATTGTGCTTTGCAACTATATTGAAGACCCACCAGATTATTCAGTTTTTATTGTGGGTGGAGTGGGTGCCATTATAATTTTCAATGATTCTAATGACATAGCTTATGTGTGGTTAAATCCTGCAACTGTGATATCAACTGAACAAGGAAAAGTTGTATTGTCTTACATCAACTCTACAAGGTAATTGCCTCAAACATATACTTTATAGTAAATAAATAAATATGTGAATAACCATGGTGAATGATAATTTAATACTTTGATTACATTCCATTAGCTCTCCTATTGCAAAAATTCAAAAAACTACGACTTCCAAAGCATTGGCACCCATTGTGTCTTCCTTCTCATCTTCGGGCTTCAATCGAATTACTTCCAACATTCTCAGGGAACATTTTTTCATAATATTAAATTAATTGAAATTTTCAAATTTTGTCAAATATATTATGTCAAAAAAATCAAAAATATAAATTAAAAAATGAAATTGTAAAATATATAACAAATCTAATTATTTATTATAAAAGAACATAATTTATAAAAAAAAAAATTATTATATAAAATTAAATTGTAATTTATAATTTAATATTAAAAAATATTATTATTATTTATAGTTTTAATAATAGTTTATAATTTTCTTAAAAATAATATAATATTTTTTTATCTAATGTGTAGTTTGTTGAAAAATTATCCAAATTATTTAATGTAGTGTAAAATATAATTATTTTATAAGAAATAGTATGATATAATGCATTTTTCTACGGTCAGCCTGATATTAGAGCACCGGGTGTGGACATTCTTGCATCTTGGGCAAGAAATTCTTCAGATAGTGAGAATCTAGGAGATACAAGGATCTTTGACTTTAATATTATATTTGGAACCTCCATGTCATGTCCACACACCGCAGGAGCTGCAGGATTTGCTGAGTCATATCATCAATATTGGTCTGCTGCTACCATCAAATCAGCTCTAATGACTACAAGTATTGTATTATTCATATTTCATTAAAATTTTAAATATTTGATTTTTTCTCAAATTATATAAATAAAAATATTCTTTTTAATTTTATAAGGTGGATTTATTAGTCCAAAAGATTTATGACAAGGGCTAAATGTTATAACTATATTTTAAACTAAAAATTAAAACATTAATATAAATGTTTAATAATTTGACTTGTACTGCAACATATGTAATGGATCCAACGTTGGCTGGAAATGAAGATGTATAATTTGGGTATGGGGTTGGGCAGATAAATCCAATGAAGGCCATCAACCTAGGGCTTGTGTATGATGCAGTTGTAGAGGATTATGTTAGTTTTATTTGTAAGGAAGGTTACAATGACACCTCTTTGCATTTGGTAACAGGAGATTTTAGTAGTTGTGACCTTATACAACCATCTTAAAATGAAGCAAGAGAACTAAACTATCCTTCAATAATGGTTGTTGTTGACCTAGGAAATCCTTTTAAAGCCAAAATTCCTAGAACAGTTACCAATGTAGGAGCTTTTGAAAGTACATACAAGGCTACTATATCTGCACCCTCTCAAATAACTGTGATAGTTCTCCCAAACACACTATCATTTTGGCTTCTAAATCAACAATTATCATATAATGTCACAATTGAAGGTGGATCCATGGTTGTCGACGAATTACTTTCAGGTGCCTTAACTTGGAGTAATAGGAATTACTCCGTTAGAAACCCAATCTCTATCTATGCTATTCCCAAATTTGACTAACATAAGTAATCAACATGGTTTTTTGTTGATTGAGCAAAACTACATAGCTTGAATTTCACACCCCTACTTGTCAAAACTATTTTATGCATGCTTGCATAAATTTTCATCCTTTTGAATTATATTTTGAGTAGAGTTAGATTAAAAAATTGTTCTTTCGAAATAAATTTCTATTTAAGTGACAACTCTTTTAATTTTACATTGTTAATTTTCTTTCGCTCTCCAAGTTTGTATAATAAGGAAAGATTTCATCATAAATTTGGTAACTCTTTTGATTAATTTATTTTTTAATTAAACAATAATAAAATAGATATTAAACAATTTATTAGTGTGATATAATGGGGATGCATAATATTATGATTTTTTTCAAAATGTCAATCTTGATTTTGGAGCATGCTATGATCTTACGGTTTAATCATTTTTTGATTTCAGATGTAATATGCTTTATTAATATTTTTACATCCATATTAAATCTAGGTCTTATATCCATATCAAATCTAGGTCTTAATATCAGATCATATTAAGTCACCTATAAAATTTTGGCTCCAATAACATTGTAGCCTAATATATGACATTTTTCCTAGGTTTAATCTATTTTCATATCTTCTTTCTCTTTCGATGATTGACCTCACAACATTCAAGTTAATTAACTTTGTGTTCGATGACTATCTAGCCTTGAATTGGGATTTAATTAGGTTTAGCTTAATTTCAAATCCATTTTTATCTTGTTATATTTTGCATGTCACTTCAAAACTAAAATGAGATTTCAACTAAATTTAATATTTTTTGCATGGCTTAGATAACTATGTTTTTGAATTTATACTTTTGGGGCATGATGGAATGTTTAGTAAATTAAGGTTAAGAAAATAATTGTATTTTCAAAATAATTTAAGTATAAAATTATTTGTCACATGCATTTTGCATAAATATTAAAATAATTTAAAAAGCATATTCTAAAATATTCAATAAGGCCTATTAATTTTTATCAGAATTTGAGTAAAAATATCAATATATATCTTCATATTTCATGTACAAAAAAAAATATAAATTATGAATAGATGTAATTTTTTCTAGGTAAAATTCTATAAGCCTATATATATATATATTTATATTAATTGTAACAATGGAAATAGGGTGCCCCACCTTTTAGGAGATGAAGCACAAGGGTATGGTTCCTATTTCACACTTGTTTCATTCAAGGAAACCTCGGAGATCTCAATCCGAAGGTAGCAAGGGGAAAAGAGATATTTCAATAAGCTATCCTAGGGTGTGATTAAGGGATAAAAGGGAGTTCACCACCAAGCTAGGGCTTGAAAAGACAAGTAACATGCAAAACCTAATGATATGAAAAAATTGAATAGATGACCTAGAAATGAATGCAAAATAGAACAAGAAATTGAGACATTAGAGAAATGCACCTGGAAACTTGAATGTACTCAAAATAAGATCAAAAAATTTGAAAATGTAGACTTTAGAGCACATTGGGACTCATACACCAAGTTCAACATATCAGTCACAAACTAAGGTTTTTGGGATGAAACTGGAATCAAGTAGTGTTGATTCAAGATCTTCATAAATATGGAAAATTTCCTATACTAGGACTCATACGCCACTTGTGGCATATCATTGTCATCCTTCATTTTTGAAAAGTAAAAGTCTAGATCTTCTCTACAATCTCTACTCTTTCTTCCCAATGTGATTTCCAAGTCTGAACTTGTAAAAAGACCTGCAAAATAAAATATAGTGTTTATTTTCTTATGGGTGATTTTCCTCGGTCAAACCCCTAGTTTGGTAATTAAAAATTGATATAAATAATGAAGCTTGAAATTAAAGGTGTATAAAAACCCCAATATTAAGTGTATTTAAGATTAGGAAATCTAAAATGCAATGCAACCCTATTCTAATGTGCTAGAATGAGATGCATGAATGAAACATGAAGATGAATGAATCACTTTAGGTGATGTATAATCACCCTAATAAGCCATAATAAGACATGTACCTTCCTTAGGCTGAAAGTAGAGTGATAATGGAGGATGTAATCACTTAGGAAACAAGTCATTAAGCTTGGTTTGATGGATAGTTGCATCTCCCCAACTTAGAATCCATCTTGATTCAACATATGCAACCATAATCAATCCTTAAAAATGATAGATATTGAATGAAAGTGAGCTTGAAGACTTGCAAAAATATAATTACACTTCTCGAAGACTTCAACCTTACTTTCTCTTGAAACTTGAATGCTCTTGTAAAAGTATGCTTGAGTGCTTGTGAATTCTTAGAATTTTGAATTGTTTTCTCTAGATGAAAATAATGACTTGAAAGCTTGTTTATATAGGGAAAACACCTAATTTACCATTATTTAGATCTCAAATACTGACATCAACCAAAATTTTGAATTAAAAACTTGAATTCCCTATTCAAACCCTAAAAATGGGCCACACATGACTCATACGCCACTTGTGGCATATGGGTCCCACCTGGGGGGACTCATACGCCCAAGGTGGTGTATGAGTCCCACCCTATTTTTTTTGGGTGGGCTAATGATGAGTTGTAAGAAAATTAAGTGTATTTATTGATTTTGTCAAGATTTTAGTCAAAATAAGACTTGAGGTCCAAAATAAAGGGTCTTAGGGGCATATTAATGATGATTGAAAGTGTCATAAATGCAAGGGTACTAAATAAGGTCCAAATTAAGTGAGAAATTGTACCATCTCCAAAAAGGGAGTATATTTTTTATCATTACATCTAGCCCCCACTTTAGAACCCATATGACTGTGTGCACATGCAAGCTAAAGGAATCTGAACAATAAACTTAATTTCATAAAAGGATAGTCATATGGATTTCTTTTCAATATAGGGGAATGGAGCCCCCATTGTAGCTATTTGCAAAATGACAATGATAGGAACTGCATCCTAAAACACCAATTTGTTAGTCACAGAAAAATCCTCTTATCTAACTTCTTCATGAAATCAAATTTGAGGGTACATGTATGCCTCCTCTTGATTCCACATGCTTTATTGAGGTAGAATCAAGGTAGTAGTATAACTGCATCAAATCAGGTAAGTCTGATCATAGGGTATTTTCGAGTACTATACCAAATAGTTATAGATGTTTGATGACAATGGGAGCAGAATCAAAAATCCAATGCAACAAACAACGTAAAAAATGGAGCTCACTAGCCCCCAGTATGCTAGTTTAATTGAAAAGAACTTTTTAACCCTAATATACAAATGACCTAATTTAAACATATATAAGAGTAAAAAGTGAAATAACTTGTAATCATTTTGTCTTTTATCTTCTTCTAGTTTTACTTCGTTGGAGAGAGAGTGAAAATGTCGAGCGTTCAAGAGTATGTTCCTCCAATACTCAATAGCCTACATGAGGAGGTGGCATGAAGCAACCTTCAACATCAGGTGAGTGAATCCTTCTATGCATTAAATTTGTTTTACACATTTATTTTATGTTTTTAGACATTTCTAGGTAGATTTAGAACCCTAGAAGAAAAGTTCACAAACCATCCCTTTTTCTTGCAAAGTGTCCCACATTTTCGTGAAGTGTCCCACTTTTTCATGAAGTGTCCCACTTTTTTCATAAAGTGTCTCTTTTCTTCATGAAGGGTCCCAAATAGGAAATAAAGTGTCTAGGACCCTTAGAAAAGTACCCTAGAGAAACTTTTTGACACTTGATGTATAGATTAAAGATTTTAGAATGCTTATAGGTGATATTTTTCTATTTTTAGGTTTCACCTCATTCATGATAACATATTGAAGGTAGATTATTATGTCGTCTACGAGATCCTTTTTTTGATATTATTGGAAATAAATACTCAAATTCTACAAACCATTGAGATTTACTAGGGATACCTCATGCCTACCATAAGGTACCATGATGCCATGTTGATGGCACTTTTAGAGAGATGGGATGTCGATACCTACACATTTCCCCTACCCACCATTGAGATGAAAATCACCCTAGAGGGAATACATTGTATCCTTTGAGTTCCCATTTGAGGCGAGATCATGTAATTCGTAAGGGATCGTACATACACATAGATGTGAGAAAATATAGGATATTACCTAGGAGGACTAGTTTGAGATGAGATTGTAGGTCCACGTATTGAGTTAGTGTGGCTACTCTATGCACGATCACCACTCTTAAGATGGATCGTGATGTTCACAGTAGCACTAGTACTCACCCCAAATGATCAAGGAGCACATCTAGATGGAGACCTTGTTCATATGATATGGTAGATGGAGCACGACATGACTGTATGTGCTTGGGGATGCAGTATTCTTGCACATTTATATTATGATCTTGGATGGTTAGCATATCATGAGGTGGATAGCATGGTACATTGTAGGCTACTATATGTGTGGTGCATAGAGAATATCATATGCACTTGAACAATAGGGTTCCCTTCGATATCCATCCTGAGATACCCACACCCATTCAACTATCCACTAAGCTGGTCATGGAAGTAAGGAGATATTTTATACTAGAGAGTTAGATTTGATCACCTGTATCAAGAGGATATCTTGTGGAGATTGTACTAGTTGATACCACAGTGGTCGGATGCAACCTGACAATTGAGGAGAATGCAAATGGATAGATTTATACTTGCTAGACATGATTACGTAGTAAGACCATTTTACTACGATTGTGTTGTGCAATAATTCAATCAGATACAAGTACCACTAGTAGCATGACCCTTTTGTAGGTGAATAGTATAGAGTTCTCAAAGGCTTGGAGATACAAGACAATTCACCTCTAATGATGTCATCTCTAGTGACTTAGATGATGATGATCATGATATGCCTAGGTCAGTCTCTAACATTGATGAAGTTGGAGCTATAGATTCATAACAAGGAGTGGTGGATAGTAACACAACCAGATCTAGTGCTTTGCATGGATTAGCCTATAGGATTTGCAAGACCACTTCTAGATCAGAGGGATGAGCAAGAGGAGACAACTTAGGATATAGGGCTTAGGGCTACAAAACTATTCGTAGATGAGATAGATGAGGGATACAATGAGGATGCAGACCTAGACTATGAGGGAGAGGAGGAGGAGGACCCAATGAGTGAGGGTAGTAACATGGTTGACAAGGGTCCAGTTGCTCACTAGTGGAGCGATCCAACTCCTACCTGTTTTACCAGATCACAGTCGACAACCATGGAATGCACCAAGACTTATGATCATGGAGAGCCTAGCACATCCTCCATGCCTCCTACATAGGATGAGATTGTTTTTACACAGCCAACTCGAGATCTAGGCGATGACATTTTATTTATGATTTGCTTAAGTTTTCATTCTTATGCTTATATATCATGATACATATTGATTAGCTTTATGATTTCTATATTATAGGGTCTATAAGAGATTTGTAGGATCTCTAGCGATAAGTAGTTGCAGAGATAGTGTCTCCTTTAGTTTTTAATCAAGCTATCGGTATAGACTACATGCCCACACCCATCATGGAGTGGAACCCAGAGCTCTTTGAGCCTTATGTCAGATTGAGAGAAACATATGAGGGTTCCACTAGGCATTCTGATCGAGCCAAGGTTTCCTATAAGGAGGTTTGGTCATCTTGAGGTCCAGCAGAGGTCGAGAGACTTCATGTAGAGGTATCCAGGCTATAGACAAATAGGGACCACATAGAATGAAAGTTCCTAGAGTCCATCAGATGGGACACTGCAACTGTTGGATGAGCACATGGCCTAAAGTATGCATTGAATTCTCTTATTAGTTCACAATCATGATCGCATACTACCATCTCTCAAATGACTATCTCTAGACAAATGTGATCACCACATCCTAAGGGATCTAGTAGCCACAAACGACCCTAGCATTGTATATATATCATGACTTGTACTTAAAACTTTGTGATATATATGATCATTTGGTTGTTTGTTTATGATTAAGTGGTTTAAGTTAAATGACAATGTGATTTATCAAATAGTATTTGTAATACCATTTAATAAATGTATCTATGATTTAATATGTTTGATGTGATCTAATTTAAAATATTAGATAGTTTCTATTAGATGCAAAATTATGATTAAGTATGTTATGCTAAATTAAATACACTTATGATCTAATTGTAGAACATTGAATCTAATACAACACACTTGAGATGGAATTGAATAGTATGATACCTAAAGTAACCACCTAAAAATTAATTTTAAAAAATAATTTAGTATTCAAGGAATAAAAATAATTGTTTTTTAAGAACAAAGCAATGCGAGCGTACATAGAATATCATCTATTGAATCTAACACCACTGCTTTATCATTCACACTATTCAAGAAGATTTAGACATAGTTACGATGAAATTCATGGAATTAATAGGTTATATAAGAGGTGTACCATCCATTTATGTTAACATATATGATTCAGACCTGTAACTTTCATCAATTATATAAGGTCCCAACTAATTAGGGCTGAATTTTCATTTTTTCATCAGGGAAACATTGACATTATGTTGATTCTCACACAACACCAAGTTCCCTTTATTGAATGAATGAGGTATTATTTTATCATTGTAACTGATGCATTCTTCTAGAATAAGCTTGAAGGTGCTCAAGAGTGTTAATGCATTGTTCGTCAAGCATTTCAAGTTGATGCAAACTTTGTTCCTTATAGGTTTTTTCATCAATAAGTCCTTGGAGAGTGATTATTAATGAAGGAATCTCTAACCCTAAGGACATTATCACCTCAGTTCCATAGACAAGGTTAAAAGTGGTATTCCCAATTGATGCTCTAACATTCATACAATAATCCCATAACACATAAGCTAGCTACATGTGCCAATCCTTAGTATGTTAGCTTACTGCCTTCCTTAAGATTCACTCAAGGGATTTATTGGTTGATTCATCTTGGCCATTAGATTGTGGGTAGTAGGGTGTTGAAAAGTGATGTTGTATGTTAAACGTTTCTAAGAAATTCTTCACATCCTTATTCTTAAATGGTGTCCTATTATCAAAAACTAATGCAAAAGGAAGTCCAAAGCGAGCAATAATGTGTTTCAATATGAAATGACATATTACATCGATAGTTTTTGAATGAAGGGGAATTTATTCCACCCATTTCATGAAATAATTTATTGTAGTAATTATAAATGTGTGTCCAACAAAGGAGGGAGGTGAAATCTTTCCAATAATATCTAGGCCCCATACCGAGAAAGGCCAAATAGGAACTTGTGCATGAAGCTCAGAAGTAGGAGTGTGAATCAATTTGCTATGTTCTTGAAATTTGTGACATTTCTTAACATATGCAAAGAAATATTGTTCCATATTCCTCCAATAGTATCCTATACGGATTAACTTTTGAATCAATGATCTTTTTCCAAAATGTTTTGCATAAGCACATGCATGGGCTTCCTCAAGTGCTATAGGGATTTCAAATTGTTTAAGGAATCTAAGAAAGAGACCATCAAAGGACCTCTAATACAACACGCTGGCAAGAATTATATATTTAGATGCAAGATTTCAAAGGTGAGCTTAATTATTCTTAGTTTTTGGCTCAAGAAAGGTATTGTTTTTTAAATAATTAAATACCGGTGCATACCATTCACTAGATCTTTATGTGATGGTTGATAATAATTCTTCTCCCTTAGATTGTTTCAGTGGTTTTGTAATTGTATGCATGATAAATGTGAAATATTTTGAAGGATCTTGAGGAGATATCAGATAAGTCACACTCACCATTGCCTTCATGTGTTGATTATCTTTATGTGGGATATTATCAATGGTGAATTAATCAAAGCTTTCTAATAGAGTAATTGTGAGATCCTTGTATTTTGATAATTTTTCATGTTTTGCTTGATATATTTTATTTATTTTCTTAGTGACTATTTTAAAATAACCAAATATTTTAACATTTCGAGCTCCCAGAGTCAAAGCAACACGTAATCCAATAATTAACACTTCATACTCAGTTGTGTTGTTTGTGCATAGGAAGTTTAAGCGATAGGATATAGGAATATGCTTACTTGCGAGTAGGATTATTATAACCCCTATGCTAGAGCTTGTTCTACACTTAGAGTTGTCAAAGTATAACTCTCATCTACTAGTTTCAATCATCAACACATTATCGTCAGGGAATGAATCATTATTAGGTAGCATGAGGGGAGAGGGAGCGTTAGCTAACTGGTCAGTCATGGCTTGTCCATTAATTTATTTTTGTGAAACAAACTTAAGGTCAAACTCAATCAACAACATAACCCACTTAGCTAAGCGTCCGGATAAATCTATTTTGGTGAAAAGATGTTTCAAAGTATCAAATTTTATCATCACATGTATTTTAGAATTCAATAAGTAATGTCTGAATTTTCTAGTAGTGAATATAAGAGCCATTTTTTTTTTTCTATCACTATGTATTGTGTCTTGTAATCAATTGAAGTTTGGCTAATGTAATAAAAATGATGTTCTTTACTAATTTCACATATTTTTGGGCCAACAATATTGCAAGAGCATGAGAAAATGTTGATGTATAAAGGATGAATGACTTGTCTTGCATAGAAGGTTGTAAAATAGGTGAAGTAGTGAGATAATAGTTCAAAATCTCAAAAGATTGTTTACAATCATCATTCCAATTAAACTAAACCTCTTTCTTAATAAGATGTGTAAATGGTAATGTTTGGTCCGCTAGTGCTGCTGCAAAGTGACGAATATCCTAAATTATCCCTTGTAAAGTACACAATTGAGAAACATTTCTAGGAGGTGGAATGTTAACTATAAAATAAAATTTATTTGTGTCCACCTCAATGCCTCTGTGAGATATGCTAAAAGCTAAAAATATTCACTATCTATGCCAAAGGCTCACTTTTTTGGATTCAATCTCATGTTATATTTTTGCATTTACTCGAAGATATTTCAAAGGATATTTACATTGACTTTCCAAGTTAAAGATTTGGCTAGAATGTCATCAATATAGTTTCCCAAAATATTATGTATGTAATCATGAATTATCAATTTCATATCTCATTGATATGTTTCAACCAAATTCTTTAATCCAAAGGGAAAAATTACCCAAAAATATTCTCCCCAAGATGTGGTAAATGTTGTTTTGTAGAGATATTGAGGGTTGATAAAGATTTGATTATATTCAAAAAATCCATCCATGAATGACAATAAAGCATGTTTGTAGTTTAGTATACTATCATATAATTATTAGGAAGGGGAAAGTCATCTTTCAAAGATTATTTATTAAAATCACAAAATTCCGTACAAATCCAAATATGATTATCAGGTTTCATGACTACAACCATGTTTGAGATCCAAGAAGAATAATCTATAGGGAATATAAAGTTAGCTTCGAGGAGTTTTTCAATCTCTCTCTTAATTAGTAAGGCTATCTTAGGATTCATATTTTGTATCTTTTTTCTAATAGATTTAGCATCTTCTGCGAGGACTTTATTGTGTGTTACGATCTTAGCATCAATTACTAGCATATCCAAGTAAGTCAAAGCAAAATGTTCAAGAAATTCATGAAGTAAAGTTGCATGGTCTTCTTGTTCATCTTAGTCCAGGAACTTCCCTACCTTTATCATTTTTTCTTCATTTTTGATTTCCATCAATATGTCAATAGTATCTCCGAAGAGAAGCACATTGTTTTTCAAAAAATCAAGGATGTATTCTTCAATGTCTGTATCAATCTCAGTATTTTCCTTTTCTCCATTTTGTTTTCTAGCATTAATCACAACAAATGTAATCCATTTATTTTTAGGAGGATTAAATGGTTCATCATAAACTCCTAACATCTCTTTCAAGGCTTCATCATCTTCAAATTATTCCAGTGATATTGCAAGTTGTATCAATCAATTCAAGATTCTTTAAGGTGAGAGTTATTTTAGGATTACACATGATGGTGTTGATGTTTAGTGGGGGTATTTTAGCTACTTGTGTTATCTTAGAAGGGAAATATCCCAAACCAATTTTTGTTTCTTGTGTGTTAGTATCTATAGGAACATGGATGCCTTGCTCTTCCATTTCACATCCTTTTCCACTATAACCCAATTTTTTCATGAACTCATAACCTTTCCCATAAAGTCTATCCATTTCTTTTGGATTTGGTGGTTGTTGATAGTATATCTCATCAAAGTTTTTTGTATAAATTGTGTCTTCTTCTAGAGTAAATGAGGTAGATGCTTGTGTTTTTTCTTTTACATTCTACGTTGACATCACCATTGGTTTATTTTTTTGTGATCATGTATTCTCCCATTAATTAAGGTGTGAAGTCTAAGGAACCAAAATCATCTTCTAAAAAATTTATCACTTTTGTTGCAAGGTGTGACCCTTGGTCTCCTCTTCTTGTGGCAGGTGTAGTCAAGCACAGTGCTTGGGATTCATGACATGGTTTAATTGCCTCATGTGGATCTTGATCTTGTATAAATCGAAAGGTTGTATCAGACATTAATAGGTTGATATTTTGGTGCAACAATAGACACTTGTGCAACAATTGGTATCAAAGCTAAGGTCACAGGTTCAAAACCTAGGCTTGCGCTGAGGGGGGATTGTTGCAAGGTGTGACCCTTGGTCTCCTCTTCCTATGGTAGGCATAGTCCTGTGTGGTGCTTGGGCTTCATGACATGGTTTAATTGCCTCCTATGGATCTTCATATTGTATGAATCTAGTGGATGTATCAAGCATTAACAAGTTGATCTTTTGGTGCAATGATAGTCGCTTGTGCAACAAATTTTTCCATCTCATTTTTATTTTCTTTGAGTGGATCTATCTGTGAAGTTGGAATTAGTGTGTTTAGAGGATTCTTATTTCTCTTTTGAAGTTGCAAGCAACTTTCAGGCTCGGGGTCTATTTCAACTTCATATACTTTATTAATATATACATACTTCATGATACGATGAAGGGTCGAAGGCACCACATGCATCTCATGAATCCAAGGTCTTCCTAAAACAAGGTTGTATGAAATACAATGAGGCATGACATTAATATAATTTTGTAAGGTACCCTTTCCAACCGTAATAGGTAAAGTAATCACACCAAGCGGTTTCTTTCCTACATTATCAAATCTTCAAATCGACAAGAAATTAGGTTGAATTATCAATTTATCCATTCCAATTCTATTCAAAAGGTTCACAATAGACACATTGAGAGCAAAGCCATTATCAACAAGGGCTCTTTTATTCCTGTCTGATTATAGATAGATACTATTATGAAGGCATCATTTATCTTTCTCATCTCCAAGGGTGGTAGCTCATGCTGATGAAACTTAATATCTAAATTTTTTATTTGATAAGAAGGGAAGGGCTCTAATCCCATGGTCACAAAAGTAGACAAAAAGAAACAGAGAGAAGGTGGTAAACAACACCACCAACAAACCAAAGAATAACACCAGAATTAGCTCATAGGCCAACATTAAACTTAATAACCATAGACCAACCAGTACAAATAAAAAATATTAAGATACTGGAAGCATAATTAGATCTAAGTAGACCATTAATTAATTCCACAGTGTCCCAAGTGGTATTCCACCTTAACATAACCAATAAAACAGAGCAGTCCAAAATATTAAACCTATACGACAAAAAACTCATAAAAAAAAATAGAGCAGCACCAAGAGGCATTATTTTCCTTTCTTCAATAGGTCCCCATACTCTCCCATGAGATCAATATACTCTGTCCAATCAGGCCCCTCCATCACATCCAAAGTCTTCAGGGAATCCAATTTCCCCTGTTTCCTCAAATTCTTAGCGATTTTGAGTTCTCCAAAAGTTGAACCCAACATCGACTGCCTCATTAATTTGTTTGTAACCCTCATGAGAGTACCTACATCCTTCTCAATGTCTTCAAACTGAACCTGCAAGAAATTTAGTCTTCTCTTTAAAACTTTGATTCTTGAGTCCTTTCTCATGCCCAAATCCTCAACATCCTGCACACTTTCATCCTATTTCCTATCATCCTCAGATTGTTCAACTTATTCTTCCTCTTCCTCATCCTTTTCCTCCTTCGAGACTTCTTCAC
This sequence comes from Sequoiadendron giganteum, assembly GCA_007115665.2. Classification (NCBI taxonomy): domain Eukaryota; kingdom Viridiplantae; phylum Streptophyta; class Pinopsida; order Cupressales; family Cupressaceae; genus Sequoiadendron; species Sequoiadendron giganteum. The sequence continues at coordinate 324,022,215 of CM021110.1, forward strand.
CCATCTCATAAGCCATATTGTCAAAATCCAAATCCTTAGAGTCATCTTCCTCCTAGGCTTCAAAATCTTCATACTCCAAATCCTCCTCTTCACTCATAGACATTCAATGAATTAAAATTACCATATCACTTGCATTTGTATTAGAAGGAAGTACAACTTGTTGTAAGGGATTTTAAAGCATAGTGTGGTAGTTAGGTGAGTTTTGAAATAGGTCCCATAGGGATATCTTTTTCAGAGTATTCTTAAGTTGTTCAACAAGATCATACTCCTTTCCACTATTCAAATGCAAACAAGTGGCAATAGGTAAGGCAGAGTTAGGAGAAGGTAAGGATGTTGAGGTTATTTTTCTTGGTTGTGGATTATTTCTAGTGTTATATGTATGAGAAATGACAATGTCACTTGATTTCTGCAAAATATTGTTCTTAGATGGTTCAAGTGTTAAAATGGGTTTGTTTTGAGTTTGAGTTTGAGTTTTGTGTGAAGGTAGGTAAAGGATAAGTTGAGGTTGAATCAAGTTAACTTATCTTGGTTTTAGCTTGTTGTAGCAAGCCTTAGTGGAAAAAACTTGTCAGATGAAATCCTCAAGGGACTCATCTAACATGTGAAATTCATCACTACTAAAAGGCTTGAGGTTTAGGTTACGTTGGAAAAAGAGATTTGACATGATCAAATAACTATGATTTCTCCAAGTGGTTCATCAGCTTTTCAGGTGTTTTTAGTTTTATTTTCTAATGAATGCCCAATATAATCTACTCTAACTAATGCTGGAAATGAAAAGTGTACTAATCTAATTCTATCCATAATTGTAGTGAATATAAATTAGTATAAATCTAATGAAATGCATGAAACAAAAGCTTAGTAAACTGAAACAAAAAGCTAACAACAACCAATAGAAGCACAAAAACAAAGTTTTTAATGATGTAAAATGCAATTTAAAATATGAAATAGGGCTAAATCTCCCAAAGGGGTGTATGATTCCTAGTCAAGGTTTTTTAGAGATTTAAATGCTAAATAAAAGTCACCACACAATACCCAAAAATCAAGAAAAACCACTTGTATTGGGACTAAATCACCAGAGGGGCGTATGAATCCTAGATTAGGGTTTTTCCATGAATTTTAGAAAATTCTAAGTGAAAGTTATGTTTTCTAGTTTGTATGATGTCTAGGCATAGTGCCATTACATATTTCATATGAAATTCACCAATGTAAGATGCAAAATCGTAAGATATATGCACTTTCACTAATGTAATATTTAGAAACCCTAGATGTAAATCAACTAATGCAAAAACCCTAATGCAAAATTAATGAAAGATAGATCCAGGATTAAAATGCACTACAAATCAGAAAATAGGTGTTTATGTTGGGTTCACAAAAATGTAACAATGAAAAGAGGGTGTCCCACCTTTTAGGAGATGGAGCATGAGGGTATGGTTCCTATTTCACACTTGTTTCATTTAAGGGCATCTTAGATATTTTAATCTGAAGGTAGTACGGGGGAAAGAGATCTTGAAATAAGGTATCATAGGGTGTGATAAAGGGTTGAAAGGGGGTTCACCATCAAGCTAGGGCTTGGAAATACTAGTAACATGCAAAACCTAATGATATGCAAAAAATGAATAAATGACCTAGAAATGAATACAAAACATAATAGGAAACTTGAATGTACTCAAAATAAGCTCTAAAACTTTGAAAATGCATACTTTAGGGCACATTGGGAATCATACGCGATGTTGGGCGTATCATTCCCAGACTAGGGTTTATGGGTTGAAATGGGAATTTGGTAGTGTTGACTTAAGATCTTCATAAATCTATAAAATTTCCTATATTAGGACTCATACACTACATGTGGCATATCGGTCCCATCCTAATTTAAAAAAAAATCAAATTCCACATCTTCTCTACAATATCTTATCTTTCTTCCCAATCCAGTTTTCGAGTCTAAACCTATAAAAAGACCTACAAAAAAAAATATAGTGTTGATATTCTTATGAGGGGTTTGCCTTAGTCAAACCCCTAGTTCGCTAATTAAACCTTGATAGAAATAATGAATCTTGAAAGTAAAGGTCTATATAAACCCTAATCTTAAGTGTATCTAAGAGTAGGAAATTTGAAATGTAATGCAACCCTATTCTAATGTGCTATAAAGAGATGCATGAATGAAATATGTAGATGAATGAATCACTTTGGGTGATGTATAATAACCCTAATAAGCCATAATAAGACATGTAACTTCCTTAGGCTGAAAGTAGAGTGATAATGGATGATGGAATCACTTAGGAAACAAGTCATTAGGCTTGGTTTGATGGCTAGTTGCATCTCCCCAACCTAGAATCCATCATGATTCAACATAGGAAACCATAATCAATCCTTAAAAATGCTAGATTTCGAATGAAAGTGAGACTGAAGACATATAAAAACATAAATATGCTTCTCCAAGACTTCAACCTTGCTTGCTCTTGGAACTTGAATGCTCTTGTGAAAGTATGATTGAGTGCTTATAAATGCTTAGACTTTTTAATTGCTTTCTCTAGATGAAAAAAATGACTTGGAAGATTTTTTATATAGGAAATACACTTAATTTATTGTTATTTAGATCTCAAATTTTGACATCAACCAAAATTTTGAATTAAAAACTTTAATTTCTTGCTCAAACCCTAAAATGGGCTACATGGGACTCATATGCCACTTATGGTGTATGGGTCCCACCTAGGGGGACTCATACACCCAAGGCAGCATATGAGTCCCATCCTAGTTTTTTGGGGTGGGCCAATGATGGGTTGTAAGAAAATTAAGTGTATTTATTGATTTTGTCAAGATTTTATTCAAAATAAGCCTTAAGATTCGAAATAAAGGGTCTTAGGGGCCTATTAATGATGATTTAAAGGGTCATAAATGCAAGGGTACTAAAATAGGTCTTTATTAAGTGACAAATTGTACCATATTCAAGAAGGGAGTACAATTTTAGTCATTATAATAAAGAGGGAAAATATATCAAAAATGAGTGATGTCCTATTTTTATCAGAATTTGAGTAAAAGTATCAATATATATCTTCATATTTCATGTACAAAAAATATCAAAATGATGAATAGATGTATTTTTTTTTTAGGTAAAAGGCTACAAGCCTATATATTTCTATATTAATAAAAAACAACAAAAATGGGTAATGTCCTAAAACAATTAGATGTCTCATTCTTCATCATCTTGATGTTGAACAGATTTCATGTGAACCTTGGTTATCCATGTTTTCTCTCCATGGAAGTCATCTTGTCGATTGTGCATAAATGATTAAATTTTCCCTTTGAAAATGATATATTTACTATACATCATAGTGGATTTAATATTTTTTCTTCACATGGGAACTTTTCCTTAAATTTATTTTGGCAACCCTTTTTCAAAAATATCAAAGTTATTACATTTTTTGGTGAACCCCCTTTCAACCCTTAATCACACCCTAGGATACCTTATTGCAAGATCTCTTTCCCCCTTGCTAACTTTGGATTGAGATCTCTAAGCTTTCCTTGAGTGTAACAAGTGTGAAATAGGAACCATTTCCTCATGCTCCATCTCCTAAAATGGGGGGCACCCTATTTTTCATTGTTACATTTTTTGTGAACTATGGGAACATTTCCTTAGATTTATTTTGGGAACTTTTCCTTATATTTTTGGTGAACCCTATTTTTGTGGCACCTTATCAAAGTTATCATGAGGTATAACTTTGGTATGGTTACTATATTGGATTTGAACTTAGGTATGAATTTTCCATAGCCCCTTGATTGTCTGTGTGAGTGCATACCATCGCATGTGTATGCATCTCACTGGGGGCTCACCTAGTAGATACTGGATTCCATTAGCCCTTGTGAGTGTATGTTGGTTTGGATAATGTAAATCATGTTCCACTCATAAAAAAATATTTAGGACAAAAAACCTAGATCTGATCCACATAATTTGGGATAAACAAAATCCACCTCTAATAATAACACTCCAAATCACAAATGAGACATCTAATAATAAGATCCATATAGGGTTTATTATCAACACTATCAAGAAGAGAGTTAGAGAGTCCAAGATCCACAGTGAATGGTGTATCGTGGGATGGCATGAGTCTTGAAATATGTCTCACAATAGTATTGGTAATAGGAAACCAATTTGTAAAGCTCATATAAGATTTCAAAAACTTAGTGTGCAAACAAAAAATGGAAAAAGGGTAAAGGGTAATGCAAGGACCTAAAATGAAGCGTGAATGTAAGTTTTAGATTATGAAAAAGGTAATTTAATTATTATATTATAAAACAATCTGAAATGGAATGCTCTAAATGCAATTTTGAATTTAAGAAATGCACAAAGTGAATCTATTTAAGTTAGCTGCAATGAATTAAGGAAAACAAAAAATTTGCAAATTGAAACCAATAACTAATAGTAACAAATAGAAACACATAAACATAGTTTTTAATGCTAGAAAATGCAGTTTAAAATATAAAACAAGACTAAATTTCCTAGAGGGGCATATGAGTCCCAATCAAGGTTTTTAGGGGTTTAAATGTTGAATAATAGTCATTGCAGAATACCCAAAACTTAGGCAGAACCACCTATATTGGGACTAAATCACCTAGAGGGGTGTATGAGTCCTAGATTAGGGTTTTTGCATGAATTTCAAAAAATTCTAAGTGAAAGTTACATGTTTTAGTTTGTATGATGTCTAGGCTAAGTGCAATTACAAATTTCAGATGAAATTAAATTATGCAAGATGCAAAAATGCAACCTATATGCACTTTCACAAATGTAAGGTTTAGAAACCCTAGATAAAAATCAACTAATGCAAAACCCTAATGCAAAGTTAATGCAAACTAAATTTAGGATTATAATGCACTACAAATATGAAATGAGGTGTTCAATTTGGGTTCACCAATCCTTTAGAAAACATAATAAAGGTTTCCTCTAAGTAAACCCTCCTCAACCGACTCAACATGTTGATGCCCAAGTGGCTGCTATAAAAAAAAGACAACTCCTTTTGCATTTGGGGATCCGACTATGAAATTTTCTCCCTTACCTAATACCCTTCGTAACATAATGTCACAACTTTTAGAATAGAAAATTATTACCTTACATCTCATCAGAGCACATGATCCTCATAAATCCTTACCCCTAAACTTTAGATTGAATGCTTATTTCCATTATCACTGAAAAAATGGACATGGTATGGAACATTGTAAGCATCTTAAACATCTTTTGCAAGACCTCATTAATTTAGGTCTACTTTCAATTGGAGGTGCTAATTATCAAGGAAATAAGTTTGTTTCCCCTCCTAACCAAAACTTGCAAGTCTTTACCTACCCTATGCCAAAACACGATGCTTCATTTGTCAAAGAAACTAAAAGGAATGATGTGTTGAATGTTGACACAGATGATGGAAACATAGATATTGTTGAACAATATCCTATGGATACTGATGAACAAATTCCTTTAGATGATATGGTTGGATTGATTGAAATTCAACCTCGTAAGGGATCAACTAAAAATCCTCTTGACAATGTTTTCTCCTCACCAAAGATACTTAAACATGCACCCGATGGTCCTCTTTACATAGTTGGGCGAATCGATGATAAGCCTACGAATGGGATATAATTGATCCTATCTGTGGAGAGAATGTGATCACCGAGGAATTCTTGCTTGTGCATGAAATCTATCAAGAAACTTATGATAAATTGAAAGCATGGATAAAGACACATAATGGTTCCACTTGCCCTACGATGGGATCAATCACCCTTCCTCTAGCTGTAGAACCAAAAAAAATAGATGTCTCATTCTCCATCATCTTAATGTTAGACCAATTTTATGTGAATATTTTTTATCCTTGGCTACGCTCCATGTAAATCATCCCATCGATTGTGCATAAATTCTTAAAGTTTCCCTTTGACAATGAAATATTTATTATACATCATAGTGGTTTATTCCTATGTCTCCCCGTGGGAAATTTTCCTTAGATTTCTTATGGCCTAAACCTATGGAGCCTATTAAACCTCGTGAGAACTTATTTTCCAAATTCTACCAAAAATTTAAGGTGAAATGTATATCCAAACTATCCCTCAGAAACATACCTCAACCCAAGACTGAGCCTCTTATCCTTGATGAAAATATGATTGAACCTAAAGATGTGTCCCATCTCCAAAAACAACCTATAACAAATCTTCCTATGACTTCTTACAAATGAAAAAGAGAACAAAAAAATCCTTCTGCACATCCTAAGATAAAAACAAGTTTAAAAATCTAAAGAGAAAGTGGTTGAACAACCTCCCATGGTTTGTTCCATTCCTCCCCTTACGGAAGAAAATAAACCTATGGCTATCAAAATTGCTCCTACACAAACTTAACTCAAAAAATGAACTAGACTTGAAACCAAAAAGCTAGAGAGTGTAGGCATAGACATCACACTCTTGCTTGAAGGTTAGATGAAGAAAAAAAAAAACATCCAAACTTGATTGCAACAATGCACAATGAGTCTCCCTCACCACAACAAAAAGATCCTATACTACAACTACAATAGGAGTTGAACCCTTCTTTGGAATTAATCATTTGACCTCGTATTGTTATTAACTTGGATGACGATGATGAGGTTGTTAAAATTGATTAAGAGGTGCATGATGAATTGAATACATTGTTTTCCTCTTCTGTGAGATTAAACGATAATTCCCCTAAGAAGAGCGTTGAACTTGGTAATGATCCTAGTTCGATACTCACTATTGTGCCTTTGGCTAGTTTTCCTCCTTTTATATACAATGAACATGATTGGGATGTGGATGACCTACTATATGTTGAATTACATGTGCCTTACTAGTCTTTTACATTATTTTATTTTTCATGTTGTGTGTGTGATTGCATGTGTGTAATGTGATCCCCCTTGATATTATATTTGATGTACCTCTCTCTTTGTGGAATTCCTCTACTTCTACCTATATTTTTCTTTATGTCATAAATATTTTACCTTTTCATTTTTCTTTTGTTTTCCTTTTGGGGATGACATAAGGCATCAAGAGATTTACGTCTCTTCCATGTTGACCAGAAAGGATTTTTTGTATTTTTCACTCTCTTTGTGTCATCCTTCCTATTCCATGAGTATTTGGGGAATGATGATAGTTATAATATCTATAAAAATTTTGTAGCAAAGACATATTGACCTTGAATTTGTGGGAAACCCTTTTTCATTGTCATTATTCTTTTTCAATTCATGTTTCATTTTGTAGTCTTCTTACCTCATGTGATGCATCTTTCACTTTGTAGTGGCATTGGATGTGATGTTCCTCAAGAGAATGATCTCTCTTAGTATATTCTATTCCTATTAGTGGTTTGATGCAACACACTGCATCCCCTAAGTGGTGAATCTTCTATTCTTTGATTGATCCTCTCTTGGATACATTAGGCATGATGGCCCCTAAGTTAAGATCTTACGTGGACTAAGAAAAACTCCTTTTAATTTACCCTTACACTATTTTGCATTCATAATAACTGTTATATGGTCACCTTGCATAACACATTTTTCTTTCCTCTAGTTCCATCCTGTTTGTTCATGGGTTCCAAGCATGGAGAATACAACCTTGAATTTCTAGAATAAAGAATACAACACTACATTTCCAGAATGAAGATTGATAAAGACAGTGAAGAATACAACTCTGAATTTCTGAAACAAAATGTGCTTCCCTTGGTAGACACTATTGACATAATAATGGACATCAACAACAAAGAGAAAGTGATAAAGGTAGGGAATTTCCCGGAAAAAGATGAACAAGAAGAAATTGTAGCTTTACTTGATGAATTTCTTGAACTTTTTCTTGGACTTATTTAGATATGTGAGGAATCAATGATAAGATTGTAACACACAATATAGTCCTCGCTAAAAATGCTAAACCAGTTAGAAAAAGATACGAAATATGAATCTCAAGATAACCTTACTAGTTAAGGGTGATATTGAAAATCTCCTCAAAGCTAGCCCTTTATACGTCCTATAGATTATTCTCCTTGGATCTCGAACATTTTTGTGATCATGAAACCTGATAATCATATTTGGATGTGTACAAAATTTTGTGATTTGAATAAAGAATCTTTGAAAGATGACTTTCCCATTCCTAATATTGATATGATAGTATAATCGACTATTGGACATGCTTTATTGTCGTTCATGGATGGATTTTATAGATATAATCAAATCTTTATTAGCCTTCAAGATCAATACAAAATAAAATTTACCACAACTTGGGGAACATTTTTTGGGTAATGATGCCCTTTCAATTAAAGAATGCGGGAGAAACATATCAATGGGCTATGACATTGATATTTCATGATTACATACATAAGATTTTGAAAGACTATATTGATGAAATTCTAGCCAAACCTTTAACTCAACAAGACTATGTGAATATCCTTCAAAAGATCTTTGAGTGAATGTGAAAATATAACATCAGATTGAATCTAAAAAAGTGTGTATTTGGCGTAGATAGTGGATTTTTTTTAGGTTTTATCATATCTTACAAAGGTATTGAGGTAGACATGAAGAAAATTGATGCTATAGTTAACATGCCACCTCCTAGAAATATTTCTCAATTGCATACTTCACAAGGAAGAATTCAGGCTATTCATCATTATGTAGCATCCCTAGCAGACTGAACATTACCATTTACACATCTTTTTAAGAAAGAGGATTATTTTAATTGGAATGGGGATTGTAAATAGGATTTTTGAGATTTTGAAAGATTATCTCATTACTCCACCTATTTTACAACCCGCTATGCAAGAGAAACAATTCATCCTAAATATACTTCACCATCTGCTCATGCTCTTGCAACATTGTTGGCTCAACAAAAATAAAGTGATAACAAAATCTTGTTTATTATATTAGCCAAACTTTGATTGATTACAAGACATGATACATAGTGATAGAAAAACAATGTTTGGCTCTTGTATTCTCTACTAGTAAATTGACACAATACTTATTGAATGTTGAAATACATGTGATGAAAAAAATTGATCCTTTGAAACATCTATTCACTAAAAAATATTTATTTGGATGCTTAGCTAATTGGGTTACATTTTTGACCAAGTTTTACCTTAAGTTTTTTTCACAAAATGAAATTAAAGGAAAAGCCTTGACCAACCAGTTAGTTGGCTCTCCCTCTCCCCTTGCACTACCTAATAATGATTCATTCCCTAACAATAATGTATTTATGATTGAAACTAGTACTTGGGAGTTATACTTTGATGGCTCTAAGCATAAAACATGCCCAACATAGTGGTTATAATAATCTTTCTCGTAGGTAATCCTATTCCCCTATCCTATTGCTTAAACTTCATATGCACAAACAACATAATGGATTATGAAGCGTTAATTTCTAGATTACATGTTGATTTGACTTTGAAAGCTCAAAATGTTAAATATTTGGTGATTCACAATTATTCACTAAGAAAATAAACAAAAAATATCAAGAAAAACATGAAAATTATCAAAATATAAGGATTTCATAATGAATCTATTAGAAATATTTGATTCATTCACCATTGATAATATCCCACATAAAGATAATTGGCATGCAGATGTAATGGTGAGTGCGGTTCTCTGATATCACCTCAAGATCCTTCAAAATATTTCAGATTTATTGTGCTTAAAATTATGAAACCATCATTAGAATCTAAGGTAGAAGAAATATTATCAACCACCATGGAAATCCCTAGTGAATGGTGTGTATCGATATATATATATATATTTTTTAAATGCTACATTTCTTGAGCCGATGACTGAGAATACTTGATCTCACTGTTAGGAATAAGGTGTCTCAACCTTGGATAATTCCTATTCTTATTATTTGTTTTGTAAAATGTATTTCTTGCAAATAATGTAATTAAGTGTGAGTGTACATGTCTAGTTTGCATATTGATGTGTCACTCCACTTAATGTGTCGGCATCTTGAATTGTGTGTAAGGAGATCATGGCTGAAACGGTTATGACGGATTCCTATGACACGTAAGAGCTATGTCTGGAAGATTCAATGACAGGTGAAGACATGTGGCAATTGATAAAGTTGAGTACTGTACACTCTTCCACGATAGTGGGGTTCGGGGCATCGCCCCGAAAAAAATTTTCGAGTTCCTATTTTCTCGGAGAATGGTAAAACCCTAATACAGTTATCTTCGGAAGTTGCCCTAAAAGGGAAGCGCATGATATAAGCGTTTTTTAGGGTTGCGAAGATTTGTGATGTGAGTGTATTGTTGGAACGTTTTTTCATGCTGCCGCATTTTGTCTTCAAGAGTTGGAAATCTCCTGAAAGAACTTGCATTGCAAGTGTGTTGTAACCGTTGTGTTGAAGATAATACATTGTGCAGGTTTTGGAGTGCTGGGGTTTTTTACCGAAAGGTTTTCCCCAGGGTAAATCATTGTGTCATTCTTCATTTTCTGTATGTATGGTATATTGCTGCAATATCTTTGTTAAGTAGATTAACGAATCTGAAATTGTAAGGGTTTAAAACGAATTTGCACCATACTTTCCTTAAGAGATTAGTGTAGGAAGCTGTTTCCGCACCTGAGTTTCCTTACAAGTGGTATCAGAGCCTGATCAACTTTTGATCCTAGTTGTTGGGTAGGGTTTTTTGAGCTAATCTCAAGTTGAGTGGGAGTTTTTTTGTGCAGAGCATTCTGAATCTTATTTGCAGATTGAGATGGCAAGTTCCTCATACAGTAGAATGGAGGTGGAGAAATTTAATGGCACTAATTTCGAGTTGTGGAAACTCAAGATGGAAGACATGCTTGAAGACCGCGATCTATGGGAGGCTACTTCACTTGATGTGAAACCTGTAGCGATACCTCAAGCGGATTGGGATATCAAGGATCGGAAGGCTAAGGGTCTCATCAGACTCTGTCTAGCAGATGCCGTTCTTCTGAATGTTCTTGATGAGACTACTGCAAATTCTTTGTGGAAACGGCTTGGGTCTGTGTATCAGGCCAAATCTCTGGTGAATAAGTTGTTCCTGAGAAAGAAGTTGTATTCTTTAAGAATGGAGGAAGGTGGATCCGTAACTGATCATCTCAATGCATTCAATTTATTGATTGCACAGTTGGCATCATCTGGTGCCAAGATTGAGGAGGAGGATCGATGTATGACCCTGCTTTGTTCCTTGCCGGATTCGTGGGACCATCTTGTGATGGCTCTCGGAAGTACTATAGTCACATTCCGTATGGATGATGTGGTGTCTTCACTGCTGTCTGAGGAGATGCGAAGAAAGACTTCGGATTCGTCTAAGGAAGCCCTTGCTGTTCGCGGGAGATCCAACGACAAAGGAAAGCAGAATGACAATAAGTCAAAGAAGGGCAGATCCAAATCCCGTGGGAGTTCTAAGACTCCTGGAAAGTCCAAGGCGAAATGTTGGAACTGTGATAAATCTGGGCACTTCCGGAGGGACTGCAAAGAACCGAAGAAGAAGAAGAAAGGCTCAGATTCAGCTTCTGAAAAATCTCAAGAAGATGGAGATGCTTTTATTGCAGCTTTGGCAGCCCATGCATCTGATGATGTGTGGTTAGTAGACTCGGGTGCTTCTTTTCACATGACCTCTCATCGAAACTGGTTCTCAAAATATGAAGAGTTTGATGGTGGAAAGGTGTACTTGGGTGATGATTCTCACCTAAAGATAGTTGGACGCGGAAGGGTCACTATCAGATTTCCTGATGGACGAGTAAAGGGAATCAATGGAGTTATGCACATTCCGGGTTTGGCACGAAACCTATTATCTGTAAGTATGTTGAATGATGTAGGTGTGCAAGTTGTTTTTTCGAAAGATGGATGCAAGATGATAAGAGGATCTATGGTGCTCGCTAAAGGTACTAGGAGAGGTACTTTGTTTCAGCTTGATGCATGCATTGCTCAATGCAATAGTTCTTCTGTTTCAAAGAAGAGAGCGGCTATCACTTCATCCCCACCATCTGAACGAGCAGTAAAGAAGATTGTGGCAATGGGTTCCGATGGCAGTGCAGTAAGTGTGCCTAAGGGTGTAAACACTTTGGAAGGCAAGCTTCCTGCAGAAAAGACAATGTTGTGGCATATGAGATTTGGCCACATTGGTGAGAAGGGTCTTAGGACCTTGAAAACTAAAAATCTCGTTGAGGGGCTAAATGATTGTAATCTCGAATTCGATTTCTGTGAACACTGTGTTTATGGTAAGCAAAATCGTGTTCAGTTCTACTCTAGTTCTCACAAGTCTTCTGGACTTTTGGATCTTATTCATTCTGATGTTTTTGGTCCTGTAAAAGTTCCTTCTATCTCCAGTTCTGTATATTTTGTATCTTTTATAGATGATTACAGTAGAAGGACTTGGATATATTTCCTAAAAAGTAAGACACAGGTTTTCAGTCGGTTCAAGGAATTTAAGGCTCTCGTGGAGAATCAGACTGGTAAAAGAATCAAGTGTGTGAGAACTGATAATGGTGGTGAGTTTTGTTCCACAGAGTTTGAACAGTTCTGTAAAGAACGAGGAATCGAGAGACATAAGACAACTCCTTACACCCCGCAGCAAAATGGAGTTGCAGAGAGAATGAACAGGACACTGATGGAGAAGGCTAGGAGTATGCTTAGTGGAGCTGGCCTAGAACAAAAATTTTGGGCCGAAGCTGTTGCCACTGCTTGCTATCTGGTTAACAGATCTCCTACATCAGCTCTTGTTGGTAAGACACCCATGGAGGTGTGGTCTGGTAAGAAGCCTTCAATTAGACATCTTCGTGTTTTTGGTTGTGAAGCTTATGCACATGTTCCAAAGGAGAAAAGATCTAAGTTGGAAAACAAAGCTGTCAAATGTATTTTCATCGGATACAGTGTTGGTGTGAAAGGATACAAGCTTTGGAATCCTATGACTAGTAAGGTGCTGTATAGTTCTTGTCAACGTGTTGTATCAAAGGTCATTTGATAGTCTCTTAGATGCCTTAAAAAATATGAAATCCTTATAGTACTTGAGGAAACCCATGTAGGTGCTTGTGGGGGACAGTTTAGAGGAAGGTCATTCATTCAAAATTTAATCTATATAGGACACTATTGGAGGAATATGGAACAAAATTGCTTTGCATATGTTAAGAAATGTCATAAATATCAAGAACATAGTAGATCAATTCACGCTCCTAATTTCAAGCTTGACAGATAAGTACCTATTTGGCCTTTCTTGGTATGGTGCCTGGATATTATTGGAAATATTTCACTTCCCTCCTCCATTGGAGAAACATTTATAATTACTACAATCGATTATTTCACAAAATGGATGGAAGTAATTCCCCTTCATTCAACAATTGTCGATGTAATATGTTGTTTCATACAAGAACACATTATTTCTTTTTTTGGACTTCCTTTTGCATTAGTTTCTAGCAATGGGACGCCATTTAAGAATAAAGATGTGAAGAATTCTTAGAATATTTTAACATACAACATCACTTTTGAACACGCTACTACCCACAATCTAATGTCCAAGCTAAATCAACCAATAGATTCCTTGAGAAAATATTAAGGAATAAAGTAAGTAAACATAATAAGGACTGGCACACATAGCTAGCTTATGCATTATGGGCTTATCATACAAATGTTAGAGCATCAACTCGGAATACCCCTTTTAACTTTTTTTATAGAACTAGGGTGATAATGTCGTTGTAGTTAGAGATTCCTTCATTAAGAATTGCTCTCAAAGGACTTATAGATGAAAACACCTATAAGGAACAAAATTTGCATCAGCTTGAAATACTTGATGAATAACACATTAATTCTCTTGAGAATCTGCAAGGTTATTCTAGAGGAATTCAGTGTACTTACAATGATAACATCATACCTAGTTCATTCAATAAAGGTGACTTGGTGTTGTGTGATAATCAATGTAATTTCAATGCTGCCCTGATAGAAATAGGAAAATTAAGCCCTAATTGGTTGGGACCTTATATAATTGATGAAAGTTATGGGTCCATACAATATATGTTAACAAAAATGGATGGTACACCTCTTAAAGAACCTATTAATTTTGTGCATTTATGTAGGTACTATGTCTAATCTTCTTGAGCAGTGTGAATGATAAAGCAGTGGTGTTAGAGTCAGTAGATGAAATTCTATGTACTATTGCATTGCTTCATTCTTGACAAACAATTATTCATGTGTCTTGAATACTAAAGTAATTGTTTAAATTAATTTTTAGGTGGTTACTTTAGGTTTCATAATATTCAAGTCCATCTTGTGTGTTGTGTTAGATTTAATATTCTACAATTATATCATAAGTACATTTAATTTAGCATAACCTACTTAATCATAATGTTGCATCTAAAATAAATTAGAATAGTTTTAATTTGATCACAACGAGCATATTAAATCATGCAAAAATTTATTAAATAGTCTTACAAATATTATTTGATAAATTACATTTCTATTTAACTTAAAACACATAAGCATAAAAAACAACCAAATGATCATATATATATCACAAAGTCTTAAATATATGGCATCATATATAAACAATGCTAGGGTGGCCTGTGGCTACCAGATCCCTCGGGATATGGTAATTGTATCTATCTAGAGATAGTTCATCAAGAGATGGTAGTATTCGATCGTGATTGTGAACTAATAAGAGAATCCAATGCATATTGTAGGCCCTATGCTCATCCAACAATTATGGTCTCTCATCTCATGGCCTCTAGGTGCTCTCTGTCCATGTGGTCCTTGTCTTCCTGTAGCTTGGCTACCTTTGGATGAAGTATCTCGACCTTCGTTGGACCTCAAGATGACTAAACTGCCTGATAGGTAGCCTCAACTTGATCATCGCACCTAGTGGCACCCTCATATGTTTCTCTCAATCTGACATAAGGCTTGAACAGATCTAGGTCCCGCTCCATGATGGGTGGGGGCATGTAGTTTGTATTGATACCATAATCAAAATATAAAGAAGGTACTATCTTTGCAGCTACCTATCAGTAGATATCTTGGAAATCCCTCACAAACCCTACAATCTATAGAAATCATAAAACTAATTAGTATGCATCATGATATATATATGTAAAAGCATAAGCATGAGCATAAATAAAATTCCATCACCTAGATCTCTGGTTGGATATATGAAAATAGTCTCATCTTGTGTAGGAGGCATGGAGGATGTGCTAGCCTCTCCATGCTCGTAAGTGATGGTGTGTGTCATGACTATTGACTGTGACTTGGTAACATGGGTAGGAGCTAGATCTATCCACTCGTGAGAAACCGGACCCCTTGTCAACCATGTCACTACCCTCACTCATCAACCATTAAATATCCCAAGTTTACAATTCACTTGTCCTCTGCATACATTCACTATTCCACCTTATACCCCTCCTACATTGACTCAACATTTTGATGCCCATACAACTACTATAATGAAGACAACTCCTTTTGTAGTTGGGGATCCGACTAGGAAATTTACTCCCTTACTTGATAACCTTCATAACACAATGTCAAAACTTTTAGAATAGAAAATTATAGCCTTACCTCCCATCAAAGAACATGATCCTAATAAACCCTTACCCATGAACTTTAGATGAAATTCTTATTGCCATTATCACCAAAAAATGGACATGAAACAAAACATTGTAAGCATCTTAAACATCTTGTGCAAGACCTTATTTATTTCGGTCTACTTTCGATTGGTTCTCTCTTGGAGACATTAGGCATGATTTCCCCTAAGTTAAGACCTTACATGGACTAAGGAAAAATCCTTTGAACGTACCCTTACACTATTTTGCATTCACAATAACTATTATGTGGCCACCTTTCATAACACACTTTGCTTGCCTGTGGTACCATCCTATTTGTTCAGGGTTGTATTCTTCATTTTGTTTCACAAATTAATGGGTTGTGTTCTGATAATATGATCCATATAGGGTAGATTTGATCCAATTTTTAATTTTGGTGAACCCGTTGTTATGATGGATAATGAGACATATAATTATTTGGGAGTACAATTTTTGTCATTATAATAAAGAGGAAAAAATATCAAAAATGACTGATGTCCTATTTTTATTAGAATTTGAGTAAAAATATCAATATATCTTCATATTTCATGTACAAAAATATACAAATGATGAATATATGTAATTATTTTTTAGGTAAAAGGCTATAAGCCTGTATATATTTATATTAATAAAAAATATGTACAAAATTTTATAATTCTATGGCTCTCATTAGACTATAGCAAATAACCCTGAAACCTCCAACTTTTACAAAATTCAGCACTATTCAAGATGTACTTATTTCATTATTTTATATGATATATTTGGTCATTGATACCATGAATTAAATACTTGGAAGAATAATGAGCACTTTTCAACTATATGAACCTTTTTCTATCATAGGTGGAAAAATATTCTTAAAGAATATTATCAATCATTATTTTTTTTAAATTATAAAATAAATTTTAGTTTATTAAAAATATTTTTTATTAAGTGTACTATTCATAATAAAGAGGGAAAAAATAATATTCTATGAAATGATGTATTCTAGGTTGTTATTGTGAAGGTTAATTATTTAATTGAAGGCTTATTTACTTATTCAATGCCATTATCTATAAACAATATTTTGATCTTCCTATAATGCTAGTTCTTAACTTTTTCCTTAAATAAGTTGAAGGCAAAAATCACCTCATCATTCTTTAAAAAATAAACCCATATTTTTGGGATACTCATTAACAAGGGCTAAAATATACTACACACCACAATGTGATTATCCATAAAATTATCATACAACTCAATGTATTCCAATTCTCTTCATACATTATTCTTATCAAAGGGTTCCATCTAGTGCCTCCTTTTGCCGCTTATAATAAATTGACAAAAATTGGTCATTGATGTTATCCATATTTTCTTGGGGACCTTGTTGGTTCTCAAAATTAAAACTCCCAATTCTAAGGTATGGGTCAAAATACCAAGACTTGGGAATAGATTTGATCTAGATAAAGGTGAAAACCTATGATCAAATTGAGAATAATTAAGGACCAATTAACAAGAGTGGTTTGACTTCTACTCATAAATCATTTTCAATATTAAGAGGGTGTTCTTAAAGACCTTTCTAGGATTTAATTGATAATTGACTAGGATAACTAAACCATATACATAAATATATTCCTAACATAGACCTTGTTGCACTCCATATCTCTATGTTATTTTATAAAATTTGGAGAACATAGATATCTCAATAAGGAAAATTTTAAATAGGATAAATATAGGGGGAAAAAAGTGACCAATTTTTTTTTAAAATTTAAAATAATCAATAAGAGATCACATTATGGAACCATAACATGATTACATTGTAACATTATTGAGTTATGGTTTGGTAGAGGTAAGCCTAAGGCTTAATCACTGCCAATCATAAATGCATTATTTTTATAGCATGATAATTTTGTAATGTATTCACATCTTTAATTGCATAAAAATAATAGAAAAGAGTAATTTATGCTATTTTCTTCATAATATGACTATGCTATTATAAGAGCATGTTTTGGGTGATTTCATGAAATATAATTAAAGGAATTATTCCACCATCATGTCCAAGAGGTATGTTCATTAATTTATTTAGCAATTTGAATCAAAATGAAATAATGTTAATTCATTTATTTAGTTTTTAGCAATTATGAAACTCTCAACACATCCAAACTCTCATTCACCCAATGAAATGTTTTATGATACTCTTGTTAAATATTATTCAAAAAATAAACCCCTTCAAAACCCTCTAGTAGTTATGAGCCATCATCGCGATAGCCAAGAAATCTTTTCAAGGAAAATCAAACATAATATAAAGAAGTTTCAAATATTATTAACAACCTTGAAAACCCAAATATAAAAAACACACATCAACAAGCTCTTGCAACATCATAGAAGTCTACAAAATATTACATATATTTAGTTAGTGGGAAAATAAATGTACATGGAATTTTTTTAAAGATAATGCTTTTCAATATTATCCAAAAAATAACCATATAAATAAGTGGAAGATTAAAAAAATAACAAATTATTTATGTGTGTTATTTATAGACCTTAGAACTAATCATCCCATGCATAGAAGTTACAAAATATTTTCTATTTATTTCTACCAACATGGAGGAATAAAGGATAATTTTTGAGATAGATTGTTAATGGCTTTTTAGCATGTCCCATTCAATAATAATGAAGCACCTCAATATTTCTTGATGAAACTCTATTGTGAGTTTGGTCCCTCAATGAAATTATATATTCTTTTGATATGTGTGATTGCTAAGGTAGATGTGTAGAGGAGGATATTTTATACTCTTGAGTCTCTAGGACATAGAAGAGTTTATAGGGATAAAATGGTACTAAACTACCTCTAAGGCTAAGCTCAAGTGACAAAGGATTCCAAAGGGGATTTTTGACTATGTTTTGTGTTTTAAGACAAATTTTGGGAAAAGAACTTAAAGGACCAAAAGAGAAGACTTTTGAGGTCTTAGAAGAATGTTGGATAGATCTTGCATAGATGGTGATAGTGCAACATGGATGCCCCTTATGGCGTGTTGTGGTCTTGTACGATTTGAGAGTAGAAATTTTGAACATAAACATATACAGCTTACTATCCATTCAAGAACTTAATTTTTAATTTTTAACTATACTAACATAATGCTAAAATAAAGGAAATGACAACAAAAAAATAATACTAACATATAGTTGTAAGTGTGGAATTAGGTGTAAAGAAAAAAACACTTCTTAATAAGACATTATATCAAAGATAAAGCTAAATGAATCAAATCAAAGCAATGATCAATTGAAAGCATCATATTGTTCTGTATCTCCAAAGATTTATTAAATCAAAATGACTCTTAGATCGTGAGTGCACTATGATTGTTAAAATGACAATTGAAATAACAAGATGGATACTAAAGCAATGATATGGAACTAAATATGACAAATAATAGATGATAAATGATTTAAACTAAGCATGGATTGACATGAAACAGATAAATGCAGCTACAGGAGGCAGCCATGATATTGAAACTTGATTGTTGGATATTGGATGCTTGAATGCTTGATGCTTGAGTGATTGAATTCTTGCAGAGTAAGAGTGCATAAACTTGATTATCTCCCTCTTTTCTTGGTTCAATGAGGTTGTATTTATAGAATTCTTGGCTGTAGAAATGCACATGGAAGACATTGAGAGCCTTGGATTCAATCTGGAGGATTGAATGGTGAGATATGGAGGAGATTGAGAGAATTTTGGTGATTGTCTCTACCCATGAAAACACCAAGCAAGAGAAGAGGAAGGATTGATGGAGGAGGATTGAGAGAAGAATTTGGAATTTGTCTCCAATTTGTCTCCAAACTTCTCGTGAAGTTTCAAAGCATTAATTTTGACATAATTTAGGCATAGGATATCTAATTCATTTTTGAGAGAATATAGATGGAATATTCCTTGTGCTTTAATTCAAATACATTTGATTTATTTAAATTAGCAAAAGAGGGATAAATAATTTAATAAAACAAACTATAGGATTGTTGTTTATTAAATTAGATAGAAGAATATGGCAATTAATTAATAAAGTGTTTTGATCTTTATTTAATTAATTTGAGATTGATGTGATAAAATAAAATAGGGATTTGATAATTAAATCAAACAAAGTATTTAATTTTGTTTATTTAATTAAGATGAATTTAAATGTGAACTATATAAATAAATATTTCTATTTATTCAATAATTAATCAAATAATTTGTATTTAATTAATCGGATGCTCTAGACTAGTTTTAGGTGTATACATTTTGCCCCTCTTTGAAGTGATGAGTTTACGCATTGCTTCAAAGAAAATTTTGCTGCTACTACCTGGATCGATGATAAACAAATAATTTT
Organism: Sequoiadendron giganteum; assembly: GCA_007115665.2. Taxonomy (NCBI): domain Eukaryota; kingdom Viridiplantae; phylum Streptophyta; class Pinopsida; order Cupressales; family Cupressaceae; genus Sequoiadendron; species Sequoiadendron giganteum. The sequence goes on from CM021110.1 coordinate 324,042,079, forward strand.
ATATGCCCTAGACATGCTCTAGACATTGATTTTCAGATGATGGATGATAATATGCCCCCTTGGGAAATAAATTAATGATGTGATGATGTTTAGAATTTTTTGAAATTTTATGATTTTCTGATGAGTTGATAAAGATACGATGATGAAATAATTTATCTCCCGACAAATGATGAGGAAATCTAGCCCACAGATGGATTTTAATTAATTTCATGGATTAAATTAATCAAAAGATAATAAAAATCCACCAAAAATACCTTTCCAAAAATTATATATAGTCCAAAAGGTTATTTTCAAAATCATTTTCACTATTTGAGTTTAGAAAACCTTTTCATAGAGACATTTCAACCATCTAGATCAGGATGCCTATCCCCTACCACACTCATCGTTTCAAGCATGTTCGACATCATCGATGGCCGACCACGTACGGACCTTCGGTATGTACCCCTTAACCTCCTCGTAATTCATGCATTTTTATTTTTTTTTATGCATTTTACAGTTTAGGCATTTTTTAGTCTGTTTTAGCACTTTCAAGCCACGCTGTAGCACTTTCAGTTTGTAGATTAGCGCTTTGCGTTTTAGTGCTTGTGTTTAAAACTCTAGCACTTCCATAGGATAATGTAGCGCTTTTGTTGATATAGCGCTTAGGATTTAAAATTTAGCGCTTTGATGCTGGATTTTAGAGCTTTGAGACTTTTAGCACTTTGATTTGGTGGATTAGCGCTTTCATGGTCTATTCTAGCACTTCCGGTAAAGCGGTGCTTTGATGGACTGTTGTAGCGCTTCAGATGCATGTTATAGCACATTAGAGTGCTGAAATAGTGCTTTTGAGATTTAGCGCTTTGGGTGCCTGATTTAGCACTTTGGAAGCCTGCTTTAGTGCTTTCATGTCAGAATTGAAGATTTTGACTTAGTGAACCCTGATTTTTTCAATTCTGATCACGTCCATTCTTTGGAGTGGTATGAATGATAATCCAAATTCTTTATGTGTTGGATTGATGATTTAAATAAGATTAACTTCTCATGATAGGCGAGAAGAAAATCCTATTTTGTGATGATCCTCACGATAGGCGAGGAAATGATTCAATATCCGATAAATCTCATGATAGGCGATATTAGATATTGTTTGATGAAACTCATGATAGGTGAGGTTTGTTGATGTTCGCCCATGAATTTTGATCAAAAATTCATACCAAAACTTTTTGGAATAAACCTGATAGTAGAATGAGTTTTTTGATTTCTTGACATAGTTCACTGATTGTGGATTTTTTGTTATGATGATAGGAGGATTTGGGTACTCTCTAGATGCAAGAGAGGTTTCCATGGACCACCGAATTGATTCCTCATTTGACACTAGATGAGCTTCAGGTGATAGGTCGATGTCGTTTGACCAGCCTACTTGATATGCCCCAGATTAGGATTAATCGGGGTTTGTTGATTGCTTTGGCTTAGAGGTGGCACAGTGACCACAACACCTTTCACCTTCCCACTGGCGAGATGACGGTCACACCAGAGGATGTGTGGCGGATTCTACGTATTCTATTTATGGGGGAGATCGTAGTATATGATTCCCATGGGACTGGTGGTAGAGATGCTCTTCATAGAGTATTTCAGGATTAGGACATTGTGGGTTCGAGTGTCCGATGGAGGAGGATCGCCGATTCTTACGCGACACTACCAGGAATGCTTGCTGGATTTATTGGAGGTTTCCTTTCCACTGATCATAGATCAAAGGGATTCCTCGTTGGCTAGGCTAGGACTCTAGAGAGCATGATGGTACATGGTACTAGATATGCATGGGGGATGTGCATGTTGGCACATCTCTATCATGATCTTCACTCAGTTGTGTACCTCGGAGCACAGAGCTTATCAACAGGGATGACCCTATTATAGGTGTGGGCATGGGAGCATTTTTCTATTGCTCGGCCATTTCTAGTTGCAAATAGACTAGCCGGCAAACCCTATGTCTTCAGATACAGCGGTCAATTTACACATGCCCAAATGGGCAAGTTAGAGCACTGGAGGTGGGTGTTCGATGACACCGAGACAGTTACCTGGCGTCCATACCTCGACTATGAGCAGTGGGACGAGTATGATGCAGTGTTGGGATTTCTCTATGATTCCATGTATCTCATCGGCTGGACACTGTTTTTTCTAGAGAGATTCCTGCTCCACAGAGTATACAGGCAGTATGGCATCGTGCAGTGTATTCCATAGGGAGTTGCCCACTATGCGAGGTGACAGATGGATATTCCTGATTGGGGTCCCTATCTGTCTTATGATGCTCTAGTAGAGGGATATAGGGCATTGCAGCCATCACCTTGGGAAATGTGCAGAGATATTGTAGAGGCACCGGTCACCGAGGAGTATGCGGCATTCCTGGCCTTGGTTCCACACCCTCGTATCACCATCCCAGATGAGCCAACACCATTACCAGTAGAGGATGATGTGGCAAAGGGCTCCACAGAGAGCGAGGGTGATACTCTGGTAGGCAGTAGCACTGAGAGTGGCAGTGATGATAGTAGCAGTGATGACAGTGATGGTGGCAGTGGAGGGGACAGAGGGGTAGGGCCAACCATTAGCAGTGCTCCATCATCTAGTAGGCCTTGCAAGAGGTGAGCAGTGACAGTGCCAGCAGTAGATCAGCAGACACAGATAGCAGCATTGCAGACACAGGTGCAGATATTACAAGGGTAGTTGATACATGCTCGGGGTTTGCTTATTCAGACCCAGACTTAGATGCAGGCCCATGCACAGGCTCATGCTCAGGCTTTAGCGCAAGTTCAGAGACAGTTGGTCAATGTGCAGACGCAGGTGGCTACATTGACAGCTGAGCAAGATAGTGCTCAGCAAATATTTGAGAGGGCACAAGAGACAGCAAAGACCCTCTAGAGAGTAGCTGATGGTACCTCGGTGGTGGACTATATGAGAGAGGTTCTACGGGCTGGACGAGAGGCAGAGTTTTACAGAGGCAAGTATCATGATGCAATTCCTGCAGAGCACAGAGTCAGCTATTCCCCATCGAGATCTAGGCGGACACACATGCAGACAATCAGTGAGGGGGTGACACAGCCTCCACGCAGAGATCCCCGAGATCCTGGTTCCTCCAGGGGTGGTAGTGGTACTGGTCCCATTGGGCCCGCACACTCTAGCAGTAGCAGATCGTAGATGCTATTGTGATTATCCCTTTGAGCCATAATGTATATTATGATGTACCTCATGTTTGATGATGTATCTTTATTCCGGACTTTATTGTATACTTGACACTTGATGATATATATATGAGATGTAGTTGATGTGGTTTTATGATGGTTTATGATTTCTATGTGATGGGTGCATTTATTATGTGATTTATGCAATATGTGATGATGTAATGATAAATGTATTTGTAGAATAAATGATATATGGATATATTATGTGATGTAAATGTATGGATGGATGGATAGATGCTTTTTATTTTATAAATGCGATGATGATAAAATGATGATTTTATGATGATTGATAATGGATGGATGTAATAAGAATAATGACATGACTTGCATTTATTAAATGTATGGATGGTAAATGATGTATGCATTTAATGTTGGATAGATGATAATGTAATGAATGTTTTTATGATGTACTTATGGTACAATTTAATTCATAATTGATTTGATGTATGATAAAATGTATGAATGATGAAATGATGATACTAAATGATGCGATGATGACTCCTACATGTTTTTGATGATTTTTGGATTTATGTCAAGTATACTCAGTCTTATTTGTAGATTAGATAATCATTTATTAGAATCCTTTATGCAAAAAATACTCTGTAGATAATGAATATGATGAATGCAATCTAATTTTAACATGCAACTATATGCAAAACGATTGTCATTTTAACAATACTTTGTGCCTTTTGTCATCACAGAGATTTATTGGATGTTGAAAGTGAATACAAGCGTCAATAGTATGTGTTAGACCAATGACGACCTGAGTATTTATTTCATGTTTTTTGATATTGCAAGCGAACACAAGCATCTAGGTATGATTTAACCGAGATGACCTGAGCATTCATTGTGTAAACAGGCAATGGTTAATCATTTTAATGTGTGAATTTTGAATGTCATCGGTGATACATTTGCATAGCACATCCCCCGACAATTCATACATTTATATGATTAACTCACAGACAGCAGACAATAAAAACATCATTCTTCTTCCTTGTTCCTCTAGTTCAATACATCATTGAGTAACTCCAAAGAAATTATAATCAAAAGTACTATTTATCCATTATTGACATTAAAGTGTTTCATTCATTATTCAGAATTTAGATCATCCATCCGGATTTTGACATGTTTTTGGATTTTTGAGATTTTCGATCAAAGACCTAACCTACTAACCTGTCCTAGGGGTCTTGGGGGATGATCAAAGATTAGCCTTGCCTATGTTACAAACGCAAAGACCACGTAGTTCAACAGACACAGACCTATGTGTTTTTGGTTTTTTGCATTTTATTTTTAACTTTTTGACATGTTTTTTTCTTTTTTTTCTTTTTTGATTTTCGATGTGATACGGATGGTAGATACATCTGACGATGATTGATGTTGTGCTTTTTTTCCCTTTGGTGACATCGATGTTTTTGTGGCCCCTAGTGATATCCAGATGTTGCCCCCAAGCTTTGGAGTGATACTTGACTTATTTTGAAAATGATTTTGCTATGGAAGCAAAGATGGCAAGACTACTAACATGATATGAAATGGTACTGACTACCAAACTAATGATCTTGATATATATCAAAAATAGATGGGAAAGTTGATCTTAGAATCACATACAATGCCTGTTTCTAGGTTTTTACCATATGTTTTGATTACACTCTTTGTGTTTTTATATTTTTCTTATTTTTCTCTTTTTCCTTCTTTTTGTAGTTTCTATTTTTTTTTTGTATTTTTGTGTTTTTGTGTTTCCAAGATGCCTCTTTGCCAAGTTTTCATCAAAGAAACAATTTTTAGAAGTTTGACCCGTGCATTAGGAGATTCAAGCATATAATTTTCTAAGATGGATACTGTTGATAGTTTCATCAAAAAAATCCCCTTCTGACGTTGATAGCTGATATGCTCCTGATCCATACACTGATGTGACGAAAAATGGACCAAGCCAGTTAGGCTCAAATTTTCTTTTCTTCTCCTTGTCCTGTTGATTTCTAGGGTTTTCTTTTAGTACTAAGTCACCAACCTGAAAGACCCTTGGTTTTACCCTGTGGTTGTAACTGCTTGACATCCTTTGCTGATAAGCCGTTAGATGGTTAACAACTTGCTGACGAGGCTCATCCAACAACTCCAGTTCCTGTAGTTTGGATACCCTATAGTCCTCATCGGAGATGATACCTCAGAGTGATACACAAAGGGATAGAATTTTAACTTCAATTTGAAATATAGCTTCTAACCCATATACCAAGGCATATGGTGTAGCTCCCATTGGTGTTCTGATACTTGTTTAGTAGGCCCATAGTGTAGGGTTGAGTTGAACATGCCAATCACGTCCAACATCATTAATCGTCATTTTGAGAATTTTGAGTATTGTTTTGTTTGAGGCCTCTACTTGGCCATTCCCTTGAGGATAGTACGGTGTTGAAAATCGATGTTGGATATGAAATTTATCACATAGTTCTTGGACATCTTGATTCTTGAAAGGTCATCCATTATCAGTGATAATAGATTGAGGGATCCCATATCAACATATTATATAGTTCAAGATGAACGAGGAAATCTGCTCCCTAGTGATGGTTGTTAGAGGTACTACTTCAATCCATTTTGTGAAATATTTTGTAGCTGTGATAATGAACTTGTGTCCATTAGATGAAGATGGATTTATTTTTCCTACCAGATCTAGGCCCCATTGACAAAAAGGCCATGTTGATGTGAAGGGATGCAATTCTTGTGCTAGTGCATGAATCAGATTGTTGTGAACCTGACACTTTTGGCATTTCTTAACAAACTGATAGGATTCTTTCTCCATGCATGGCCAATAATATCCCAAACGGAGGAGTTTCTTAGCTAGAGTTATCCCACTCAAGAGAGTGCCACAAATACCCTCGTGAACCTCTCGTAGGATCATTTCAGATTCATTGTGTTCTAGACATTGGAGTAAAGTACCATCAAGACCTCGACGATAAAGTATGTCCGTGATTAAAGTATGTCGTGCGGATTGGTGGATGAAGTTTCATTTTTGGTTCCTGGATAGATCAAGAGGAAGGACATCATTTTTTAGGTAAGCATATATTGTTTCATATATGGAGGTTTATGTGGTTTCGATACGGCCGATGGTAGTGTTTTCTGGTTTATTATGGGAGGACATGACACTTGTTCTACCATAAACTCATAACAAACACGTTTCTCAGGCAATTGTAGTAATGAAGCAATTGTAGCCATAGCGTCCGCAACTTTGTTTTCAGCTCTTGGAATTTGATCAAACTTGATACTAACAAAAGACTATTTCAGATTATCTATTTGTTTCTTGCAGGGCATCAAATTTTCATCTTTTGTTTGATATTCTTCATTTACTTTTTAAATAACTAGTTGAGAATCCCCACATACTTGTAAGTCCTTGATCTTCCACTGAATTTCTATTTTGACCCCAATGATTAATGCTTCATATTCTGCCACATTATTTGTACACTGAAAAATTAATCTATATGATTTTGGAATGGTGTGTGCTTGTGGAGAGATGAACAAAATTCCTGCTCCTGATCCGCGTTGTGTATATGATCCATCAAAATATAATACCCATTGTTGGGGCATCACTGCTAGAATGTCTACATCTATGAACTCCATTCTCATTGGTCGATCATCTAGTAGAGGAGCCTCTGCTAATTGTTCAACAATTTCCTGTCCCTTGATTTCCTTTCTCTCTACATACTAAATGTCAAATTCACTTAATAGCATGACCCACTTTGCCATTCTACCTGTTAAGGAAGCTTTACTAATAAGATATTTTAAAGGATCGATCTTTGCTATCAATTTGATTGTATGAGTTAACATGTAGTGTCTTAGCTGTTGAGTAGTGAATACTACCGTTAAGCAATATTTCTCTATGAAAGTGTAATTGATTTCATATCCATTCAAAGTACGTTTGATATAGTAGATGGCATGTGCTTTTCCTTCATAATCCTCTTGTGCTAATAGTGCCCCCAATGAGATATTTGTCATAGCAATGTACAATATCAAAGGTCTACCTTCTGTTGGTGGTATGAGAATGGGTGGTGACATTAGATACTGCTTGATTTGATTAAATGTTGTTTCACACCTTTCATCCCACTGGAAAACTATATTCTTATGCAATAGATGATTGAAAGGATGACTTTTATCTGCCAGCTGGGAGATGAATCTTCTGATCGATTGGAGCCTTCCCTGTAGTGATTTGAGTTGACTTATATTCTTAGGAGGTGGCATCTCCATAATTGCTTTGACTTTCACTGGATCCACTTCAATTCCTTTTTCCGAGACAATCTACCCTAATAGTTTTGTGTATGTGACCCAGAAGACACACTTCTTAGGATTTAATCTGACATTGAATTTCTCCATCCGTGTGAAGATTTTATCTAGGATATGTAGATTTCCTTCCCTTGTACTAGATTTTTCCAAGATTTCATCCAAATAATCCTCATATCATGGAGTATTATCATCATAGCTCTTTGATAAGTGGCTCCTGCATTCTTTAGACCAAATGGCATGACGTTCTAGCAGAATGTTCCCCATGGACATGTGAAAGCTATCTTTTCCTGATATTTTGGAGCTATTTTTATTTGATTGTATCCTGAGAAACCGTCCATGATTGACAACATGGCATGCCCAGTGGTTAAGTCCACAATGATGTCGATATTTGGTAGTAGAAAATCATCCTTCGGGCATGCTTTATTTAGATCCCTAAAATATGTACATATTCTGATACTATTGTCCGGTTTTGAAATAGGTACAAGGTTTGATATCCATTCAGAATAGTCTATATTCGGTATGAATCTAGAATCCAATAATTTATTTATCTCTATCTTTACCATCAATGTGATGTGGGGATGCATTTTTCTTAATTTTTGCTTGACAGGTTTGATTCCTGCAGGCAAAGACAAGTGATGCATGAGCAGATTTGAGTCTAAGCCTGGTATATCGGAATATCACCAAGAAAAGTTGATGCTTCTTTCTTTAAAGAATTTGATGAATTTCGGTCTTTCTTTTTCTGTCATAGATTCTGCCAGATGTAGGATTTTTGTCGTATCTTCAGTGCCGATATTCACAGATTGTGTTGGTTCTACCAAGACTGATGATCACTAATGATAGTGTTCTCTGCCAGATGTAGGATTTTTGTCGTATCTTTAGTGCCGATATTCACAGATTGTGTTGGTTCTACCAAGACTGATGATCACTAATGATAGTGTTCTGGAAGAGTGTCAAATCTTCCATCCTTCAATGCCTCAGAAAGGTTTTCACCATTAGATGCGTTCTTTATTTTTACTTTTTCCATATCTAATGCTGCCATATTATGGTTTTCACCATTAGATCTATTTTCCCTGTTGTTATTTTTGCAACTAGAAGATTTGACACCCTCCTGCCGAGTCATGTTGTTATGATTTTTAAAGACATAATTTGTAGTAGGTTCAGTATGACATAAGAATTTTACGACGGCATCATCATTTGTAAATATTGGTATATTCAAAGGTTCGACAGGTTCCCAGTCAATGAGTTCAGGATGCATTAATGGCATGAAGTTATCAGATTCATTCAAGGTGATGGATGTAAGGGTTTGGAAAGCCATTTGGTCATAGTTGGTTATTGGAATATCAAGATTTGTGATGGTACTTTCTTCAAGATCGTCTAATCCACTCGAAGTCTGCTCGTCCTCGCTCAAATCATTGATATTAGTGACTCTGCCACGAGTGGTCTAGAGCCAAAACCTTGGCCCTCCTCACGCATTGGTGCATATTTTTGGATTACATCGACTGGACTATCAATGAAAGATAGATCAGAATACAATGCCCACTCATATTCATTTGATTATGTTTCAGAGCTATCTCTAAACTGAAGGATATTTTCTAAAATTGTCCTTGTTAGTTTTTGCTTCTCTTCCTTAGATTATCCTAGTCCTGGCTTATCTTTTGTGTGGAGAGTGAGGGGTTGAATAGGCTCTGTGATTCCATCCTTTCTTAATCCAATAGGTCCCTGTCCTTCATACCACATTTTTTCTAAAATAGCTTTTCCTTTTCCATATTTATCGGTGTTGATGTTGACATTTTTTATACTAATATCTGATGTAGAGGGATCCTCATCTTTGTATAGCCAATCCAGGATTGCTTTGTTGTTTGTTTCATCCTTTATTGTACCTTTTTTGACAAACCTTTCATCAAGAGCTATGACCGGTAATGATGTGTGAGGTTTTATCAGAGATGGTTTACCATATGTCCTAGGAGATGACATTAACTGTGATAGGTTAAGCGATTGCTCCATAGAATATGTTCCCATTCCTTTGTCCGTCAGTTGAACTTTCTCTTGAAACTTTTATGATAAAGATGTTTGCTAATCCTGACTATCTTTTGATTGAATTTCCATAGGAATTTTTTCTTTTTCTTTACCCTTTTTCTCGACCCACTTGGTGGTGATACTTGGACGTTGGTCTTCTTTGGATGGTTGTGAACATGATGCTTCCCTATTGTGTGGTACAAAGGTATCTTGAGAGATCCTAAGGGTGTCACAATGTTGAGGATGATTGTAATCAACAGATATAGTCACCTCTCATCCATTTATTGGGAACTTCAAACATTGATGATATGTCAAAGGTACAGACTGCATTTCATGGATCCATGGTCGTCCTAAGAGAATGTTGTATGTTAACTCTTTCTCCAATACTTGACATGCTATATGTTTCATCATGGGCCCCACTTGAATGGGTAGCACAATCAAGCCTTTAGACGATCTTTCTTCCTCATCATATGCTTTGATAGTCATTTTTCTGCGAGAATTAATAGCATTATCTGAATATCCTAGTGCACGAATTAACTTGAGAGTGCAAATATTCAGACTAGCTCCCCCATCTATTAAGACTCTCTTGACGTGCTGATTGTGGATTAAGACTTCAATATGGAGTGTAGTATTATGGGGATGGTTTAGCGAGATATCGTCCTATTCAGAGAATGATAGACAATGTGGGGTAGTCAAATGTCCCATCATAGATTGAAATTGACACACATCTAGATTCTTTGGTACCTTAGTGGCAACTAAAGCTTGTTCGAGAACCTCCTTATGTGATGGTGATATTTTAAGGAGCTCTAGTATCGATATCTAAGCAGGAATGTTTTGCAGTTGATCGACGATGTTATAGTGAGATGGAGGTGGAACTACGTGTGTAGACCCAACTCCTTTTAACATGACCTTGGCTTGCCCCCTAGTCATTACATTTCTTCGTTGATGCTCTTGATGGTTTCTAATTTTTAAGACATTGATTTGATTATCAGAGTTTGATATGTTCAGGAGCAAGTCCAATGGAGTAGTGTTGTTGATTTTGGGTCCATCAATGTTGTGACTAACTATGTGATCACTCTCTATTCCATATAGACAAAGGATTTTGGTGTCAAAGACATGGTTGACATTCTTCCCTTTGTTGTTTGAAGATGATGATGCTCCTTTGTCATAGTTTGGAAAAGGGTCTTTGAAGGCCGAGTGATCGTTATTGTTTTGGGGTGTTTCCACATATGCTTTGTTGTTGTCAATCAAGTCTTGTATTGCATGTTTCAACTCCATACAATCGTTAGTTTTGTGACCTTTGTTATTATTGAATTTGCAGTAATCGACGTCATTCCACCATGGTGGTTTGACCTTAGGATCCCAGGATCGGGCTTCCCATGCAATGATAAGTCCACTAGCGACTAGTTCTTTCATTGTTGATTCTATAATTTGGCCTAAAAGTGTGAACCTTCGTCGATTTGATGGTTTCTGATATGGTTGCGTCTTTACGATCTCATTGTTTGGTATGATATTTGACTTGACAAGTTGATCATTGTTTTGATTCTTTGATGTAGATGTTGTCAAGTTAAAAACCAGTTTGACATTTTGGGAATCATTTGTTGTTTCATTGATAGTTGTGTTGCGATTCTTTTTCCAAAATTTTGGCTTATCACTACTTGAGTATTGATTAGAGGAGTTACTTGTGTTGTTTGTTTTATCATTGAAATGTTTGATAACTCCTCTTTTGACTAATGCTTCCTCAATTTTAACACCGTTTTCTATGACTTTCTCGAACGTGGGAGGACATTGTAATTCTAGTCTATAACTCATTTCCTCCATTAAGTTGTCAATGAACAACAACATATTTTCTTCCTTAGGAATGGATCTAGGATATCTGGCAAACAGGCATTGCCATCTTTGGAGAAAAGACAAAAATGTTTCCCCCTTTTTTTGCTTTAGGTTATAAAGATCCTTTATTGTAACATCGTGTTGGATGTTAAAGGAGTATTGGGAAATGAACCTATTGACTAATTTCTCAAAAATTTTGATACATGGTCGTAGTTTTGAAAACCACTCCATACATGATCCTCCCAAGCTCCTTGGGAATAATCTCATTAAGTAAGTTTCCTCTTGGGAAAACTCGAGACTCATTGTTTTGTATTCCCTGATATGATCTATTGGATCCGTTCTTCCATTGTACTTATCATACTTTGGGATTTCACAGTGTCTAGGGAAAGGTATCAGACCGACCGTTGCATTGAAAGGATAAGGAAAAATGTCCTGTATCGCATTTCTTTTGGTACTTCCTTTCATCATATCCTGTTATTTTTGTTGTAATAGTTGCATTTGAGATGTCAAAGCGGAAACTAGATCTATTGTTTGTGTAGATTGCAGAATTTCATTCTCACTTATTCCAGGTGCTTCCTTCAGATGATTCACGTCGAAGTCCTTGGGAAGTTTGGCACCTGATTCAGCCAACATCAAAAGATATTTCTCCATATCTTGTTCTAAAATATTTTCCATAAATATATAAAACTTTGGATCTTGTTGAGCTGCTTGAATATCCTCTGGAGTTATTTCGTTCTTATCATTTCGGTTTAGATTTTTCCATGGATTTTCTTCTGCCATTGCTTAGGATTTTAAAATTTCTTGCTCTAAGAGTCTCTATTTTTCGGACCTAGTGAAGATTGGCATACAAATTTTTACCCTTTCTTCCAAAATATTGATCTTCTATGCTGGGAAAATGTCAATTGAACTTTTAACAAAGTTGAATAAGATGGCTGATCTTATTGATGAAAATATGTTAAAAATTTGATTACTATACTTGGTTTTCTGATAAAGGATGATAGTATCCTGATGATGAAACTTCAGTGTAGTAATCGATTGTGTATTTGATTTTGACACTTGTGATTCACAAGAACTTGTTTCAGTTGATAAGATTGAAAGTTTGTATAAACCTATCTATTTTTGGTCTTTAGAAAGTGATTCTGATAAAAAAAACTTGGTTCTGATGAAAATTGTGGATAAAATGACAGACTGATTGACTGGTGAAAATTTTGAACTCTTTATTTTAAAAGCGCTAAAACAAAGGACAGAAGCGCTATTTCACATAAGCACTAGAACAGAGTTCTGAAGCACTGAAATAGGTGACAAAAGTGCTATCTTGATGGAAGTGCTAAAACAGTGCTCGAAAGTGCTGTAGAAAGTGATGGAAGCGCTACTTTGCAGAAGCGCTGAAATAGTGCATGAAAGCATTGTAGATTTTGATGGAAGCGCTATCTTGACAGAAGCATTGAAACAATGCATGAAAGTGTTGTAGAATTTGATGGAAGCATTGTTTTAATGAAAGCGCTAAAATATAGACTGTAAGTGCTGAAAGAGTGTCCAAAAGAACTATTTCATAGAAGCGCTAAAACAGTGACCAAAAGCATTGAAACAGGATTACAGAATGCTAAAAATAAGATTTTCAGACTCTCTATTGTAAAATCTAATCTGGCCTTGTGGCATATTGTATCAGGGATTGTGGAAGATAAGAAGGACGAATGCGCTGACTACGGTTGTGATACTTAGTGAGAGCTCTTCTTTGGAAGAAGGCTCATGAATAGAGTGGTTCTACTGCGTAATTTAAAGTGTGACCCCTAGCAAAATCATGATATCTATGGATGAATGTTTTGTGTTGTAACAAGAGTTTTTGATTTTGATATAGAAAAACGTTGTCTTCTCAATTTATTCTGATAACTAAGAGGTTCCTTAGGTTTTGTGATTTTGATTTTTCTTTTGAGAAACGTGGTGGACTTCCACTTTCGTAGCATGGATTTTCTGATATAAGTTGACCTTGTTGTTTTTCAGGATGATCTTAAATATGATTTTAATGAATTCGTGAAAACACAGCAAGCAATTGTGAATATTTGTTTTAACTGAATAGATCATGTATTTTCAAGAATAACAAATGATTCTTACTGATTTTGACAGGTTGCTTTGACAATTGTATATAAATCAAACAGACTCACACTTAAGGATAAGTAGGTCATCATTATACTCACATCCCACATCTTGAATTGCGTTGACACACATAGCCTTGTCACTGCCTAGAGGGCGCCCCTATTTTTTTTGTTTCCAGGTGTGTACTCAGAGTTGGATTTCTCATCCCTTGCGCAAATGGTCCTTGGAAATTATATGGTGAGTGTCTTGGGGACAGATTCTTCCCTCCCCTTGCACTGCGAGTATGATAATGTATGGATACTGACTCAATGAGAAACTACTCTATGGTTCATATATAGGGCTTTTGTGCTGTGTGGCAATTGATAAACTCCCTCAGGAAACCTCCCAATCTTTAGAACAAAGATTTTGGGGATGGTTATCTTGCTCACTACCGTCAAGTTAGACTTTCATCAACAACTTGCATTTCTATTATAGTGGGTTGGAATCCTTGGCTTTAGGCATTCCCACTTAGGTCGTTCCCATAGGGTGAGTACTTTTTCCCACTACGGAAGGCCTTCTAAAGGATTTAATAGAGCGTAAATAACATGAAGTAAAAGTGAATCTGGCACTTTGGTCACCCAGTTAAGGGGAGAGCATAAGCCTAATCACCACAAGCACAACATATAAGTTGTTATGTTTTAAGCCAAAAACTAATTTTTCTAATCTATGTGAAGGTGTTGCTTCACAGAAACCATGTTGTTCTTTTTAACTTGTACTATAAAAATAGGGTGACTATCCTAGGATTGATAAATTTTATTTTAAGAAAACAAAAAGTGGCTACCCTAGGATTGATATGTTTTAGAAACCCAGAAGTGACTATCCTAGGATTGATAAATTTTAGCCCAACTGTGAAAAAAGTAAAATCTGGCCACGGTCGTGTCAGATCCAGACTGATTTTACAAAAGCACTAGAATATTGCACAAAAGCGCTAAAACAGTTACCTGATACGCTAAAACACGAAAGCGCCGAAACAGGACACCGAAGTGCTGAAGTTTGTCATGGAAGTGCTAAATCACGGATGCGCTGAAACAGTCGACGAAAGTGCTAAATTTGAAAGCGCTAAATTTTTTTATGGAAGTGCTATAGTAACACGAAAGCATCAAAACAGAGCATGGAAGTGCTATAGTTTTTGATGAAAGCGCTAAAAGAAAACACGTCGAGAACCTGCGTGACACTTTCCAAAAAAAAATGTAAAATTGGGGTTAATGCCCCACGGTGGACGCCAAATTGTAAGTGTGGAATTAAAGCACAAAACACTTCTTAATAAGACATTATATCAAAGATAAAGCTAAATGAATCAAATCAAATCAATGATCAATTGAAAGCGTCATATTGTTCTCTATCTCCAAAGATTTATTAAATCAAAATGGCTCTCAGATTGTGAGTGCACTATGATTGTTAAAATGACAATTGAAAGAATGAGATGGATACTAAAGCAATGATATGGAACTAAATATGACAAATACTAGATGATAAATTAATTAAACTAAGCATGGATTGACATGAAACAGATAAATGCAGCTACAGGAGGCAACCATGATATTGAAACTTGATTGTTGGATATTGGATGCTTGAATGCTTGATGCATGAGTGCTTGAATTCCTGCAGAGTAAGAGTGCATAAACTTGATTATCTCCCTCTTTTCTTGGTTCAATGAGGTTGTATTTATAGAATTCCTGGCTGTAGAAATTCACAGGGAAGACATTGAGAGCCTTGGATTCAATCTAGAGGATTGAATGGTGAGATATGGAGGAGATTGAGAGAATTTTGGTGATTGTCTTTACCCATGAAAACACCAGGCAAGAGAAGAGGAAGGATTGATGGAGGAGGATTGAGAGAAGAATTTGGAATTTGTCTCCAATTTGTCTCCAAAACTTCCCGTGAAGTTTCAAATCATTAATTTTGACATAATTTGGACATAATTTAGACATAGGATATCTAATTCATTTTTGAGAGAATATAGATGGAATATTCCTTGTGCTTTAATTCAAATAATTTTGATTTATTTAAATTAGCAAAAGAGGGATAAATAATTTAATAAAACGAACTATAAGATAGTTGTTTATTAAATTAGATAGAAAAATATGGAAATTAATTAATAAAGTTTTTTGATCTTTATTTAATTAATTTGAGATCGATGTGATAGAATAAAATAGGGATTTGATAATTAAATCAAACAAAGTATTTAATTTTGTTTATTTAATTAAGATGAATTTAAATGTGAACTATATAAATAAATATTTCTATTTATTCGATAGTGGAGGAAATTAGGATAATTAATCAAATAATTTGTATTTAATTAATCGGATGCTCTAGACCAATTTTAGGTGTATACAATAGTGATTCAAAATAATGAAACAAAAATAGAAAGAGAGAAAGGATCGAAATGGATTGATGAGAGGTCCAGTGCTATGAAACCTTCCATAACACTCTAAATGAACAATATGCACACATGAAGATAATGAATATTTTGGGGCTATTTTGGGGTTTTCCTTAGTCAAAGGCCCATTTTGGTGTTTCCACCTCTAGAGACATCCAAGTAAACAAATATAGAAAGAAATAGACAATAGACAACATAGATTGATGAGATAAAGAAGATAAACACATTAATATATCAATATGATACTAAATATATGATAATTTAAGGAAAAGAGAGTGTGCACCCTCCCTTTAGTAAGCCTATGATGCTAAAGGAGAGTACAACACTCTAGGAAATAAAGCTTGATAAAAATGGTGTAGAAGTGATTTAGAATGATAGCTTGCAAGAATGAGAATGAGAGAATGAAAGATCAAATTGAGAGAATGAATTGATAGAATGAGAGAGTGAAAGAATGGAAGGATATCATTCAAAAAGGTTGTTTTCAAGCATGTCTACGACCCCAGAGGTATTAAAATTTACAGTTAAGTAGAAGTGTAATGTCCTAGTGACCACAAACCTGAGAATCTTGTCAAAAAATTATGTGGTACATATGCATGTATGCATTATTGAATCATCCTCAATAAAAAATCACTCAACTACTAAAAATAAAGGGTGTAAGGAACAATTTGAATGTAAGGAAAATGAGAATTTACATTAACATCTTTATTAGGCTAAAGGGAGGGTTATGTAGTGTGAAATTTCTTAGGGTGTAATTTTATAATACTACATTTTTCCCCCACTTTACTGAGCATATGTATTCTAAATATGTGCAATCTAAAGTAGAAAGAGGTTGAAGAGAATATACCCAGGATGAAGATGGCATAGTTCTTCAATCTAGTATATGTGATAGAGAAGCTAAGCTAGGATGCAAAGAGGAAAAATATCTTCGATCCTGTGAAATTGTCTATGATCTCACCACAAACATGCTAGCTACAAACAAACATGTTAGGTGACAAAATAAAAAAATGGCCATGATAATTTTTATAGACATGACATGCCATACTTTTATCAAATAAAAGATGATGTTGATAAGTATGGCTATCAAGGCTAGAGACCATATGGAAAGCAGATAGGCATGTCGCTACTACAAATTGCATTGTACGGTAGTTAGAGAAAATAGAAGATAGGTCTAATGAGTTTGAGTTGAAAAATTACATGGTTGAATCTTGATAGAAATATAAAGATATTTCTAGAAATGTTTCCACCAAGCTAGACGATGAGATCATAAGACATCAAGATATAAAGACATTTTTTTAAATCCATTTTTTGAAAAATAAATAGATATGATAGCCCCCTTAGAATGATGTGTGTTATGCAAATAAGAACATGTCATTCTAATGAGAAGATAAAGACAAAGACAAGTGCAAAAATTGTATAGTGAGATGTATTCAAGGAATGTTGTCATGTGAGAGACAACACATAGAATCAACAACATCACAAAAAGTAAAGAAGAAGAAATCAAGATCATAGGGGCATCCATTTATTCGAGCTCAGAATTGATCATAGATTTAGATAGATAAAATAGTATAATATGTATGAAATATCATCACCCCCAGATAGATTAGAATGGGAAGAAGAGAACATAAAGAGAAAATAAAAATTTGGTTCAACATGGAATAGGCATAAATGCCCCAATGTTGTGCATCGTTCTCAATGTGAAAAATCAAAGTATATGACATATAGAAGAATTAATAAAAAAACATGAGGGAACACAAAAAAACACACAAAAATATAATCTAAGGATAAAGAAGAGGTACCACTCTAGTTTGAAACCTTCAACAATTAATCCTATTCCCAGTCTAGATCATTATAGGGGGAGGGATGAAGAGCCTATAAAGAGGATAACAAGAGTGGTTCTTCCTGAATTTCCAATAGCAAGAGCCAAGGAAGAGGCCCCATCGATTTATTTCTCATTGAAATCATGTGAGACTAACATCATCAATCTAGAAAAGATACACGAAAAAATTCAAAATATCCTCCAATGAGTTAAACATGCAATTCTTGGAAGTGAAGTGATGCAATTAAACAGGAGAAGGACGAGAAAATCAAGATTCGTTATCAACCCTAGGAAGAGGGGTAGTGAAAAACTCTGGGAAGGAGGAATTTTTTCAACACAAGGATGGTACACACCAATTTGGAACAAGATGCATAAAACAAAGAATTCATTTTCTGAAAATCATTCAAAACAAGGTCACTCTCTAACTTATGTTTCAATAGAGTATGTGGGATCCTTGTAGTAGAAGAAAAATAGGGAGAAGGAGCTTGGGAGCCATGAAAGATATGACCTTTGTAAAATAAATATATATTGGCTGAGGAAAAGGAGGAATATATAGAAGAGAAGAAATCAGAGATGGCTCTATAGAAATATCAATGAACACTTGCACCCTCTTGGGGTGAGGCTCATCAGGATCCACTAATGAAGCTACAAGAAACACAAAGGAAATGGGAATAGAATTAGGAAGAGACACAAGAATAAGAGAAAAAGAACAAACAAAAGTAGTAGGGGAAGCAAAAGAAAAAAGAGGAGGCTTATCATCGATCTTCTATAACGCTTCATTCTCCCAAGCCAAGGCATGTCGATGATTATTATGCTCATGTGAAATTTTATTATAATGGTTATGGGCATGAGGAGGTGCAACTTAATAAGGGTCTAGGGGATCATGTTCCATAAGAGTAGTAGCCTCCACAATCATTACCAATAGAATGGAATTCTCCTGAGGAGGGACAGGAGGAGGGGAAGAGGTATGAAGAGACGATGACAAGCTCCTATAATTTATTTCCTTAGGGTTAGGTGAAAGAACAAGGGGATGCTGCAATTGGTAAGATGTAGGAATGATCCATAGGAATTATTCTCCTTACCATATAGGGTGGTTTTAGGGATTATGGGAAAAATTGAGAGTTGGAAGACTTGTGGTTTAGACTTCCAAAACATGGGTTCCTTTCCCTTTCCTATGCCAAGAATAGTAGAAGGAACATAGGACACCACCAAAGGTTCAAAAGCTACAAAATAAGATGAAGACGAAGGAGGAGGTCTAGGAAAAAGAGATTACTTTTCCTTAGCCTTCAAAGAGGTAGAGGATGAAGCATGTTGTGCATGTATAGAATCATTCAAAGAAATAGTATGAGAAGAATGTGGGAATGAACAATTAGAAACCAAAACTCTGGTTTTATACCTAAAATAGGCCTATTATAACAAGTCTCATTTAGGCAGTAAGGGTCGAACTGGTGACGGAAAAAAATGATCAAGAGAGAAGCCCCCATGCGACACTAGTGGTTTGTATCTAGTGTACTAGATAGTTTACACTATGCCCTCACAAGGAAAATTTAAGCATTTATGGATAGTAGAGGCAACAACATTTATAGAGACTAGCCATGGGATGCCTAGTCAAAATTTGAAGAGGTTAGATTTTGGTATCACAATAAATGAAACTTCTAAATTTTAAGGTCCAACCAAGATTGATAAAGAGATAGAACCAATGGGTGGATCAAAAAGACCATTGTGTTTATGAAGCATGGTTTGTGACTCCTCGTATTTATCCTTGTGTAAATTATTTATGAAAAGAGTCTCCTTCGTGATAATATTGACTTGACTCATAGGGTCAACCATAATTCTAGTTATGACATTATGATTGATGTGAGTTGGTATATACAACAAAGAGATCTATTTATTGAGAGGCAGGTCAAGTGGTGTGAATATTATATCACATGTTTTATCAACATGGACTAGACGAGGAACATTAGTAAATGAAACCATTTTCACATAATCAGATGGAATGGGATTGATAGATGAAGAAGTGAGTTGTACAAGATTATAAAAATGGGATGGAAAGGGATTTGCATAAATTTCCAACTAACTATTAATTTTAGCTATGGATTTATTAGAATTTTTCTTTTTATCATCAAGTCGAATGGTACAATTGTCGATGTGGTCTTGTATAACATGAACAAGATGCATGCATCACTCAGTATCATGATTTGATACTTGATGGTATTGGAAAAAAAAATTCACATCATACCATTGAGGATAGGGATCAAAGATTTATCTTACCTCTAAAAGAGAAATTACACCATCTTTTAACAATTTTTGTAGGACATTTTATAAGATTCAGAAAATTTTGTTAAAATTCTATTTTTGCTTGTAGAAATTTTATCAGTAGGAATAGACACCATGCTTGCTACTGCTTTATTTTTGTTGACTCTATTAGAACCAAAAAAAAATCCATTTAAATCCTGAGGTCGTTTTTCCATTTGAATTGAATATTTCACTATCTTTTCACAAAAAAATAATTTTATCATTCATACTTCTTTAATACATTTTACCGCCATCCATAAAATCAAAATATTCCTTATACCCATGCCATAATATTTCCTTTTATATCATATACCACTTTACCACGGCCTCCCACAATGGGCTCGCGGTATGGCAGTGGTGGCTAAGGTGCAGGAAAGAATTTTTTACCGCCACACCAAGTGCAGTCAATCCATTGACCGCAGTATCATGGTGGCGGTGAGGTAACCGATGAAGGCAATGAGTAGTGGTTGGGAGTCGCTACCGTAGTATCGTAGACGACAAGGTTGGTGAGCGTGGTGACCGTGTTGGACAGTTTGTAAGTGGCGAAGATAATAGTTAATATCGATACCGCGATACCATGCATAGTAAAGACACAGACCGCAGTGACTGTGGTGGATGGAGGCTGGCAGTTAAGGTGGCTACCATGTCATGGTACATAATTAGCGTGATAGTAAATTTTGATAACCGCTGAACCGTGGGGAGGCAACACATAAGCCGAGGTAAGGCAGTGAGTTAACAACAAAGTTGACATGAGATATTTACCACAGTACCATTGGTAGTTAAGCTAGTGACTATGGTAGTGTGGTAAACCGTTAGAATTGACAATTAATGCCAGACTACCATATTGTGGGGTGCAAACAAGATGACCATGGTAGAGCAGTGGAAAAGGTGAGACATGGAAAAATCAAAACCCGCGGTAAAGCGGTAAAAGACAAAGAGCCACGGAAAATGAGATTTTTTAAAGGCGGGGAAGGGTATAAATTGAAATAAAATGTAGGATTATATATTTTATTTTCTAATAAGGCAACCAATCAAATATTTCATTTTTCGTTAACAAATACAAATAGCTATAACAAATAGTGAACGGTTGTGACCCTTAGAATTTATTGTATAAATACTTGTAAAAATAAGTTTTAGAAGGAGATAGAGGGTAGATAGCAGGAAGTATAGGATGTATTTTCATAATATTTTTATTTAGAAAGACCATGTTGCATGTATAGGATTTGAGGAAGATAATGAAATACCATTGATTCAGTGATTCTATTCTAGCATTAGTTGTTTGTTGATTTTTTGCAATTATTTGATTGTCTCCAACTCAATGTTTCTCGATTATCTAAGTTGAAATATCAAGTATATCTTCAATTTATCAGTGCACATTTTTTGTATTTGTGTGATTTGAGTAATTGGGTTCTTTAAATAAGAATTAAATTCCTCTCACTCAATTACAGTAATTTGGGAATGTTATTTGGATCAGTAAGAAGAATGAGATAATTAGGATTGATATTCTGCCCCAATTAGGGATTTTCAATCATATTCTTGCATGCTTATACTAGTTATAAAATTATATTTGTATGCCAAACAATTAGATAACTTTCTAGAAAAAATTCATTCATCTAAAACTTTCATTTGACTCTATTTTACCCAACAAGGCATTGGTCTCCCTTATTTTCATTTTTTAGTTTAACCATTTTATTTACATATGTTAACTGAACGTATTAATTTTTACCTTGATATTGCAAATATAATTTTCACAAAACTTAGATCACATTTCTCCACTATCAAATTTCCATTGTGGATAGATTGGTCCAGTAGGAAACATAATCCAAAATCTGCATTATTCACATAGGTACACCCGTCTAGGTCTAGCAGAGCCTTAAGAGTAGAAGGTTCAACTATATTGGTTGGAATTTTTAGTTGACCAATAGTATTGTGAGAGCTTTGCAACCTCTCATGGTTCAAATTGAGGTGCATTTGATAATCTTTAACACATTCATTCAAGACCTGGATATGCAATATGAGGATGTGCATATGAGATTATATATGATGTTGCTAATTGAAGATGCCAGAGACTGGTTTAATAGTTTACCAACAACATCCATTGATTCCATTCATATATTTTATGAGTAGTTTCTCCAGCAGTATGGGAATCAATGTGCATCAAATTTTTCTTTGCATGAATTGGTAACTATCCAAAAGCATCAAAATGAGTTAGCTTATGAATTTAATCAAAGGTTTTCCAAACTACATAATAAGATACCTCATCGATCCAAGTTGGTTGATACTACTGCATTGAGCATCTACTTGGAGGATTTTGATCCCAAGATAGGATATGAGCTTAGGAACAAAGATCCTAGGAATTTGGCTGAAGCTCAAAAAATAGCACTCACCATTGAAAATAATAGGAAGGTTGTAGGGATAATTGCTAAAAGGGAAAATCCAAGGGTTCCCCAATATTCTCCTCCAAATAGACAAGAAAATACACATAGGAATGAAAGACCAAGATTACATGACATGCCCTATAATACAAAAAGGAAGGAGGGAAAGCCAGTGATAGATAGACCAAGGAATAAAGAGACACCCGATCCCTTGAAAAGGAAAGGGGCCTATATGGTAGATAAAATTCCTTGGTGCTCTATTTGTTATACACCACACTCCCCAGAGCATTGTGTTATAGCTCAATCAATACCAGAAGAAGACATATTGGATACTGACGATGGGGAAGACCATAATATCTATTTAACTTCCCATACTCTTAACTCCTTGGATTAGGGGTATTCATCTTTAGAGGAAGGAGGATATGAGTATGATTTTAATCATACGAAATACAATATTCATATCGCAGAACAACAAGTCTTTTCTGGCTATGAAAAAACTGAAAATGAACAAGATCCCCCTACTGCATCACATCAGACTAACAAATGCAGTATAAGGAGACCGAGTGAGGAAGTGATCGAAATATTGACTGATGCAGCGGTGGAAGAAGCTAGAATCAAATATCGGTTGAGGAACAAAACGGTAAATGAGGATGAAGGTGTCCCAAGAGGAATATTTTTTAAAAATAAAAAATTATCCCAAGAGATATCAAAGAGGATAGGTGTTAAGAAATCTGATGAAAGGGAACAAAATTGTGCTCCTAAAGAAGAAGGTAAAGGAGTCCCCATGGATAAACAAAATTCAGGTCAAATATGCAAAGGGGAAAAGGAATAAAACAAAGGAGAATTGATAGAACCAAATAAGGTGATCAGAACTAAAGGTACATCCTTTGATTTCATACAAGCCTTATCTCAACTAAAAATGTTTCTCCCATTACTTGAGACGATAAAGATTAAAGAATATTGGGAAAGTGCCATTCAATTGATGTCTAATGAGAGGAATAAAAATGTAGAAATTTAAAATAAGGAGGTCCCTGAAACCACTAATAAGAGAAAGGAGATAAAAAAATCCAGAAGCCTACTTAATGAATACACCACAGATCGATCCATTTTTTACCACCTTGCTTATAAATGGAAAATTAGTGAGAAATTGCATTATAGATTTGGGTGCTTCAATGAATATTATGCTAGTAGGAGTAATGAAACAACTTGGTATGTGGATACATATTAAGGGTGGTAAATTTTATGCCATGGAGAGTAGACCTGTTCCAGTTGTAGGGATTATGAAAAATATAGAAGTAAAATTAGCAACATACCCACAAGAAAATTATAATATTGATATAACTGTGATTGATACGCCTCCCTAGTTTGGAATTCTTTTGTCAAGACAATGGATTGCAACAATTGGAGGTAATGTGTAGTTTGATTTATCATATGATAAAATACCGGTTAATGGTGAAGAAGTAAAGTTGTATAGAGAACCAAGGATGAATCAGATTGTTGAGTATGTTCCTCAGGAACAACTTAATTGTTTTTGTGATGTGGATTTAGGGAGTTTTAGAGTAGAACTATGTCAACCTAGATTGGTGAACACTAACCCAATTGAGAAACATGTTTCCAAAAATGAGCAGGGGGTGTGTAAACTGTACTTTGATGGGGCATACAACCTAGATGGCAATGGAGCTGGAGTAGTTTTCATATCACCCGAAGGTATAACATTTAAGTCTTCATTTTTGTTAACCTTTGAATGTACGAAAAATGTGGGAGAATACGAATCCTTATTAATTGGTTTGAATATGGTTGTCAAACACAAGATTAAATTATCACCTATCTTGGGAGATTCCGAGTTGGTCATGTCACAAATAAGATCAAAATATGCTGCAAAAAATAGAAGACTTAAACAATATAGGAATGCAGTATGGGATACAATTGAGATGTTTGATGCTTTCTCTATTGAGTGGATAGATAGATCGAAAAACATAATGGAAAACTTTTTAGCTAATGTAGCATTAAGGAGAGATGATATTACGCTATCTGGAGTGTCTCAAATTGAGTTCAAAAAAAGTCCCATTGTGCCTGACAGTATCTACAGTTGGCAGGTTTTTAATGATGATATTGACCTCCTAAAATTTCTTCATTGTATAGATCAATATGAAACTCAAGAAATTGACTTCAATGCTTTTTTGGAAGAAGTAGATGGGAAATAGACTATATTTGGAAAATAATTTTTGCAGCTTAAAACCAACAAGCTTCCCAAAGGGCTTGTGGCATTGGAGAGGGTATATGATGGGCATGATCATTCTCTCATAAAGTAGACACCTGTTAAGAAAGAGGATATTGAAGAAAGAAATATGGGAACTGAATTAGCACCAAAAAAGGTTTATATTGGAAAGAAAATAAGCCCAACCATCAGAAGAATGTTGATTACATTGTTGAGAAAGTACAAGAATGTGTTTGCTTGGTCTTATAAATATTTGAAGGCATATAGAGAAGATCTTTTTCAACATGAAATTCCACTAAAGCCATATACAAAGCCATTTAGATAGAGGTAGAGGCCTATCAATCCAACTCTGGAACCTAAGATGCAAGAGGAGCTAGTTAAACTTAGAGAGGGAGGTACTATAAAGCCCATCAAACATTCAACATGGGTCTCAAATTTGGTTCCAGTTAGGAAGAAAAATGGGGATATAAGATTATGTGTGGATTTCAGAAATCTGAATATTGGCTCTCTAAAAGATAATTATCCTCTTCCAAACATGGAGTTAATATTGCACAAAGTGACTAGATGTGAAGTATTGTTGATGATGGATGGATTTTCCGGATATAACTAAGTCAAAGTCAAAGAATTCGAGCAATACAAGATAACATTCACTACACCATGGGGAACGTATGTCTATGTAAGAATGCCATTTGGCCTTACAAATGCAGGAGCCACTTTTCAAAGGGCCATGGATGTGGCATTTGTAGACCTAATCAATTCTATAATGGTGGTGTATAAAGATGATCTCATTGCTTATTCCAAAAGGGCAGAGAATCATGTGGGAGACTTGGAGAAGATCTTCATAAAAGTTTTGGAATATGGTATTAATCTTAATCCTAAAAAATGCCATTTATTGTCACAAAGGGTAAACGTTTGGGGCATATTGTGTCAAAATATGGGATTAGGATAGATCCTGAAAGGGTAGATGCCATAGATAAAATTCCTATGCCCAAGACTGTCAAAGCCATCCAATCATTTTTTGGCCAAATTAATTTTGGTAGGAGGTTTGTGTCCAATTTTATTGAGATTGTTAAACCTATATCTAAGATGTTGAAAAAAGGAGAAAGGTTGGACGGGGCTACTGAAGCTATGGATGCCTTCATATCTATAAAAAGAGCTATCAAAGAGCCCCTATCTTAAGGTCCCCTGATTTTAGTAAACCATTTCAGATATTTTCTTTTGCTTCATTTCACACCATACAATATATCATGTTGTAGAAAAATGATGAGGGCCATGAGAAGCCCATTTCCTTTTTTAGAAATTCTTTGTGGGGGTTATAATTAAAGCATGATATTATGGAAAAACAAGTTTATGCATTAGTCAAAGCAGCAAAGGATTTCAAACCTTATCTTGTTGGTGTTGAGGTAATCACTTATGTCCCACATGCAGCTGTGAAAGATATCCTGGTGCAGACGAAGGTGACACGGAAAAGATGTAGATGGATTAATAAATTACAAGATTTTAATATGGAGATTCAAATCACTAAATTGGTAAGAGGATAGGGTTTGGCCATGCTGATGGCAAAAACAAATATTGAAGCAAATCAAATTTGCAATGTAGAAGATGAGGGAGATGCGATTGCAAGCATTGAGCATAATCCTTGGTATACATATATCATGTCTTACCTTAGGAAAATGAAGTGCCTTGAATGGTATAGTGATAACCAGCGAAGAAATTTGAAGCTACAAGCATCTAAATATGTATTCATAGAAGAAGATTTGTTTTGGAAAAATAGGGATGGAATGTTGTTGTTGTGTCTAAATGAGTCACAAGATAAACACGTTTTAAGTGAGATGCGTGAAGGATTCTTTGGAGGCTACTATTCTGCAAAGACAACTACACATAAGATCCTCAAGGTAGGTTACTATTAGCCAAAAAAAATTAATGATTGTTTCTCATATGGAAGAAAGCGTGAAGCATGTCAGAAGTTTTCAGAAAAGATGAAGTATTAGGGAGTTTTAGCACTTA
Source organism: Sequoiadendron giganteum (assembly GCA_007115665.2). Lineage (NCBI taxonomy): Eukaryota > Viridiplantae > Streptophyta > Pinopsida > Cupressales > Cupressaceae > Sequoiadendron > Sequoiadendron giganteum. Next base: position 324,068,621 of record CM021110.1, read on the forward strand.
GACCTATGCAGGTTGAAGCCCCTTTTCATCAATGGGGGATTTATTTTATTTGGAGATACAAGAGAAATCAAGCGGAGGACATAAATGGATACTAGTAGCCATTGATTACTTCACCAAATGGGTAGAGGCAATCCCAACCAAGCAAGGAACAAGTAAAGTTGTAATCAATTTTTTAATCGATAACATTATTACTATATTTAGTACACCATTTGATAATTATTGTAGATAATGGGATGTATTTTAGATCTAAAGAATTCAGAGATTTTTATAGAGCATATGGCATTAATGTTTCTTATTCCACCCATTATCATCCACAAGCCAATGGTCATAAATAAGAGTCTTTTGAAGATAATAAGGAGGATGCTTAATACAAATAAAAGGGCATGGGATTCAAAATTGAGATTGGTTCTATGGGTAGATAGGATTATAGTAAAGAAGGCAACTGGAAAATCTCCATTTGAATTGGTGTATGGGACACAAGCTGGGATGCCACTACAGAACATTTTGCCTATTTATAATTTTATTCTACAAGAAGACTTGGATATTCTTGAGTCTCTGGAGGAAAGAATGGAACAACTTGCAAAACTTGATGAAATGAGAAGAATAGCTCAAAACCAGAACATGAAGTTAGAAGAAAAAATGAAGTATTTGTTTGATAAAAAAGAAAACGATAGAAAATTTGAAGAAAATGATTTGGTGTTGATGTGGAATGCAAGATTCCAAGAGAAGGGAAAACATGGTAAATTTGAAGCATTGTGGTTGGGGCCCTTTTTTGTTGTTGGTAAAAGAGGAGATAATTCATAATACTTGCATAACATGTTTGGAGAGGAGTAGGAGATTCCTGTACATGAGCAGTTCCTGAAGCATTTTTTATCTTAAGGAGATGCAGAGGGTTAAGAATTTCCAGTGCATAGACAATTCTTATTTAAACCCCTTTAAAAATTATTTTCCATGCACATTAGTTTAGGAAATTTGAGGGGTTTGGGTTTTCCAGTACATAGACATTCTTAGAAATTCCCTTTCTTCAATGCATTACTTTCTTTCCATGTATAGTAGATTAGGGTCATTTTCACCTTCCATTCTCCATGCTCCACTTTCCATTTTCCATCTCCTTCACTCTTTCATTCGCTTCATCTGCCATTTCTTTCATTTTTCATATCATTCTTGGTTTTCTCTCCCAAAGTATTCTAGATTCTTGTAGTGATTTTCAAAACCACTCATCCCCAACAAGAGCCACTGTTAAAACCAAAAAAAAATCCACTTAAATCTTGAGGTCTTTTGTACATTTGAATCGAATATTTCACTATCTTTTCACTAAAAAATAATTTTATCATTCATAATTATTTAATACATTTTACCCCCATCCATAAAATAAAAATATGCATTATACCCATGCCATAATATTTCCTTTTATATCATATACCAATTTACCATGGCCTCCCACAATGGGCTCATGGTATGGTGGTGGCAGCTAAGATGCAGGCGAGAAGTTTTTACCGCAACACCATGTGTGGTCAATCCATTGACTGTGGTATCACAATGGTGGTGAGGTAACCAATGAAGGCAGTGACTAGTGGTTGGGAGTGGCTTTGGTGGTACCATAGACGACAAGGTTGGTGACCGTGGTGACCACAGTGGATGGTTTATAATCGACAAAGATAACAGTTAATATCGATACCCCGATACCGCACGTAGTAAACACATAGACCGTGGTGACTGCAATGGATGGAGACCGGTGGTTAAGGTGGCTACTGCATTACCACTGGAATTCATGCCAATGACCACGGTGATACAGTACATAGTTAGTGTGACAGTAAATGTTCGTCACCATTGAATTGTGGGGAGGCAACACATAAATCAAGGTAAGGTGGTGGGTTAACAACAAAGACGGCATGAGATGTTTACCGTGGTACTACTGGAAGTTAAGCCATTGATTGCAGTAGTGCGGTAAACCGTTAGAATTGACAAATAATTCTAGACCTCCATACTGCGATGTGCAAACAAGATGACCATGGTAAAGCGGTGGAAAAGACGAGACATGGAAAAATCAAAACCTGCGGTAAAGCGATAAAAGACAGAAAGCCATGAAAAATGAGATTTTGAAGGTGGGGAAGGGTATAAATTGAAATAAAATGTAGGATTATATATTTGATTTTCCGATAAGGAAACCAATCAAATATTTCATTTTTCATTAACAAATATGAACAGTCATAACAAACAGTGAAGGGTCGTGACCCTTAGAATTTATTGTATAAATACTTGTAAAAATCAGTTGTCGAAGGAGACAGAGGGTAGATAGTAGGAAGTATAGGATTTATTTTAATAATGTTTTTACTTTGAAATACCATGTTCCATGTATAAGATTTGAGGTAGATAATGAAAGACCATTGATTCAATGATTATATTCTAGCGTCAATTGTTTGTTGATTTTCTACAATTATTTGATTGTCTCCAACTCAATGTTTTTCAATTATCTAAGTTGAAATATCAAGTATATGTTTAATTTATCAGTTCACATTTGTTGTATCTATTTGATTTGATTAATTGGGTTCTTTAAATAAAAATTAAATTCCTCTCAGTCAATTACAGTAATCTGTGAATGTTATTTAGATCAGTAAGAATAATCAGATAATAAGGATTGATAGTCTGCCTCAAGTAGGGATTGTCAATCATATTCTTGCATGTTTATACCAGTTATAAAATTATATTTGTATGCAAAACAATTAGATAACTTGCTAGAAATAATCCATTCATCTAAAACTTTCATTTGACTATGTTTTACCCAACATGGCACTGGTCTCCCTTATTTTCACTTTTTAGTTTATTCATTTTATTTACATCTGTTAACTGAACGTATTAACTTTTACCTTGATATTGCATATACAATTTACACCAAACTTAGATCACATTCTCCACTATCAAATTGCCATTGTGGATAGATTAGTCCATTAGGAAACATAATCCAAAATATGCATCATTTACATAGGTACACTCACCTAGGTCTAGCAGAGCCTTAAGAGTAGAAGGTTCAACTATATTGGTTGGCCTTGTTAGTTGGCCAATAGCGTTGTGAGAGCTTGGTAACCTCTCATGGTTCAAAACAATATTTTTGAGACCCAACAAATTGGTGACTCTGCTGGGGAGTAACTTGAGAAATGTTTGGTGGTAGGAAAACTTTCCATATAGAGTCATTGAAGAGAGATTGACAGTTAAGAAATTTGAAAATTGACTTCGTTGGGTGAAATAATAATATTTTTTATTTTTCTCAATTTTAAAAGTGGCTGGCGACTCTGAATGAACAAGTGCACTGAGACTGATAAAATAAAATACAGATCAAAAAGAAATCATCCTAGAGTGTAGATTATCATGATTACTCACAACATGCAAGGAAGAAGATCTTTGTACAAAGATAGTGATGGTCCTAATGACAAAGGTAAGTGGACTTACAAAAATGATCAGGGCAAGAAAGTGTTTGATGACCTGGGCCCAACAACTAAAAAAAAACATCAAAACTACCGGTGGAAACTCATAATTCATATGATGCATTAACAAATGAAAATAGTTTGTCTAAATAACTTCACACTCTAGAGGAGAAGAGAAACCCCCTCTAGCAAACAAACCCTGAGAAGGTTGGTGAGTTCATGGCTGATTTTGAAGCTACAAAAAGGAGAGAGTTTGAATATGATCAAAGAGTGGCACTTTTTGAGGATGGACTTGGATATGAAGTAGCATATGAAGAAAATCATGAACTCATGATCCCAAATGAGATAGATGCATAGTGGGAACACATGAGGCAAGAAAAAAAAAGATCAAGGGTAGATTATGAGCAAAGGCTTCAAAAAATGAAAGAATTTGAGAAATTGAAGTTGCAAAAGGCTTAGATTAAAATTTCAATGGTTGACTCACCCAAATATGTGCCACCTCATAAAAATAACAATATGAGACCATCAAATTCCCCACAAGCTCACCGAAATCAGCCAAGGAACCAATGTGGACATCAAAATGCTCCACCACAACATAAGGAAGTTCAACCACCTCCTTATCACCAACACATACCCCCACAAGGCTATCAATATGTGGAAAATAGTAATCCATTGTACCAACAACATTACCAAAATCCTCCTCCACAATATAAAACCATGATCAGGCAGTTTTATTTGTCTGGATTTCAGATATACCCTTATCCTATGGACATCAATTAGAGAAGATTTGTCCCAAAGTTCACAAGAAGTGGTGCATTCATAGCTGAGGAGCATTTGAGAATCTTTAATGCATTCATTCAAGACTTGGATATGCAATATGAGGATGTGCAAATGCGATTATCTATGATGTCATTGATTGACGATGCTAGCGACTGGTTTAACAGTTTACCAACAACATCCATTGATTCCATTCATATATTTTGAGCAATTTCTCCAGTAGTATGATGATCAATGTGCATCATATTTTTCTTTGTATGAATTGGTAAATATCCAAAAGAGTCAAAATGAGTCAGCTTATGAATTTAATCAAAGGTTTTACAAACTACATAATAAGATACCTCATGGATCCAAGTTGGTTGATCCTACTGCATTGAGCATCTACTTGAAGGCTTTTGATCCCAAGATAGGATATGAGATTAGGAATAGAGATCCTAGGAATTTGGCTGAAGCTCAAAAACTAGCAATCACCATTGAAAATAATAGGAAGGTTGTAGGGATGATTGCTAAAAGGGAAAATCTAGGGGTACCCCAATATGCTCTTCCAAATAGACAAGAAAATACACATAGGAATGAAAGACCAAGATTAAATGACATGCCCTATAATACAAACTAGAAGGATGGAAAGCCAATGATAGATAGACCAAGGAATAAAGAAACACTTGATCCCTTGAAAAGAAAAGGCACCTATATGGTAGATAACATTCCTTGGTTCTCTTTTTGTTTTGCACCACACTCCCCAGAGCATTGTGTTCTAGCTCAATCAATACCAGAAGAAAACATATTGGAAAATGATGGTGGGGAAGACCATAATATCTATGTAACTTTCCACACTCTTAACTCCTTGGAGTAGGTGTATTCATCTTTAGAGGAAGGAGGATATGAGTATGTTCTTAATCATCAGAAATACAATATTGATATGGAAGAACAACAAATATTTTCTGACTATGAAGAAATTAAAAATAACCAAGATCCCCCTACTGCATCACATTAGAATAATAGATGTAGTATAAGGAGACCAAGTGGGGAAGAGATCAAAATATTGACTAGTGCAGCGGTGGAAGAAGCTAGAATCAAATATCAGCTAAGGAATAGAATAGTAAATGATGATGAAGGTTTCCCAAGAGGAATTTTTTTTAAAATAAAAAATTATCCCAAGAGATATCAAAGAGGACAGGTGATAAGCAATCTGATGAAAGGGAACAAAAGTGTGCTCCTAGAGAACAAGGTAAAGGAGTCCTCATGGATAAAAAAAAATTAGGTCAATTATGCAAAGGGAAAAAGCAAGAAAACAAAGGAGAATTGGTAGAACTGAAGAAGGTGATCAAAATTGAAGGTACATCCTTTGATTTCATACAAGCCTTATCTCAACTAAAAATGCATGTCCCATTACTTGAGATGATGAAGATTAAAGAATATAGGGAAAGTGACATTCAATTGATGTCTAATGAGAGGAATCAAAATGTAGACACTGAAAATAAGAAGGCTGAAACCACTAATAAGAAAAAGGAGATTAAAATTCCAGAAGCTTGCTTAATGAATACACCAGAGATCGATCCATTTTTTACCACCTTTCTTATAAATGACAAATTAGTGAGAAATTACATGATAGATTCGAGTGCTTCTATGAATATTATGCTAGTAGGAGTAATGAAACAACTTGGTATGTGGATAGATATTGAGAGTGGTAAATGTTATGCCATGGATAGTAGACCTGTTCCAGTTGTAGGGATTATGAAAAATATAGAAGTAAAATTAGCCAATATACCCATAGGAAAATTATAATATTTATATAATTGTGATTGATACGCCTCCCCAGTTTGGAATGCTTTTGTCAAGACAATGGACTGCAACAGTTGGAGGTAATGTGCAGTTTGATTTATAATATGCCACAATATCGGTTAATGGTGAAGAAGTAAAGATGTATAGAGAACCAAGGGTGAATTAGATTTTTGAGTATGTTCCTCAGGAACAACTTAATTGTTTTTGTGATGTGGATTTAGGGAGTTTCAATGTAGAACTATCTCAGCCTAAATTGGTGAACACTAACCCAATTGAAAAACATGTTTCCAAAAATCAGCAGGGGGTGTTGAAAATGTACTTTGATGGGGCATGCAGCCTAGATGACAATGGAGTTGGACTAGTTTTCATATCACCTGAAGGTATAACATTCAAGTATTCATTTTTTTTAAGCTTTGAATGTACAAACAATGTGGCAGAATATGAAGCCTTATTAATGTGTTTGAATATGGTTGTCAAGCAAAAGATAAAATTATTAACTGTCTTGGGAGATTCCAAGTTGGTCATGTCTCAAGTCAGATCAAAATATGCTGCAAAAAATAGAGGACTTAAATAGTATAGGAATGTAGTAAGGGATACAATTGAGATGTTTCATTCTTTCTCTACTGAGTGGATATATAGATCGAAAAACATAATGGCAGAATTTTTAGCTAATATAGCATTAAGGAGAGATGATATTATGCTGGCTGGAGTGTCTCAAATTGAGTTCAAAACAAGACCTGTTGTGCCTGATGATATATATAGTTGGCAATTTTTTAATGATGATACTGACGTCTTGAAATTTCTTCATTGTATAGCTCAATATGAAGCTCAATAAATTGACTTCAATGATTTTGTGGAAGAAGTAGATGGGACACAGACTATATTTAGCAAAGAAGTTTTGAAACTTAAAACCAACAAGATTCCCAAAGGGCTTGTGGCATTGGAGAGATTATATGATGGGAATGATCATTCTCTCATAAAGAAGACACCTATTAAGAAAGAGGATATTGAAGAAATAAATCTGGGAACTGAATTAGCACCAAAAAAGGTTTATATTGGAAAGAAAATAAGCCCAACCATCAGAAGAATGTTGATTACATTGTTGAGAAAGTACAAGCATGTGTTTTCTTGGTCTTATGAAGATTTGAAGGCATATAGAGAAGATATTTTTCAACATGAAATTCCACTAAAGTCAGATGCAAAGCCATTTACATAAAGGCAAAGGCCTATCAATCCAACTCTAGAACCTAAGATGCAAGAGGAGCTATCGAAACTCAAAGAGGGAGGTATTATCAATTGATGAGCTAAAGGGGATCTATAATGAATATTTCATAAGGTGCAACAGTTGCTGAAGATTTTGGAAATGGGGTAGCAAGCTAAGTGGGCTTAACCTTGGGGGAAACTCTATGGTTAAGCGTGCTTGAGCTGGAGCAGTACTGGGATGGGTGACCTCCCGGGACGGACCAATGCTTCACCTCTGTGAGCATCACCTAGATGCAATGAGTGCTAAGTGGACCATTCATTATCATGAGAGATGGGTTCTTGTGAACCACTACTCATGAATCATGGGTCAATGAGTTTGACTCGAAAACTACATGGTTGAATCCTGATAGCAATATCATAATTATAAAGCCCATCAGACATTCAACATGGGTCTCAAATTTGGTTCCTATTAGGAAGAAAAATGGGGATATAAGATTATATGTGGATTTTAGAAATCTGAATGTTGCTTCCCTAAAAGATAATTATCCTCTTCCAACCATGGAGGCAATATTGCACAAAGTGACAAGATGTGAGCTATTGTTGATGATGGATGGATTTTCTGGATATAACCAAGTCAACATCAAAGAATCCAAGAAATACAAGACAACATTCACTACACTATGGGGAACGTATGTCTATCTAAGAATGCCATTTGGCCTTAAAAATGCAGGAGACACTTTTCAAATGGCCATGGATGTGGCATTTGCAGACCTAATCAATGCTATAATGGGGGTATATCAAGATGATCTCTCTTCTTATTCCAAAAGGGTAGAGAATCATGTGGGAGACTTGGAGAAGATCTTCATCAAAGATTTGGAATATGGTATTGGTATTAATCCTAAAAAATGTCATTTTTTTATCATAGAAGGTAAAATTTTGGGGCATATTGTGTCAAAAGATGGGATTAGGATAGATCCTGAAAGGGTAGATACCATAGATAAAATTCCTATGCCCAAAACTGTCAAAGCCATCCAATCATTTTTTGGCCAAATTAATTTTGTTAGGAGGTTTGTGTCCAATTTTTTTGAGATTGTTAAACCTATATCTAAGATGTTAAAAAAATGAGAAAGGTTGAACTAGACTGTTGAAGCTATGATGCCTTCATATCTATAAAAAAATCTATCAAAGAAGCCCCTATCTTAAAGTCCCCAGATTTTAGTAAACCATTTCAAATATTTTCTTTTGCTTCATTTCACACCATAGCAGCTATCATGTTGTATAAAAATGATGAGGGCCATGATCATCCTCTTTCTTTTTTTAGCAAGTCTTCACATGGGTCAGAATTAAAGCGTGATATTATGGAAAAATAGGTTTATGCATTGGTCAAAGTAGAAAAGGCTTTCAAAACTTATCTTGTTAGTGCTGAGGTAATCACTTATGTCCCACATGCATCTGTGAAGGATATCCTGGTGCAGAAGGAGGTGATAGGGAAAATAAGTTGCTGGATTAATAAAATCCAAGAGTTTAATATGGAGATTCAGATCACCAAATTGGTAAGAGGACAAGATCTAGCCAAGGTGATGTCATAAACAAATATTGAAGAAAACAAATTTGCAATGTAGAAGATGAGGGAGATGTGATTGCAATCATTCAACATACTCCTCGGTATAAAAATATCATGTATTACCTTAGGAACATGAAGTGCCCTGAAGGATTTAGTGATAACTAGAGAAGAAATTTGAAGCTACAAGCATCTAAATATGTATTCATAGAAGGAGATTTATTTTAGAAAAATAAGGATCAAATGTTGTTTTTGTGTCTAGACAAGTCACAAGCTAAACAAGTTTTAAGTGAGATGCATGAAGGAGTCTTTGGAGACCACTATTCTGCAAAGACAACTGCACATAAGATCCTTAGGGCAGGTAACTATTGGCCAAATTTTTTTAATGATTCTTTTTCATATGTAAGAAAGTGTGAAGCATGTCAGAAGTTTTTAGGCAAGATGAAATATCAGGGAGCTTTACTATTTAGACCTATGTAGGTTGAAGCCCATTTTCATCAGTGGGAGATTGATTTTATTGGGGAGATACAAGAGAAATCAAGTGGAGGACATAAATGGATACTAGTAGCCACTGATTACTTCACCAAATGGGTAGAGGCAATCCCAACCAAGTGAGCAACAAGTAAAGTTGTAATTAATTTTTTAATGGATAACATTATTACTATATTTAGTACACCATTGAGAATTATTGCAGATAATGGGATGTGTTTTCGATCTAAATAATTTAGAGATTGTTGTATAGCATATGGCATTGATGTTTCTTATTCTGCCCCATATCATCCACAAGCCAATGGTCAGATAGAGTCAAGTAATAAGAGTATTTTGAAGATAATAAGGAGGATGCTTAATACAAATAAAATGGCATGGGATTCAAAATTGAGATCGGTTATACGGGTAGATAAGATTATAGTAAAGAAGGCAACTGGAAAATCTCCATTTGAATTGGTGTATGGGACACAAGATGGGATGCCACTATAGAACATTTTGCCTGTTTATAATTTTATTCTACAAGAAGACTTGGATATTCCTAAGTCTATGGAGGAAAGAATGGAACAACTTGAAAAAATTAATGAAATGAGAAGAATATCTCAAAACCCGAATATGAAGTTAAAAGCACAAATGAAGTATTTGTTTGATAAAAAACAAAAAGATAGAAAATTTGAAGAAAATGATCTAGTGCTGGTTTGGATTGCAAGATGCTAGGAGAAGGGAAAACATGGGAAATTTGAAGCATTGTGGTTGGGGCCCTTTTTTGTTGTCGATAAAAGAGGAGAGGATTCACTACTTGCAGAACATGTCTAGAGAGGAGCAGGAGTTTCCTGTACATGGGCAGTTCTTGAAGCATTTTTTCTATTGAGGAGTTGCAGAGGGTTAAGAATTTTTAGTGCATGGACAATTCTTATTTAAACCCCTTTAAACATTCTTTTCCATGCATAGTAGTTTAGGAAATTTGAAGGGTTTGGGTTTTCCAGTACATGGACATTCTTAGGAATTCCCTTTTTTGAAAGCATTGCTTTCTTTCCATGTACAGTAGATTAGGGTCATTTTCACCTTCCATTCTCCATGCTCCACTTTCCATTTTCCATATCCTTCACTCTTTCATTCCCTTCATCTGCCATTGCTTTCATTTTTCATGTCATTCTTGGTCTGCTCTCCCAACGTATTGTGAACTCTTGCAGTGATTTGCAAAACCACTCATCCCGAATAGGAGCCACTATTAGAACAAAAAAAAAATCCATTTAAATCCTAGGGTTTTTTGTCTGTTTGAATCAAATATTTAACTATATTTTCACAAAATTTTCATTTTATCATTCATACTTCTTTAATACATTTTACCGCCATCCATAAAATCAAAATATACCTTATACCCGTGCCATAATATTTCCTTTTATATCATATATTGCTTTACTGTGGCCTCCCACAATGGGCTCATGGTATGGCAGTGGCGGCTAAGGTGTAGGCGTGAAGTTTTTACTGCCACATCGGGTGTGGTCAATCTATTGACCGTGGTATCATGATGGCAGTGAGGTAACCGATGAAGGTGGTGAGTATCGGTTGGGATTGGCTATCACGATACCGTAGCCAACAAGGTTGGTGACTGTGGTGAGCACGGTGGATGATTTGTAAGCGGTGAAGATAATAGTTAATATCAATACCGTGATATCGTGTATAGTAAAGACACAGACCGTGGTAACTGCGGTGGATGGAGGCTGGCAGTTAAGGTGGCTACTGTGTTACCATTGGTGGTCATGCCAGTGATCGTGGTGTTATGGTACACAGTTAGCGTGACATTAAATATTGGTCACCACTGAACCAGGGGGAGGCAACACATAAATTGAGGTAAGGTGGTGGATTAACAGCGAAGCTGACATGAGATGTTTACCGCGGTACTGTTGCTAGTTAATCTAGTGACCGTGGTAGTGCGGTAAGCTGTTAGAATTGACAATAAATGCTAGACTACCATACCGCGGGGTACAAACAAGATGACCGCGGTAGAGCGGCGGAAAAGGCAAGACATGTAAAAATCAAAACCCACAGTAAAGCGGTAAAAGATAGAGAGCTACAAAAAATGAGATTTTGAAGGCAGGGACGGGTATAAATTGAAGAAAATGCAGGATTATATATTTGATTTTCCAATAAGGCAACCAATCAAATATTTCATTTTTCGTTAACAAATATGAACAACTGTAACAAATAGTGAAGGGTCATGACCCTTAGAATTTATTGTATAAATACTTGTAAAAATAAGTTGTAGAAGGAGACATAGGGTAGATAGCAGGAAGTATAGTATTTCTTTTCAGAATGTTTTTATTCAAAAATACCATGTTGCATGTATAGGATTTGAGAAGGATAATGAAAGACCATTGATTTAGTGATTCTATTCTACCATCATTTTTTTGTTGATTTTCTGCAATTATTTGATTGTCTCCTACTCAATGAGTCTCGATTATCTAAGTTGAAATATCAAGTATATGTTCAATTTATCAGTGCACATTTGTTGTATCTATGTGATTTGATTAATTGGATTCTTTAAATAAGAATTAAATTCCTCTCAGTCAATTACAGTAATCTGGGAATGTTATTTGGATCAGTAAGAAGAATCAGATAATTAGGATTGCTATTCTGCCTTAAGTAGGGATTGCCAATCATATTCTTGCATGTTTATACCAGTTATAAAATTATATGTGTATGCCAAAAAACTAGAGAACTTGCTAGAAAGAAGCCATTCATCTAAAAAATTCATTTGACTCCTTTTTACCCAACAAGGCACTGGTATCCCTTATTTTTATCCATTTTACTTACATCTATTCACTAAACGTATTAATTTTTACCTTGATATTGCATATAAAATTTACACCAAAATTAGATCACATTTCTCCAATGTGAAATTGTCATTGTGGATAGATTGGTCTAGTAGGAAACATAATCCAAAATCTGCATCATTCACATAGGTACACCTGCCTAGGTCTAGGAGAGCCTTAAGAGTAGAAGGTTGAACTATATTGGTTGGCCTTTTTAGTTGGCCAATAGTGTTGTGAGAGCTTCAAAACCTCTCATGGTTTAAAACAGCGTTTTTGAGACCCAACAAACTCTCCAAAAATAAACATAGAAAATTGGCCATTCAAATGGGAGGACAAGGAGGAATCCTCGTATTGAGAGATCATCTTCTAATATTCACACAATGTAGCACATAGATGAGTCAAAGAGGGATATTTCAATAAAAGAAATTTATCTCATAGAACCAACAACAAGCTCCCAAAAAACACATGTTGTACATTAGAATCTAACAGGACATAGTAGATTAGGAAAAGAAATATTGGTAGTGACCAATAAATCAATTACTTTTCATTTGCACTATACTTGCATTCGACAAGAATGATAAAGGTGATCTTCGATATGATGCTTTCCTAGAATTTATATAAGAACTAATTTACTAATTTTTCAAAAGAAAAAATATAATTACTAGGAAATGAGAAATACCATTCCAAAGTAGAATCCTTGAGGGAACATGGAAATATTTTCACCAACAGAGAATCATGATGGATGAAATCAATACACATGGCATTGAAAGATGAGACATGTGTTTACAAATCTCCTCTACCACTATAATTTTCAAATTTAGAAATGTCCATCCCTTAAGGGATGGAGGTATTTAGGATTGAAAATTACAAATGGCTAGGGTGGAAATATGGTTGGAACATAGGCTGAGAAGAAGAACTAGTCAAATTCACCAATTGAGATCTCATCCACCCCATGTTCTATAATAGAGCATTGAAGATGGGATCTATCGATGGGGTATGACTAGTTAAAACACTAGAATTGGAGGTTTTCCAGGTCCCATATGTAGGAACTTCAAAATTCAAGGGAAGTCAACTCATTCTAATTGTAGGAATTTCCTCAGATGTGGTTGTAGCATTATTAGTAGAAATATTGATAGAATAACCCATGTCGACCATATGGACAAACACTCTAGGCATCAAAAAATTAAATTGGTGACCAATGATTTCCAACTAAACAACTTGGGGGTTATTGAAGATGGAAGTGTATGAAAATACATGGGTTTTCACAAAATATTGGATTCCTTGAAGAAACTCCAAACCTGTATGATCATAAATTAGTAAATTTCTTAGACTATTAAGGAGAAGAGCAACCTGAGAATAAGAGTTTTCTTTTACTAAAAACTCTTTGAACTCTTTGAGTCTTACTTCCAAAGAGTGATTATGATCAACATGAAAACTAAGATCATATTCCTCTTCTAAGGGAGAGGATGCTCATTCAAATGAGAGATTGGTTGGGTATACACTTCAATTTCAACACAAGAAGGTGAGAATTTGGTGGTGATTTTCGTAGAGAACTACTCAAAATCTGGACCTTAATGGGGATGGTTGTACCTTCTAAACCCCATATCAAGATGTCAATACATCATTTTGGCTATGTGCCCAAAGGTAGTGGATTGGGTTGTGAATCTCATAAAAATGTCATAAAACTCTATCCAATACATGTCTCTACAGGAGAGAATAATTATTTTGACAAAAAGATAAAGAGAGGAAAACGGTTCATGTCAGGTTCACAAAAATGTAGAGGGGGAGATTTTATATTCTTGAGTGTCTAGGACATAGAAGAGTATCTAAGGAGAAAATGGTCCTCAACTACCTTAAGGGATAAGCTCAAGTGATAAATGAAAACATGGAGAGTTTTGAATATATTTTGTGTTTTAGGATAGATTTTGGGAAAAGGACTTTAAGGACCAAAAGGTTAGACTTTGAGGTCTCAAGAGCAAGCTGGATAGCTCTCGACCAAAGGATGACAAAAAGGCATGTGGATGTCCCCACAACATGCTATTGTTGCATATGGTTCGAGAGTAGAACTTGTAGACAAAAATGCATAAATCCTACTATCTATTGAACAATTGAAATCTGAGGTTTAATTATACTAACAAAATTCTAAAATAAAGGAAATGATAATAAAAATAATACTTACATATAGGGATTCAAACTAATGAAATGGAAATAGCAAGAGAAAAAGGATTGAAACAAACTCACGAGAGGTCCAATGTTATGCAATCTCTTGTAATTCTCTAAATGAACAATCGCTTTTGGGTTTTCATTAGTCAAACCCCCATTTTGGTGTTTTCACCTCCATGGAGAACCAAGTAGAAAAAATAGAGAAAGAAATAGATAATGGACAAGATAGATTGATGAGATAAAGAAGATAGACAAGTTAAAAAATCAATATGCTATGAAAAAATGATAATGCAAGAAAAAGAGAGTGTTTACTCTCCCTTTAGAAAGCTTCTAATGTTGAAGGAGAGTACAAAACTATAAATAAGCTGAGAGAGCCAAGATGTTGATGTAGAAGCCAAGAACGTGCAAGAGATCTTGAGAAAAGTGATGTATATGTGATGTAGAATGAGAGCTTGCAAGAATAAGAATGATAGAATGAAAGATCAAATTGAGAGAATGAATTTATAGAATGAGAGTGAAAGAATGGAAGTATAGCATGCAAAAGGTCATTTTCAAGCACGTCTACAACTGTAGAGTTGTTACACTTTTTGGGTAGGAAGAAGTGTAATATCCTAACAATCATAGACCCAAGAATATTCTCAGGATGCTCATTCAACATGTAGATATCTGCATGTACAATATGTATCCCCAACAAAAAATAACATAACTACCAAAAAAAGGGTGTAAGGACAAATTTAAATGTAAGGAAAAGGGTAATTTGTATTATCATCTTTATTAGGCTAAAGGGGGGGTTATGTAGTGTGAAATTTCTTGGGTGCATTTTTATGACACTACAAGAGGTAAAGGTTCTACATAGAATAGAGAAGGAACATATCATGCCAAAGACCAACCAAAGAGACCCTGTATTTTCAATATGTTCAACATATCATAATACCTTCCATTATGGAGGACATTTTTGAGGTGCAAAATTTGTGATCCACCATTCAATCAAATATATCTTGTTGTAGCATAGTATGCCTCTTTTGTAAGTTGATGTGGGTGATACTTTAAGGTGTTTGAGGATTTATTGATGAGTTATACAACACAATGTGTACATGGTAATAATGTGGTGTGCATGTTGAAGAGGATGCTCTAGTTATAAGAGTAATCCAAATAGGGTGGGTAGATGATATATCTATATTGGATATTATGGTCATGACAAATGAGTTGCTAGATATGATAATTTCCATTGATCAACATGTAATTTTTAATAATGTTGTGTAATTTATTATATTTCCTATTGAATTTTAAAACTAACTATATTATCCATTGATAATAAAAATCAATGCAAATTTTTGTGTATTTTAAAATTATTGGGCCAATTTATGCATCTTAAATTTGTTATCCTTTCATCATATGTTTGTGTGCCTATATTCCAAGTCTACAGTTATGTAATTTGTAACAAAATAGTAAATATACTATATGTGACTTTATTTATTTATATAGAAATAGGTGTGCAAAAATATGGGGGATGAAAAAGTCGCCACCCCACTTGTTTGCCCAATCAAAGTTATAACATGAGTTCATTATAATGTTCTCACATTATGGCTCATTAAATAAATGACACTCTCATGTTATTGTTCATTAAAGAAATAAAAGAAAAACACATTCTTTATTTCATTATTTCTCATTTATCCCATGGCCTACAAACCTGCCCAATTGTGCTTTTTTTCTTACAGAGTTGATTTTGCACCAAATCTTTTTCCAAATATTTGTCAAAATACCACAAAGACATCAAGGAGATCAAAGGAGTAAGTATTTTTAGTTTTTTACTATCAAATAAATATATTAAATAGGTAGATTAAATTAGTTTTTTTAATTGAAATTATTTAAATTTTTAGGAGTTGATAATTCACCCCCAAATCTTCAAAATCCTAATTCACCTCATCATGAAATTCCTCCTAACGAAAAACCACAAAAAAAACCTCCTATAGTTCCTCATCATCGTCCAGGAATACAACAAAACATATTAGGGAAAATTGAAAATAATAGAAAATAACTTGACTTAATTGCAAGGTTGAGAGATCCTATGGGAAAAAAATCCCATAGGACCACCCTTTCCCAATAATTTCAATCCATAGTGTCCCATGTAGATTTAGCTAGTGGACAAATAAATAATTGGCCTAACAAGAGGGAAGAGCAAAAATATTTGTATGCAAACAAATTATCATATAAACAAGTTAATAAAAAAATTAAATCTAACTTGTGTGCACTCTTCACCAATCCACGAACTAATCAAACCTTACACGATGCATGCAAGAGTTTCCCTATCCATTGGTGCCACCATCAAGGGATAAAGAACAATTTTTGGTATAGGTGGTGGATGGTTTTTGACCATCCTCCATGCAATAACAATGAGATACCACAATAATTTTTGAGGAAACTCTATTGTGAGTTTGTCCTCAATGAAATCCCAAATTATTTTGATATGTGGGAGTTCTAAGTTAGAAGTGGGGGATCCTCATAGGATAGAGTGGGGGCACATCTTTACCCACACTAAGAAATGAGACCATTGGCTAGACCAAACTATGAGAATGTGACTATCCCTTACATTGTGAAGGAGTGTGTTGATGTGGAGACCTTACAATCAATTAGCTCTCACACTCAACTCCTTATACAACATACTACGCCACTAGTAAAGGGTGAGGTGGGTGAGTCTTCTAGGTGTCTAGTTCCACCTCATTTATGTTGACCTTTTGGATCACTCTATGTTTGTGATCCTGAGGATAGTTAGGATGAATGTGCCTATGATAAGTCTATAGTGGGTTAGATGGTCATGACAAAAGATCTATTGAGTGATACATTCAAATTTGATAGTCAGGTAAATGCGAACAAGTTTATTTAATTCAATCTATTCAATTTTATTTTGAAATCGAAGATTAACTAAATTAGAATTATTATAATAAAATTTTAGGGTCACATTGTTCACACTACTAGTGGTTCTCTACCTCCCAATTACATGATGATGTTAAGTGAAGAGGTATGTAACATGTAAACAATTATAAATATTACATGTGAATGGTTGAACCTTATATGAATGGTATTATTATAACTCACATTGGATGTTGAATAGGTTAATTTTGGGCTTTCTATGTCAACACTTGGCAGTCAAGTATCCCATCAAACTTTCACTCAAGTAATAAAGATAATTTTTAATTTTAAAATAAAAAATGTAAAATAATGTTAGGTAATTTTCGTAATTGAATAATTTTGTTTCATTTTTAGATGATGTAAATAGATACTCTTGATATTTATTTGATAGTGGACCATGGTGTTTCTACAACAGTAGCAATTTTGATGCCTTTGATAGAGGTATGAGGAATATTAGTAAATTTCACATTATATTTGTTGTCTTATCTATCTATAATTTAAAAATCAAATGATATTAATTTTTAGTTTAATGGCTATCTAGATTGTTTTTATACATTTTTACAACTCCATATCATGAACGTACCCCTATTTGGGATGAACATAGTGATTATTTGTATGCAATAAGTGATTTTTTTTTATATGTCATTCTATAATTTAATTTCTATATATTAATGTTTATACTTTTTTATTGTATTAGGTGGAGGTCTAAGAATATTTAAACCTAAGGTCCAATGAATGAATTCAAAGGAGATCGAGTAAAAGTACAAATTTGTGTCACACTTTTATAAATGAAACAACCAACACTAATCCAACTTTTAAACGTGAATCACTAAAAGTGATATATATATATTTTAAATTTTGAAATGATCTGTAAACTAATAAAAACATTATTTTTTAGTATTTTTTATGTTTGTATTTTTTTGAAAAAATGAAAAAATGATTTGAATATAGGTTTTTTAAAATTAAATCTATAATTTAGTTGCTGATAAAATGCTGAAAAATGAAGTTACATAAGACATAAATCTTTATATAGTAATTTTTTTTTTTTTCCTTCAATTTTTTTGTGTGTATTTATTACTTGAAGCTTTAGGGAATGGATTTTTTTTCCAAATTTTAATAAATATATATTTTTAAATAAATATTAAAATGTGCACTAATTAAAACATAGTTGTTTAGAGTCGGCATCAAATTTCATATTAATTATTTATCTAAAATAGAAAAAAAATACCACCTTGATATATATTCTTGTATCTATGGCATCATATTTTTTTCATTCTTTTTAATGTTTTACTATTTTTCCTTAACATTGTAATCAACCTAATGTTTTGTGCTATTAACCAAAATTTAGCAAAAATAAAAAAGGAAAATATAAATAATAATTAAACTATTAAAATATATACATTTTTGAAAGCTAAACTTATGGAACTATAAAAGGGTATTTTTATATTTTAGAAAAAAAAAAAATTACATGGTAGAAGTTGTTGGAACATCATGTATTTAAAATAATTTTATTTTTTTGGTAAACTGGACTCAAAGTGGTGATAAATATGCATTTAGAAAACAATTTTAGTTCGAAAAGTTGTTGACATATATAACTTAGCTAGAATGAATCTTACAAGATCATATGTTTGACCAAAATTAAATTTTAGTTAAAAATATTTAAATTCACTTATGCTAATAAGTTGGCCGAAAATGTGACAGAACTTTGTGTTGATACACGACCACCATCATATGAATCTCCATCCTCTTGATAGTTAAACATAACTAATGATATATTTCCTTCACCTAGAGGGAAATGACTATATTAGGGCCCTTTGTTGTATGCATCTATGACATTTTGCAATGTATATATTTTTATTACATATATTTGACATTGTATGTACATATGGCTTTGTTGTAAGACTATAAGGATTTCTTGTATATATGCTATACTTTTATCAACATATAATTATGTATGCCTATTAAAACAAAGAAAACGAGAGAGGTTCACCCCAAGTGGATCAACAAGACAATGAACCTCACTTTTCACTAGCTATTTCATTCAAATGTCCATAGAATAATATTAAAAAACAAACCTAACTGATATAATAGTAAAAAGGTAGGTTTTCAAATGGTAAAATGATGTATACTTTTTGGATAAAGTTCTTTTTTGGGCCTCACCGAGGACTCATTCTCTTAGTGGTGAATGGGTCCCTACTAGGGTTCTATAAAATAATTTTATGGGTTATGTTATTCAATATCTGCACTCCCAAATCCTAGGTGTTCAGCTCTCGAAATTTAGAAATAAATTTTGTAGAAGACTTTATGTGATCTTACAAGAAAGATGACAACTTTTACAACCTTGCAACTTTGAGAAATTTTGCAACTTTTGTTCTCCAATTTATCTTCAACCTAAAACTTGCAATCACACATCAAAGAAAAAGAAAAATGTTTTTTTTTTTTGGAATAGGGGTTTGTCCTGGTCAAACCCTATTTTGGTAATTGAACCTTGTAATTAAATAATGGATAAAGTAAAGATGAATGATCAATGTAATGTCACAACTCACCAATCCTCAAATGAAACTTGGAGTACAAATCAACAATCTTGCATGAAGTGGCCTCAATGTATGTAGATATATTGATCACAAAACTCGATTAGAAACAACACCTTGAATATGCTTGAATTGGATCTTCAATGCTACATCAACAAATTAGCTCAAAAACATGCATGATGAACTATGTCTTTGAAATGACCTTTGATTGCTGCAATAAAATTCAATAAATCTACTTTTGAATGTCTTCATGAATGCTCTTGAATTCTTTATAATTTTCTTATGAAAGTAATCTTGATTGCTTATGAATATCTAGTATGAAACTATGTGAAATAACCTTATATTTATTCTTAACTTAAGATTAACTATTGAAATTCAAAATAACACAAGCCGACATTAGATCTAGGATTTGAAATCATTAAAATAAAACCAAAAACACATCCCAAGGAGGTGTCCTAAGTTAAGTGAGGACCCATTTTACATACGATGAATGGGTTCTAGCATACTTAACTAAGACACACTTAGGGGGATGTAAAATCTCATGTCAAAAGGGGGTCCTAGGAGTTAGGGAGGACCCATTTTCTAGGTGGAAAATAGGTCCTAGGTCACTAGCCTTGGACACATTCCTTGTAAAATAAGTGTTGTGTAATATTATTCAAGAGTGTCAAGTTTTATCCCTCAGAAAATGCAATTAATTAGTCTTGGATTTGAATTTAAGGGGCCAATTAAGCTCAATTAATTAATAAATCCTTAGATTAGTGTGAAAGTGTAAACATACACTTTACAACACCCTAAATAAGGCACTATTGAGTCCATTTTATTAAAAGGGGTCCTAAACTTAATTTGAATGTGTAAAAAACATTACAACACTAAATCAAGCCATCATTAAGCTCATTTTAATATTAATTATTACCAAATTAAGTAAGGAAAAGGGATACTTTTTTCATTACTACACCTATATGGATTTTTAGTTAGTAAAAATCTTTTGTTACCAATGGTGTCCATATTTGCATTGTACATGTGATTAATTGAATCAATGAATAATAAACTAATAGAACTATAAATGATTAATTTTATCCATATGTGTAGTATAATTGGTTAATTGAATAATTGAATAATTAAATAAGGCTCAATTTTACCATTTGGACTATAGTATGGTTGCATACTTGTTAGGACTAAATAATTAAAAACTAATTTTTCCAAAATATCTTGTCGCTACCCACTTTTTGGATAGTATCTACCTTTTATATTGTCTAGATTCAATTCCCCATTTACCTTGAAGAGTAGATAACCATGGAACTACAAAACTTAGGGATCACAAGGAAATTCAAGTACCCATCCATCCTTGCACATTTTATTCTCTATCAATGTTATCATTTGACCAACATAGAATTTCCTATTTCATTAAATGATGTGAGATATTTATAGTATGGACCCCTATCCTCTAGTTGACCAATCACTATTTTACATTTATAAAGATATTCCTCATACCCACACTTTCCTTCCTCTCAAATAAATATATTCCTATATTGACCAAAATGTTTATAACTATCTTGAATTCAATCCATGGAGGAGACTAGTTGTTTGATGTAGATCGTATAGTCATAAGAGTATATGGGTTCACTAGGTTATTAGACAGTCTTCTACGAATGGTTCTGCCATGAGTTTTTTCCTTAGAATGCCTACACTAGTAATATATAAAAAAATTTAACATGGAACTAACAAAGGTGGAGCTGCATTATACTCTCTCCTATATACCTTGTTGTGACAACAATGTAACCAAGAATAAGACAATGGATGTCCTTGATGATTCTCTTCTTGGAGTGCTACAATTTGGATTGTAGTAATTTATTTCTCTATAATCTCAATTGTTTTTTCATTTTTGAAATGATGCACTCAATATTTGGGTTCACTCAATGATTCAGTTTCCATACCATCCTAATGACCACTATCATGGGTTATGCATGTTTAATAGAAAAGGTAGGGTTTACCAACATTGATGAATAAGATGATAAAAACTAATATTTATTTTTCTTATTAAAACATTCAATAATGAGGGCTAAAACATGCAAATAACAAAAAAAAAAAAGACAACAAGAAGAAGAAAAATAAATAAAATAAAATAAAATAAAAAACTAACCTTAATTGTTATAGCAATGAAAATGGGAGTTTTTTTCCAAAAAATGACTTATGGGCTTTATTCCTCTCAACTAACACTCCTAGATCCCAAATTTTCACTACTTCAGACGCTACAAAGGATTCATTTTCCTTTAGTGGTGAATGGGTTCTTTTAGGGTTTTAGAAAACTAACTTCTAGGTTTTTTACTTCAATATCTACCCTCTCGAATCACAAGTATCCAACTCTCGAAAGTACGAAACAAGTCCTCTAAAAGAATTTCTATGATCTTGTGATATAGATGACAACTTTTGCAACTTTACAACTTTGATAATTTTGCTCCAAATATTTCTCTTCAACCTAAAACCTACAATCACACATGGAAGAGGAGAAAAATGTCATTTGTTAGGGGATAGGAGTTTTCCTTGGTCAAACCCCTTGTAGGTAATTAAACCAATTGATAAAATAATGAAAGTGAAGCATAAAACATGGAATATGCAATTGATGATACCTTGGATGTTATCTTGGAGTATAAATATGCAAACTAACATGAAGTGGCAATGGAGAATGTAGATCTTGATCTCCAATAGATGTAAAACAATGATTTCAAGAATCATCTTCAATGCTACATCAAAAAAATTGGCTCAACAACATGCATGGATGCATTAAACCCTTGACATGATGGAAGGATCTTGAATTTCTGCAATAAACTCGTGATAATCTACCTTGAAATTCCTTATGAATTCTCTTGAAATTTTCTTGTAAACTTTAATTTTCTATAAGGATTCTCTCTAAAAGTTGCTAGGTAAGAAAATGTGAATTAACCCCTTATTTATACTAAATTGAGAGATTAACCCCAAAATTCAAAGAATTCAAGCTGACCTCAGATCTGGGTATTAAAATTATAAGGATACCATCAAAATTAAATTCAAAAAGAGGGTTCCTATTAAGGGAGGACCCATTTTCCACTAAAGGCTAATGGGTTCTGGCACAATTTCTAAGACCAAGCTTCGGGAAGGTGAAATAACATAAAAAACCTACCTCAAAAATGTAAAGAAAGGGGTGTCCTATGTGGAGAGGACACCTTGCACCAGTAAAGGTGAATGGGTCCTAGAAGCACTTTTTGAGACATCAAATTTTCCAAATTAAATACATCATATAATATCATTATTGGGTGTCGGGATAGACCCTTGAAAGGTGGGCTTGAATTTGAATTAAAGGGGTTAATTACACTCAATTAACCACCATTAATTAATGGGAACCTAGATAAATGTGAAAGTGTGTTACAACACTTTACAAAACCTAAATAAGGTACAAGTTAAATATATTTTATTAAAAGTGTCCCACTAGGTTTAATTAGTTAAATAAATCCTAGAGAAGTGTAGAAGTGTGTTACAACACTTTACAACACCCTTGAAAAAGATCAATTAAGGCATATATTTTAATAAAATAAAGGTTCTAGAATGATGTGAATGTGTACAACACATTACAACACTATTCCAAGACACCATTCATTTAGTTTTAATGTCAATTATCCCAAACCAAGGCAAAAGGCTACTTTTTTCGTTACTACATTTTTCCCCACTTTGGTGAGAGGATGACCCTGTTGGATGTTGTGGTTGTGTTGCTGATATGTGGTTGTCATTGATGTCAATACTATTAGCATTGGTGTCTTGAAGGCTGTATATGTCAAGGATATTGAGAAAATTATAATAAACATGTTAAAGGTTGTCTATGAATCTATGAAGTTAAGTGTGGTGCAAAGTTCAGTATGTTGGTATTCAGAAGTTGCACTTTAAAGGGTTTGTTTTTTAGCCTCTCTAGTTTATACTCCATAAGTTTCAGAGGCGTGTATCGAGATTGGAGCAAGTTGTGAGTGTTTGTGTTCCTATAGTTATTTTTTTATTGTAGTTGGTTTTCTTGGAAGAAGAGAACGTGATTCTGGTAATTGTAGTTTTTGTGTATGGGTATGTGCAGGATCATGATGGACCAAAAAGTGGCAATATGTAAGTGATATGATGGCCCATGTGGCTGACGACTTTTTTTTTAACCCAAAATTGATGAAATGAAAAGGGTTTTTAAAGTAGATTCTCAGATTTCCACCAATATAAATTATTCTTTACTTTAAATTTATTAAATAATTATTATTCATTTTCTATTAGAATTATGACTAAAGTCTTGATTGATAGACTGATTGAAAAAAATCTATAGCTTTCAAATAGTATCACATTTTTTGAATCCGAAACTTGTGTCACATTCTATGCTTCGCATACTATAGGATTAAAAAATAATAATAATAATTTCATGAATTTTTTACCAAGTTAAGGTGGTCTGACATACGAGTTTTTATATTTTTAAAAATTTGTAATAAAATTATCATAATTAATTATTTACTTGGAAAAAATTATATTAAAATATCCATCACATCAATACATGAGTCCTCTACTTATATCTAAAATCTTATAAAAAATAATTATCATTTTATTTTGGTTAGGGTCGTTTGACAAACACCTACTTCTTATTTTTTCCCTAAAATTTTAGTAATACTACATTGAAATTTGAAATTTTCACCAAATAGATTTAAAAATAAATAAAATAAACCTAGTAGTTTAGAAACTAAATTAAATTTTCTAGGTTTGGGGCCCTAGCTCGGTTGGCTAAATCTTTCCTGTTGCAGGAGGTTGGTCACGAGGTCTAGTCTCCCCCACCCCCTTGGTACTGGAGGGTGTGTCGCGCCAGCATCGCCGGTCACATTAAAAAGTTTACCAGGCGCACTGCAGTTTATAGGGGGTTGTGCTACCCGATTCCTGCAGTCTAAAAAAAATAAATAAATAAATTAAACTTTCTATAGATTCTATTCTTACATATTTTTTAAATAATATAGATAACTTATTCAAATTTTTACATCAAGTTGCCTAACTCTGATTTTTTGAATTTTCATTGCCACTTAAGGGCCTATTTTTTCCATGATGATCCTACACATACCCGTATGCTCCTACGATGGTTGTTGATGTTTCTAGATCGTGCTCTATCTGTGTTGCATGTCTACACTAATTGATGTGATTGTGATCCAAGATTTTTCCTTTGTGTGTTTGGTTTTTCATGTACTTGGCTGACATGGTGATTGTAGCGTGTTGCGGATCCTTGTGGATTAATATTTTAATGTTTGGCATGTTCAAGGAAGTTTTTTTAGGTATTCATTATGTTGTGATCGACTTCAGTTGGTGCACATTGAGATTTTTTCATGAATTAGGCTGACAGTTTGTAATTAATTTATTCTTTTATTTTTGTTTGACAAAGTTGTTGATGTAATTCCATGTAGCGGATATATAAGAGAGATTTGTTTCTTCATTTGAGATGTATGTGTGAGAAGTGTGAATGTGAAATGTGTGAATAAAGATCAGATCATTCGATTGCATAGCAAAGTGTGAAGAAGTGTTTATGCGCCTAACTGAAACTATCATCGAGATTTTGAAGAATATAATTTCTCAATTCAATCTCTTTAGAGGGATTTAATCTGAATTTTTTTATGTAAGACAGTGTGTCTTCTTTGAGCAGTGAGCTCTAAGCAGTGTGCCTAAATTCATGTGCATCCCTTATTCATTTTCCTTATACTTTTAACAGGGTATAACTTGTGGATTAACCTCCACTATGGTTTTTCCCCTAACAGAGCTTCCAAACAAAAATCTTAGTGTTATGTGTGTTTTTGATGTGTTGTTGATTCATTCTTTCACTATTATTTATCAGATCTACGGTTAAAGGTTAATAAGGCTAAATAAGTTTTCAATTTTGAGACAATTGATTCACCCCCCTCTCAATTGTCTATTCTTTTTTTTTCCAAAAAATGGTATCAAAATAGGTTCCTCTGAATAATTTTAATAGCTTTAGGTGATTTGAGATGGCATCATACAAGAAGGATAGTCCTGGATTCAATGGAACAAATTACTCTTTGTGGAAGGCTAGAATGGAGTGTCATTTGAAGTGCATTGGTGAACCCTTTTGGAAGGTTACAAAGCACATATATGTTACTCCCCACAATTGTCCCTCTCCTCCTGATGAGATCAAAGAAGCTGAAACAAATATCAGGCCTATAGAAGCATTATTGAGTGCTCTAAAAAATTCAAAGATGACAAATATGATGGGTCTGACAATAGCATATGAGATCTCGAAGAAGCTCAAAAATTTGTATGAAGGAGATGCACAAGTGAAAGTTGCCAAGGTACAAAGTCTGACAAGAAAGTGGGAAAACTTGAAAATGAGCGAAGATGAAAAAATTATTTCTTTCATACAAAAATAAAATGAACTAGTGATGGGTATTAGATGTGTCGCTGGAATCTTGGATGAATAAGAGATTGTAGCCAAAGTTCTCAGGTCATTGCCTACTTCTTAAAAAATGAAATATCATGTTATTGAAGAACTTAGGAAAGTAACAAATGTGATAAGAGATGTGTTAATTGGTAAGCTTTTTTCCTTTGAACTAAGTGAATTTGTTTAATCTACCCCTAAGATAGAATCTGCATTTAAAGTTGCTGCATTCAGAAGAAACCAATAGAGATATGATCTGGGAGAAAGTTCAAGAAATACATTCAAGTATGAATATGAGATGAAATAGATTACAGATGAAGAAAGAGATTTAGAAGAGATGGAAGCATTGATTGTGAAAAAAGAAGCTAGAGTAAAATATAAGTATAAAGGAAATTTTCCTATTAAATGTTTCTCTTGTAATAAGAAAGGTCATTTTGCATCAAGGTGTCCTAAAAGAGTTCCTAGGTTCAAATCTGACAAGCCTAGATTTCAAAAGAAATGTTATTATGCTAAAGAAGGTGTTACTGATGATGAATTTGATAAATAAAATGGAAATGAAGATGGATGTGTATTCATTTCTATCAAGTAAAATGGTCTGGTATCAATTGAATTTGCTAGTGACAAGAATATTGAGAAAGCTCTTGTAGCTAGAAATGAAGAAAGTATGAGTGGGTGATTGATAGTGGAAGGTCACATCGTATGACTGGTGACAAAAATCAAGTTTATAATCTTGGATAAATATTACAGTGTTGTTGTAAGATTTGGAGACAACAATGCTAGTGTGATTTTTGGTAGAGCAACAACTATTTTTCTTGGTGGTAAATTTAAGAATGATGTTGTACTTTATGTTGAAGGATTGAAGCATAATTTGTTGAGTGTTGGACAAATGGTCAACAAGGGATACAATCTTTAGTTCAAAGATGGAAAATGCACGATACTGGGAATTTCCTACCAGAAACTATAATTAGCCAGGAGTACAAAGGCAAAGAATAATATTTCACCTAATTATCGGTGAAAGTTGTTTATTCTTCAGTTACGACTGGATGTCGATTCATGGCATGGGAGGCTTAATGTCTCATGTGAATTTTTATAACATTATCAAAGTAAGCTCCACATGACTAGCTAGGGATCTACCTAAGTTAGTGAAGCCTACTAACACTATATGCAAGGAATGTCAAATTGGAAAGCAAACAAGAATTTATTTTTAGAGAAAACAACATCATTATAATGGAGTAATGGAGCTTGTTCATACTGATCTATGTGGCCCTTCTAGAATAAAAATTCTACAAGGAGAAAGGTAATTTATGTTGCTTATTGATGATTACTCTAGGATGATATGGGTTTCTTTCTTGAGAGAAAAATATGAAGCATTAGAAAATTTCAAAAGTTTCAAAGATATGGCCCAAAATGAGACATGTTTGAAGATTAAATGATTAAGCTTCTACAGAGGTGGTGAGTTCACTTCCCCCCGGAGTTCAATTCTTTATGTGAAGAGCATGGAATCAAAACACAGTTATCTACTCCCTTGACCCCTCAACAGAACAAAGTTGTTGAGAGAAAGAACAAAAAAATTCTAGATTCTGCTAGAACTATGATGTTGGAAGGTAATGTTCCTCATATCTATTGGAGAGAAGTTGTAAGCATTGTTGTATATACTATTAACCAGGTAAATGTCAATGGTAATTTTGGTAAGACTCCTTTTGAGTTGTGGTTTGGTTATAAGCATACTGTTAAATATTTCAAAATCTTTGGAAGTAGATGTTATATCAAGAGAGATAAAGCTATAGGAAATTTTGATGCTAGGAGTGATGAAGGAATCTTTTTGAGTTACTCTACTAAGAGCAAGGCCTACCGATGCTATAATAGAAGATTGAAGAAAATGGTTGAAAGTGCAAATGTCAGAGTTAATGAAGACACTGCTAGATCATCCAGATATTGTGGATATGATTCAGATGACCAACATGATAGTACTGATAATGAAAAGAATGCTCAGACATAGAATCAAGTTCAAATTGTTCTGGTGAATCAAGAGAATCAAGAAAGAGAAGCTAGTGGAACTGCAAAAGAAAGAACAAAAGAACCAGAAGTTCAAGAGAATCCCAAAGTTCTAAGGTATATAAAGCTAAATCATTTTGAAGATCAGATTATAGGAGATAAGAACAAAGGTGACTAGACTAGAAGAAGAATTGCAGAAGAGTATTGTTTAATTTCCAATACTGAAGCCAACAATGTCAATGAAACATGTAAAGATTAATATTGGATGGAAGCAATGAAGGAAGAACTGATGTAGATAGAGAAAAATGATACATGGATTCTTGTTCCCAGACCTCAGGATAAAAATGTGATTGGAACCAAATGGGTCTTTCATAATAAGCTAAATGAACAAGGTGAAGTGGTAAGGAATAAAGAAAGACTAGTATGTAAAGGGTACTCAGAGATGGAAGGTATTAATTTTGAAGAAACCTTTGCCCCAGTTGTAAGAATTGAAGCTGTAAGATTGTTTCTTGCTTATGCTGATATTAAGAACTACAAAGTCTATCAAATGGATGTATAGTCAACATTCCTAAATGGTGAGCTAGAAGAAGAAGTATATGTTGAGAAAATAGATGGATTTCAACTGTCTGACAAAGGAGATATGGTTTTCTGATTGAAGAAAGCATGAGATGGACTCAAGCAAGCCCCTAGAGTTGGGTATACTAGACTGGATAAATACGTGTTGAAGCTTGGATTCAATAAAGGTACTTGTAACAATAATTTGTATTTTAAGATGGATCAGGATAAAGAGTTGATTATTGAAGTCTTTGTTAATGACTTCATTTTTGAAGTTAATGATGACTTGCGTATGAATTTTTTCTTATGAAATGAAAAGTGAGTTTGAGATGTCAATGATTGGAGAGTTGAAATTCCTTTTGGGATTACAAATTACTCAGTTAGATAATGGAATCTTTATATCTCAGTGAAAATATGTAAGAGAGTTACTGAATTTTTTTGGCATGGAAGACTCAAAGCCAGTTGGTACACCCATGGTAACCAGATGCAAGTTAACACAAAATGATGATTCTCCTAAGGAAAATAAAACAAGATACACGTCAATGATCGGTGGATTACTTTATTTGACTCATACCAACCCTGACATCATGAACAGTGTATGTATGGTTGCTAGATATCAATCTGATCCAAAGGAATCCCATGTGACTATTGTAGAGAGAATTTTTAGATACTAGGAAGGGACAGTTGATTTTTGTCTTTGGTATCCTAAAGATGATGATCTTAGTTTGAGTGCTTTTATTGATGTAGATTGGGTAGGAGATGTGGATGATAGGAAAAGTACTAGTAGTGGTGCCTTCTTCTTGGGGAATAAGTTGGTATCTTGGTTAAGTAAAAAGAAGACTTCCATTTCCTTATCTACTGTTGAGGCAAAATTTATTGTTGTTGGAAACAATTGTACTCAAGTAATATGGATGAAGTAGATGTTGAGAGATATCAGAATTGAGTATGATTAACCTATTGCTATATTTTGTGATAAGTCAGGTGCCATAAAAATTTCTAATAATTTGGTGTTGCATTCAAAGATAAAGCATATATCTATCAAATATCATTTTTTGAGAGACAAAGTGAGTGATAAAGAAGTCAAACTGGAGTATGTGCCTACTAAGGAAGAAATTGCAGACATCTTTACTAAGCTATTTCCTAAGGATACTTTTGAGTATCTTAGAGGGAAGTTAGGGGTGATTTCCCCTCCTAATAAGAACTAAGATGTAATTCTTTGCATCACTCAATGAATTCATAGTCATATCTTGATCTAGATTAATGTTGTGGTGGTTGTTACTTAGGGGGGGTAGTCAAATGATTCAAATATGTGGTTCAGAGCTTATGCACCTTTACATTGATGTCAAAGGAGGAGAAGAGTAATGTGAAAAACCTTGTAAGAACAAAGGGGGAGAAGAGTAATGGGAAGAAGAACAATATGAGAAAAGAAATGTGTAAAGGGGAGACTATTGGAGAAGAGTTAGTTGTGTTGATGGTATTTTTCACATCATGTGTTGCCATCAATGCCAAAGGGAGAGATTGTTGGATGTTGTGGTTGTCATTGATGTCAACACTATTAGCATTGGTGTCCTTAAGGAGCTATATATGTCAAGGATATTAAGAAAATTATAATAAAAATTTTAAAGTTTGTCTGTGAAGCTGTGAAGTTCAGTGTGGTGTAAAGTTCAGTATGTTGGTATTTAGAAGTTGTGCTTTAAAGGGTTTTTTTTTTTTTTTTCTGAGCCTCTCTATTTTATACTCCATAATTTTCATAGGTGCACATAAAGATTGGAGCAAGTTGTGAGTGTCTGTGCTCCTATAGTTATTTTGATACTGTAGTTGGTGTTTATGGAAGAAGAGAACTTGATTTTAGTAATTTGAGTTGTTGTGTATGCTCCTACTATGTTTGTTGATGTTTCTAGATTTTTCTCTATCCTTGTTGCATGTATGTGTTGATCGATGTGATCGTGATCATTTTTTTTCCTTTGTGTGTTTGGTTTTTCATGTTCTTGGTCAACATGGTGATTGTAGCATGTTGCAAATCCTTGTGGATTAATCTTTTAATTTTTTTCATGTTCGAGGAAGTTGTTTTAGGTCTTCATTATGTTGTGAATACCTTCAGTTGGTGTGCATTGAGATTCGTTCATGAATTGGGCCGACAATTTGTAATTCATTTATTTTTGGTAGACAAAGTTGTTGATGTAATTCCATGTAGCGGATATATAATTGTGATTGTTTTCTTCATTTGAGATGTATTTGTGAGAAGTTTGTATGCAAAATGTTTGAATAAAGATCAAATCATTCAATTGTAGAGTAGAGTGTGAAGAAGTTTGAGTGAAGTGTAAAGAATTTTTTTTGTGCCTAACCAGAACTATCATCGGGCTTTTGAAGAAGCTAATTTATTTGTTCAATCACTTCAGATGGATTTAATCTGAAAATTTTATGTAAGACAGTGTGTCTTCTTTAAGCAGTAAGCTCTAAGTAGTGTGCTTGAATGCATGCACATTTCTTATTCATTTTCCTTATACTTTTAATATGGTATAACTTATGGATTAACCTCCACCATGGTTTTTCCCCTAAGAGGGTTTCCACACAAAAATCTTTGTGTTATGTGTGTTGTTGATGTGTTGTTGATTCATAATTTCAATGTTATTTATGAGATCTAAGATTAAAGTTTAATTTAAGGCTAAATAAGTTTTAAATTATGAGACAATTGATTCACCCCCCCTCTCAGCTGTCTATCCTTGTTTTTCCAAAAAACCCCATGTCAAACTCACACTAAAGTAGATATTCAAGAAACTTAAGCTGTAAAAATAGCCAAGATACATAAGCATACCTTGTCAAAGGCCAAGGAAACTAAAAAAAAGTAAAGGATCAAGCACAACTATTTCAATGTGATGTGAAATGGGGTTGTGTGTTCGTAACATATGCTGGTCACTCTAGGGTAGTGGAACCTCAATCTATCCACTAGGTTTTTTGTCCCAAAGAAGTGATTTAGTGAGAAATTCATGCCAATGTATCAAATTCCCACTGCATAATGAAAAATTCATGCCATTGTATCGGCTTCCCATCATACTAACTGTACCAAATTTATCCTCTTGATAACTTCAATAAGGCACCATGTAATGTAATGCTTTTGTAAATTATTTTGAATGTTATGTAAAAAAAAATTAGAGGGGGATTTTTGCTCATGTAAAGGTCTCATCTTAGGGAACATTGTGCTTAATGTCTCCAAGAGACGACAAGTCAAAGAAATTTCACTGTCTTAAAGGAAATCAAAATTGATGTTACTGCCAAGAAAAGGATGCCTCACAAGAATAAAGAAAATCAAACAGTGAAACATGAGTGTTGATGTATGCGCCCACTTTAAAGTAGTTTCTAACACCATTTCTCTAAGAAATTTCTTTAAAGTAGAAGTAGACATGAGAGATTATTTAGAAAGACCTATGCCAAGTCACATGTTTCCAATAAGCTTCGACATAAAAAAGGAAAGGGGCTTCCCCCAAAACTCAGTACATCACATGAAATCCAACTTAAGGCATGTCATCCACATCCCAAGCTTGCTTTTTCATATACATGAAAGGTGGTAAACTAGCCAAAAGAGACAAAAAGTGACATACGAGGACAAGGCTACCTAACCCCTTGCCCCCACTTATTGCAAGATAAGGATGAGCTGAAATGATTGATGAGATGCATGCTAGAGTGAAAATTAATATCCACTAGAGGAATTAGGTGCCCCCACATAAGGGATAGCACAAAAACCCTTAAGATTTTGGATTTTACTACTCAAAGTCTTGCATTCATTAGTAGAATGATAATGAACTCTATGATATGCACAAAATGTGTAGTGTCCCTTCCTGATTTACCCTTTATGATGTCTGATAAATGTTGTTTTTGATTGCTTGATTGTATGTGTTTTGTTGTTTAATTTAAAATCATTTGATAAAAGAGGTTTTTGATGATTTGTTGGATTAAAATAAACCATTAAGCTAAAGGCATACATTTAATATATAAGTAAATAAAAATGTAAATTTATATAAAAAAAGTTAATAATAAAATAAAATAAGTAAGTAATAATATAATGAAATAAATTTTTAGCGTAATATTATAAATAATAATAAATTTAGCTATTGATATAAAATATTTCTTTGCATGTTCTTTTTGATAATAGTTTGGTAAATCCTCTGTAGGATTAAGTGCATCCGATATGTAGGCTCTTTGGGTAGAGGGTTCTAGTAACTGTAAAGATCATTATTCATCTTTCTCAATCAATGGATGCTATAGAATTCTTTGGGGGGAATAAGTTCTTTGTTTTTTAATAATTTTCCATTTGTGCAGTTTTGTGTAGCTCTCTCTCGGTTTTGGGGGTTCAGTTCAAGTCATGGAAATGGGTTGGAAAAGAATGAAACTTTGATTTTTTAAACAAAACCTCAACAAGGAATACAACAGAAGGGGGTAGATGAACTTATAGATAGGTGCTTAGTATGTATGTCTCATTTTGCCTCCTAAAAATTCTTGGATGTCGATGCTCTATTCTTTGAGAAGTCTAAAACAACACCAAATTCTAGCCTCAGGCTCAACCAATATCAGGTATGCCTGATAATACCAGATCGATTGCTTTTAATATAAAGAATGTTGTTTTCTATATAGCAACTACATAGAACATCAGGTAATCCTGAGGATTCGATTGAAATTCTTCCTCTGCTCATAAATTCAGTGACTTCACAATGCCATTATCATTTAGAAATCAATATATTTAATCCACTATGCCCTTTGGATTCAACTTGAACACACTTGTGAATTTGTTCCATTTCGGTGATTACATTCAAGATGGCAATTATTTTTCTGTGCCAACTATTGATATTGAATCTTTAAATTATTTTTTGAGCCATATTATCCTCTTCCTATTCTAACCACTTATGAAGATTTTGATTTAATTTTGATGATGATTCATACCCTGCATTTTACATTCAATATTGAATATTGAATTTTTTTTGACAATTCTTTTTAGTATGTGATTTACTTTATTTAGTATTAAATTTTATTTCCTCTTCTTCATGTGTCTCATAATCTAGATATCTTGTATTGTAATTTATTTTGATAAGTATATCGTGGGCTTGTATGGTCTATTAGGTTGATGAAATTAATTTATGTTTAGTATTTGATGCCTCCCTCTCCCTACAGTCTAGATGTCTTGTCAGCGCCTTAG
The DNA here is from genome assembly GCA_007115665.2 of Sequoiadendron giganteum. Lineage (NCBI taxonomy): Eukaryota > Viridiplantae > Streptophyta > Pinopsida > Cupressales > Cupressaceae > Sequoiadendron > Sequoiadendron giganteum. The sequence continues at coordinate 324,102,431 of CM021110.1, forward strand.
ATAATGCCTTGCATCACCAATAGAAAATTGTATATTGTGATTCATTCCTATGTGACTACGTGCACCCAAAACTCAAGAAAATCTTACAATGTTAGAGTGCTTCGTTAAATCAATTTGTTTTTAAAGCTTCCTTACAAAATCTATTTTGTACCCATTTTTCAATCATCACATTTCTTGAGATGATATCTCCTTGTGGCATTCTATTAAGCATTTCACATGCCTTGTCTATGTTTTTTTGTTAAAAAAAAATTCCCCTTTTGTTGGAAATTTAATGCTCCTTAGCCTCCTGCTCATATGTCAGACTCCCTTTAGCCTTCACCTACCCATCAGGAGCCTTTTTGTTTTGGTGATCCTCCCTGCAGCTCCTGATAGCTCCAGAATTAAATGCGGTAGCTGATTTTCAATTTTGCATTTATTCTAGTAGGTAATTTCAACTTTCGAGAGAGAATGTTGTTGAGACAGAAGGAATGAAGGCAGATTATTCTATCAATCTGGAAGAAGAATTTTGTTGCATTGGCATACTCTTAAGAAGAACATTTTGTGTGAGCTGCTAGTACCTCCTAAACAACAATAGTTGTATCTATTTTATATGTGTAGTGATTGCTCCAGGTCAAGCTCTGCATAGCTCTTGACAGTGAGCTCCCAAGAACTCCTAATTTCTTTAAATTTGGTTGAGCAGCGCTCCCAACAAATTGTAATCCGTAGCTAAGTTTAGTTTTTTGAGCTTTATGTTATTTCCTTTCTGTATTGTAATTTCCACCTTTTTGAATAGAAAGAAAGATGGCATGTCTCTTTGTGCTTTCACATTTGAGTTTGTGTATTCCTAGCTGATTGGGAAACAAAACAACAGTTTTGTGTTTGCATTTTTCCCATCTAAATTGCGACATGGTATTAGAGCCATAGGCCCCATTTCCCTGTGATTTAGGGCATGTTTTTTTGGGTATTTAATTTTTTTCTATAGGAGACATGATTGGAGATGAAGGAAAGAGTTGGCAGAAACCACCATCCTTTAATGGATAGAACTATGATGTATGGGAAAAAATATGAAGACCATTGTGGTCACCAATGATTTGTGAGACTTTTTGATAAATGGGTTCATGGATATTACTGACCCAATTGCATTTGCAACTCTCACAAATAACTAAAAGACCTAGTTGAAGGAGCAAAGAAAGAAATATGCTAAGGCATTGAGTTTGATAGAAGCAACCTTGATAGAGGCCATTTTTCCAAGGATAGCAACAGGTGAGTGTGCAAAGGAAGCTTGGGAAATCCTCCAAACTAACTACAAAGGGATTGAAAAAGTTAGATCAATGAAGCTCCAGTTACTTCAACGAGAGTTGGAGATTATAGAAATGAAAGAAAGTGAGACCATCTCATAGTTTCACACAAGGTTCTCGGGTTTGATAAAATAGCTAAGAACAAATGGAGAAATGATGCAGGAGCATAAGATTGTTGAAAAAATCCTTAGGTGTCTACCCACGAGGTATGATGCAATCATCATTACCATTCAAGAGGAAAAGGAACTCTCTACTTTAATGGTGGATGAGTTGATGGGTTCTCTTCAAACCCATGAGCAACACCTAAGTAGGTCTTCTACTTCTTTCCAGGAGAAATATTTTAAAGCTCAGTCAAATGCAAGATGTAGGGGGAGAGGTAAAAACAACTCCCAAAGAGGTCGTGGCAGATTCGGACAAGGAAATGTTGGAGGAGAAATCTCGAGATGAGAAAATAGCCAAGAGGGAGAGGGAAGCTTTCAGAACAACTCTTGAAGAGGCATGAAGAACACAAATTTGAGTGGGAAAAATGAAAAGAGTAATGTTGAGTGCTACTATTATCATAAATTTGGGCATTATGTCAGTGAGTGTTGGAAAAAGCACAATAATCAATCAAAATAGAATGCAAATGTGGTTGATTCAAATGTGCCTAAAGGAAATCAGTCCACAACCTTCATCATGTGCAACATTGGTGAAGAAGGAAGCCCCGCAATTTGGTATTTAGACAACGGTTGTAGCAACCACAGGAGTGGTAATGAAAGTTTTTTTTCTTTCATTGATAAAAATTTTAAGTCTGAGATAAGAATGGGGAATAATCGAGTAGTTCCAGTCAAGGGAAAATGATCTATCATGATCCACACCAAGCAAGGTGAAAATAAAGAAGTCCATAATGTGGGTATGTGCAGGATCATGATAGGCCAAAAAGTGGCGATATGTAAGACATATGATGGTCCATGTGGCTGATGACTTTTTTTTTACCCAAAATTGATGAAATGAAAAGGGTTTTTAGAGGAGATTCTCAGCTTTCCACCAATATAAATTATTCTTTACTTTGAATTTAATAAATAATTATTATTCATTTTCTATTAGAATTATGAATAAAGTCCTGATTGATAGGCTGATTGAAAAACATCTATAACTTTCAAATTGTATCACATTTTTTGAATTCAAAAAATGTGTCACCTTCTATGCTGTGCATACTGTAGGATTAAAAAATAAAAAATTGAATTTCATGATTTTTTGACCCAGTTAAGGTGGTTAGACAGATGAGCTTTTATATTTTTTTTAAGTTGTAATAAAAAATTCATAATTAATTATTTACTTGGAAAAAAATTATAAAAAAATATGCATCACATCAGGACATGAGTCCTCTACTTATATCTAAAAGCTTAGAAAAAAATATTATCATTTTATTGTGGTTAGGGTGGTCAGATAGACACCTACTTCTTATTTTTACCCTGAAATTTAAATACTACTGCATTAAAATTTCAAATTTTCACCAAATAGATTTTATTTTTTTAAATAAAGGTCTAGTAGTTTAGAAACTAAATTCAATTTTCTACAAATTCAATTTTTACATTTCTTTGAAATAATATAAATAACTTATTCAAATTTTTACGTCAAGTTGTCTAACTTTGATTTTTTGTCTTTTTATTGCCACTTAAGGCCCTGCTTTTTCCATGATGATCCTACACATACCCATGTGTTTTTTGCACTTGTGTTAAAGCATAACCCCATGAGTGTTGGACAACTAATCCAAAATGGATACTAAGTGCTGACGGAGAAAGGTCAATGCATCATTTATGAGAAGACTCGGAGGACGAAGGTGTTCGTAGCAGTTCAAATGATAAAGAATTAGATGTTTTCATTGAAGATTGAGACATGTTTCTCATCTCAGTCCATTGTTGCACCTCTCATGAATGGAAAATTTACATTAGTACATTCAGTAGCCCTCAAGAGCTTTGTTGAAGACCCCTCCAAGCTATGGCATCTCTGGTATAGACACTTAGGCTTTGCTAGTTTGAGTATTTTGTCCAAGAATAGAATGGTTGATGGTTTTCCCAGAATAGTAGAGCCTAATGTTAGGTGTGAGGCTTGTATTATGGGAAAGAAACATAGCCAACACTTTTAATCAGGAAACTCTACAAGGGAAAGAGCAGCATTGGAGCTGGTGCACATGGATTTGGTAGGCCCTATGCAAATCTCATCTATGGGTAATAGTAGATTTTTTATGACCTTCATTGATGATTTCAGTCAGAAGACATGGGTCTATTTTTTGCAGCATAAGTCTGAAGAATTTGATAAGTTTTTGTTGTTTAAGGTCCAGGATGAAAAGGAGAGTGGACACTTCATCAATGTCCTAAGGTCAGATCGAGGAGGAGAGTATACCTCCAATCATTTTGTGAATTTTTGCAAGCAATATGGCATTAAGAAGGAGCTAACAAATAGCTATACTCTACAGTAAAATGGAGTGGTTGAGAGAAAGAATGGGACCATTGTGGAGATGGCAAGGAGCATGATGAAAGAAAATAGACTGCCAACTGAATATTGGGGAGAGGCTATAGAAACATCTTTTTATTTGATAAATAGAAGTCCAACAAAGGCAGTCTGTGACAAAATACCATAAGAGGCATGAAAGAAATGTAAGTGGATGGTTGAGCACTTGAGGGCATTCGGGTGTGTGGCATACACACTTGTGCAAAAATAAAAGAGGAAGAAGCTGGATGAAAAGGGTGAGAAGTGCATTTTTATGGGCTATAGTGAATTTCCAAAACCTATAGGCTATATAACCCAGTCACCAAGAAAATTGTCGTTAGTAGAGATGTGGAGTTCTTAGATGATGAGTCATGGGATGGATTGACAACTCCTAACAACTCCCAATAATTCTCGAGAATTCAAGAAGATGAAGAAGATGAAAATGAAGATCAACAAGATCCCATAGTAGCAGAAATAATCAGCTCCTGAAAAATCTTGAGAGCTCTTGAAGCAAACAGGTAGTTAAATTGACTATCACAAAATTTTGTCAGAGAGAGTTCTTGACAGTCCTGAAGCTGGAAGACAGTTAGGAAGACAGTCATAGTCAGCCAGAGACCTGGCAGTAGAGAGCTCCCGATAGCTCCTAATAGCTCCTAAAGCTAGAAGACAGTCAAAAGGATAGTCATAGTCAGCTAGAGACTTGGTCATAGAGAGATCCTGATAGCTCCTGAGAACTCCTGAAGTGAGCAGACAGAAAGACAAGTAGCTAGAGACAACCAAAAGATCGGCTACTCAGAGCTCCCAGGAGCTCTTGGACCTTCCAATGCAGCGAAACAATAGTAGTAGTGAAAGTTTAGACCCCACTCTCACCTCCCTAATGCCAAAAAATACCAAGAGTCTAAGGGAGATCTACCAAAATGAAAGGTATGATGAAGAGTTTGATGAGAACATGAATTTTGCATTATTTTGTCATAGTGATCCAATTTATTTTGAGGATGTTGTGAAAGAAAAGAAATGGTGTGAGGCCATGGATGTGAAGATAGATGCAATGGAGAGGAACAACACATGGGAGTTAACAAATTTGTGTCCCAACAAGTAAGTTATTGGGGTGAAATGGATCTACAAGACCAAGTGCAATCTTGAAGAAAGGATTGAGAGGCACAAGGCATGTTTGGTGGTCAAGGGGTACAAACAACAGTTTGGGAGAGATTATGAAGAGGCATATGCACCCATTGTAAGGATGGAGACCATGCAGGTAGTCATAGAAATTGCAGCCCAACACAAATGGAAGCAAAGTCTTCCTTCTGAAATGGAGTGTTGAAAAAGGAAGTTTATTTGGAGCAACCTCTTGGATATGAAGTTTTAGGCCAAGAACATAAGGTGTATAAGCTCCTGAAGGCTCTTTATGGGCTGAAGCAAGCTCCAAGGGCATGGTACAATAGGATTGACTCATATTTAATGAGAAATGACTTTAGCAAAAGCGATGGTGAGACCACTCTTTACATCAAGGCAAAAAATGATAATATTTTGATTGTTGTCTTGTATGTTGATGATTTAGTTTTTACCAAGGTTGATGATTTCCTCATTGCTGATTTTAAAGAGGCCATGAAAAGCGAGTTTGAAATGACAGATTTAGGTGTTTTGAGGTATTTTCTAGGCATAGAAGTAAAAAAATGCATGATGGTATATTTATCTCTCAAGAAAATTATACAAATGAAATCTTGAAGAGATTTAGCATGCTTGAAAGAAAGCCTACATGAACACCAATTGTCGTAGGTCTAAATTTGAGCAAGGAAGATTGCAGCAACAATGTGAATCCAACAATGTATAAAAGTTTGGTTGGAAGTTTGATGTACTTGACTACAACTAGGATGGATATAATGCATGGAGTGAGTCTGATTTCTAGATTTACAGAGACTCTGAAAGACACCCATTGGCAAGTGGGTAAAATATTCTAGAGGTACGTGAATGGCACCAAAGGATATGGTGTTTTGTACATATCAGCAAAAGGGTTTGGGTTGGTTGGATACATGGAGAGTGATTGGGTAGGAAGTTTGGATGATAGGAAGAGAACACTGAGCTATGTGTTTCATTTGCATTCAGAAGCCATCTCATGGTCTTCCAAGAAGCAACCTTTTGTTTCCCTATCAATAATAGAGGTTGAATATATAGCAGAAAATGCAGCAGCATGTCAGGATATTTGGCTGAAAATAATCATGGAAGATTTGAGAGAAGAACAAGAAGATGGAACAACAATATTTTGTGATAATGTTTCATCGATAGCCTTGATGAAAAATTGTGTGTTTCATGAAAGAAGCAAGCATATTAAAATCAAGTATCATTTCAATCATGAATTGGTTCAAAATGGTGAAATCAAAATGAAATTTTGTAGGTCTAAGTAGCAGCTAGTAGACATATTCACCAAGCCTTTGAACAAGGACAGTTTCGAACGCCTAAGGAGCAGGTTGGGCATTGTCGATTTGGATCAGGATGGATCTTGTTTTTTTAGCTTAGGACCAAGGGGGAGTGTTGGAAATTTAATGCTCCTGAACCTCATGCTCATCCTTCAGACTCCCTATAGCCCTCACCTATCTGTCAGGAGCCTTTCTATTTTGGGGATCCTCCCTATAGCTCTTGGCAGCTCTAGAATTGAATGTGGTAGCTGATTTTGAATTTTTCATTTATGCTGGTAGGTAGTTTCAAATTTTGAGAGGGAATGTTGTTGAGACAAAAGGAATGAAAGCGGATTATTCTTTCAGTCTGGAAGAAAGAAGAAGTTTTTTGCAATAGTAGACTATGCAGAAGAACATTTTGTGTGAGCTCCCAGTAGCTCCTAAACAACAACAGTTGTATATGTTTGTATGTGAGCAGTGATTTCTCCAGGTCGAACTTTGCATAACTCTTGATAGTGAGCTCCCAAGAGCTCCTAAAGTGTGTAAATTTGGTTGAGCAATGCTCCCAACAAATTGTAATCCATAGCTAAGTTTAGTTTTCTGAGTTTTATGTTCTTTCCTTTCTATATTGTAATTTCCAGCTTGTTGAATAGAAAGCAAGATTTCATGTCTCCTCGTGCTTTCACGTTTGTGTTTGCATTTTTCCCATCTAAATTATGACACCTTCATTATTAAGCATGATGTAAATTATTATAGAGCAAGCTCTTCTTTCAGATTGTTTCATTTAGCATCACCAGTAATCTCCATGAGAACATTGTCCCTATTTAAAATTATGGAAAAGATTCTTATCTCTGAACAATTTCTCCTGCAACAATCTTGGAGATGAATTTAGTTGCAGCATAGCAATTAGATCATACTCTATCTCGGCACTTTATCTAGGCACTTTATCTCGGTTGTGTAGGTTTTGGCTAGCTATATTTTCTTTGGTTGATATATTGATTATATCTGGGAATTAAATAAATTCCTCTTTTTCATTAATTCAGATCAAATACATATCATGGTTGTAACTCTTACAAACTCGGCTTGTCCTGCAATTGCATACATTTTCTGATTGATTCTTCACCTTCTTTCTCTTCGTGGTAATTGTCTTGTCTAAGTTGACTTTAATCTTCTTCATCTCATCCATTTATCTATTTGAGCTCCTAAATGTCTTTTACTCCTGATTTATAACCAGTGCAAGTGCTTTTGTGAGAATTCATATATTTGTACTAAATAGTTAACCAATAATAGTTTTAAAATAACACATCTTGTTAATCCTTGTGGTATGTTAAGGAATAGAAAGTAAGTCTAGTTGTCTTGTTTTCCAATCATGGGATCTTGTAACGAATTTCTATGTAGGATTGCATTGAAATATTACGCTTGCTTAACGAACGAGTATTTTCTCATATTAATTGTGCTTAGCTTTTATTTCATCATTATATATAGTTTGTTGTAGATATAAGTACTGATACAAATTTTCTTATTATATGACCATTACTTTATATACAGATATTCGTTTAAGAGCTGAAATTATAAAATAGTAACAATCTAGATACTAGAATATGTAGTTTGTTAAAGCAATTATTTTATTTCTTTTCCTTCTCTAGTAAATCCTGTCATTAAATTACTGTAGAACTAAACATATATACTCTTGAATGATGAACGTTAGAATATGGTTGTCTTTTATTAAAAGAAATATTTGAATTAACTATATGAATTTTATAGACATTTTATTTTAGGAAAATAACTAGTTCATGATATTTACATAAATAAATATGTATATTTAGAAACTAAACTTATGTGTCTTTCATTGTTGAATTGAGAAACTATCATTTTAATAAAATATGTATTCTATTATAGATAAGTCTAGATGTTTTAAGTTAGAGTCAAGAAACAAATAGTTTTGTTTAATTATTTTTAATAAAACATTCTTTGAGAAGAGAATGAAGAAATTGAATGTCTTGATTAAATACTTTAAGTTTATTAGTTATATTTAGATAATTGAAGGAGTTATTAGACAAATTAATTAGAGTATCACTTTGGTTAATAATGATTGATGATTTCTTTATATTTATTTAATAGTTAAATGGTTTTTTACCATACAATTAATTATTGAGTTCAAGTGTTACTGGATAAATGGTTATGAGGTGATTTAGTGGTTAAGTAGTGAGTATCATGAGTTATGTCTTTTATGGAAGTCATTTTTGAGTAAATATAATTATTAAACAGTCTACTAATTGCCTAAGTGATTAAGTTAAAGTAGGGTGATAAAATTGCTCAAAAAAATGTTGTATCTCCAAATGAGAATGGAGTCTTTGGGTAAATTATAATTTTATATACTCTTGTCCAGATTTGGATTTTGTCTTAAGTGGTTGTAATAATTTTGGTCAATTCATGTTATTTAGAGATCAACTAGGAATCGGTAGAGTGGCATTGGAAACCAACCTTGAAATAGAGATGGGTTGTCTTGATAGAAAAATCCTTAAATTATGAAAGAAGGTATATAGTATATTGAATCTTTATTGGAAAACTAAGATTGATGGTCTCTAGGCAATTCTTATCCTCATCAGTTATGTTACTATCGTGGAATCTATATTACCATCAGTATACATATTCCATGTAAGTAAAGTAATTCTTGTTCTTGAACCCTTATTTATTTAATATTGCATAGTTTACTTCCATGTGTATACTAGTTTATTTTATAATAGAGCCACCATTTTCCTTGATATATGCTTAAAATGAGATTATTGTAGAATTTGCAGGCATCAATGTTGAAGATGAATTGTATGTTTCTTTGCATAAATTTGTGAATGTATCCATGGTTGAGATTAAAATATTTATGTGTTGGCTTTGGATTAAGTGTTAAAGTGACTGATATCAATGAAGTCATTGATGTAAGAGATGCATATGTTTATGTAATGTTTTATGAGTTGAAATTGTCTTCATGGTCATGTTTTATTGATTTTTTGTGTCTTGTTTAAATGGTTGTAATGCTTGAATACTTTTTTTCTTTGTATAAGTGTTTGATTAGAGAAATTAAGGTGATTTTGGTATGATTTTGTAATTGATATTTAAGTGGGAGTCATTTGTGTAAATTGGTTAAAATTGTCTTCCATAGGCTAGGGGGAATTTTCTATTTGATGGATTCTATGATTATCCATTTTGAGACAATTGTTTTGTATTGTTTGAGTACGAGGTTCATTAGCCTTGCACGTTATATTATCCACTGTGGTTGGAATTTGTGTGCGGGATGGTTCATGCCTTGCCTCATATGTGTGTTCTTGTGTTTTGGTGATTCATACAAGTTGGCTTTACCCTGTCCTTTGTGTTGGGTTTCTCTAGTTGTAGAAGGGGGAGTGGCTCTCAATGGGGGTCGGTGCACAAAGTGGCATCTAGGAGAACCCATATGGGAGCTCCTTAACTAAGAGATAACATAGTTAATAAACTAGGGGTTGGGTATAATTTCACTCTAATCAAGATAATTGGGTGCCTCACCCATGCCTGTAGTGCTCAGTTAGGCTAAGGATGGGTTGAGAAGGCCTAGTTGGAAAGATCAATTTCCTTATCCTTACAAAAGGAAAATTGATCCTGCATGTGTCACCCTATGGGGACGACATCTAATGCGAGACTGATAGGACAACCATAGATGAGGGTCGACATCTAGTGAGAGACTATTAGGACAACCCATGCTAGGACCATGTAATGACACTCTCTATTGTTGAAACCTTTCATTCCCTTGGCTTGTATTTCCATTATATGAATGTGTATTCCTTTAGAAGTGGTGTTATTACCATATGATGCTATACTGTATTTGTACAATGGATTCATGTTGGCCTTGTGTCATCTTCTATCTCTTGACTGTTGTGGTGGGATCTTATTGTCATCTCCTAGGACGAGGGGTGGATATTAGGGATCCACATGGTTGGGTGGAATGTGTTGTGCAATCCATTGGGTTTTCCCTATTTTGGATCGTCTGTGTGCTTGGTGACTACTCTTGGTGTTGTAGACTCCTGCACTCAACCTAGCTCGAGTGAATTATATTTCATTTCCTTGTATTGAATTGTACTCCATATGCCATATATTATATTTGTTTTTTACTCTCCTCAAATATAATCATGGAAACATGGTTGTACTATTTGTAATGTTGTAATTAATTGTTCAACTCTCTTTCTCTTATAATGCATAATGTAAATTTTGTTTACTGCTAATGTAAGTTAATAAATGATCTTTGGTATTGCTATATAGATGTCATGATACAAATGATTCTTATTGATTGGTCTTTCAAATGAGATAGATAAATGATATTCTTGTGGTAGATGAATTTGTTTAAAGTGATGAACTTATATTTCTTGTTATTTTGATTGTGGGATTTTAGTAGAGTAGTCATGAACCTTAGAGGAATTATATTGGAATATGAGTTCTTGTTTCATTTGTAGTATGTAATATGTTTTCACTTTAAAAAAAGAACCATTTTTATGTGTTTTTATTGTGTTATCCTCTAGGGTCCTAGAGTGGGGTGTTACAAAATGAATTCTTGTGAGAGAATTTATTTCACATTCTTGGAGGGAGGGATATCAAACAATCTTGGATGAGTCTCAGAAAGATGCTCTCTTGATCAATAGTAGAATACTTTTTTAATTTTGTGACAAATATATCTCTTGATTAGTATCGGTTATCATACTTACACAAGACTCTTTAGATTGCGAGATTTTGTACTCTCCCTGAAAGGAGGGTGTAAAATCTAATGCACTCCAATCATTAGTGTTTTGCATGGTGACATTAATGTTAAGAGGGTCGGTAACACCCCGCCACGCAACCCTAAAGGATGTTGCAAACAACTACCTAAACAGGCTAATTTTTTTTGGGTTTAAGTACAACTAATATACAAGTTCACTTCCCATTGCAAACATCCCCTAAGGTTACGAGACTGAGATTACTTATCAACCCACAACAACATAAAAGAAACCATAACATTTATCTACTCAAGATCATAAGTACGCATACATTCCATACAAGATAAATTACATCACATAATAGATAACTTTCCATTTCAATATATCCATAATTAAATATTATAATTACAACTCTCATTCCCCGAATGAGATAAGTCCAATAAATCAGGTCACAGTTACAAATTCCACCTTGATAACAGATGAGGGGTAAGATAAAAGATCCAACTGAAGTGAAATAATGCAAGAACTGAAACTAAATCCAACGAGCTCTCCAACTGGAAGCTCGTTCACATGATCATGAAGAAAGAACCCAACGGATTTAGGTGCATGCCATCCAAACAAGTGGAACCCAAAGGCCCACCCCCCGTGCTAGGAGATAGTAACAAAGATTCCTAGCCAAGACCATCTACCTCTAGATAGAGGCTAAATCACCACTGAACCAAACTGACACATCCAATCACATGTACCACACAAGCACATCACAAGTACAACCCAAGTACCACATACGTACAACATAAGTACAACAAAATTACAACTCAAGAGCGTCACGAGTAACACACAAGTACAACACTACATGGTCACATTGCTTCTAGAAATAAAGTAGAACAAGTATGTTATGAGAATGATACACACATAATCAAATACCAACTAAGGTCACATAAGGTATGTTAAGGAAACCATACCCACAAGATCGAATACCAACATTAAACAAGAACCAACTATTATCCTAGATAGAGTGTCATCACACAGCACGCCATGGGTTATCCTTGGGATTCTTCCTAGGCTCTGGCCCCCACAAGAAAAGGTTATCTTGGTGACCTTTACAGAATCCCAGCCCCCATACTCACTCATGCGGAGCCAAATACCTTTCGTACAGACAAGATAGATGACCTTTCCATTCCAAGCCTTCCCACCCATCCCAAGCCTAACCGAGCACTTGGGTCCATGAGTGAGGCATTAATATCTTGATTAGTGAGAAGTTAGTCCTAATATTCTAAGTATTTTTTTAGTTATCACTTGATTAAACCACTTCTGAAGGTTATCTTGGATACCTCTTTGGGCTCTGGCCCCTAGGGAAGCCACTCTTCTACTTGAAAACACACATAGCATCCAAACACCAAGGGTAAAAAGTGCACAAAGAAGATAACACATCCACTCCTTTCTCAGGAGGCAACTTAAGATAAAACATCTCCAACACTGGAGGTAACAACAATAACAAAACCGCTCTTGACCGCTCCTGACAAGGAGGCACACATTACAAAATCCACTCCTTTCTCAAAAGGCACAAAACATTCCCGTTCATGGAAACTGGGTAAACACCGACTATGCACTACCCAAGGGAATTAACAAACAGTCGACATCACAAGATGACAACCCCCAACCTCTAGGGTCTTCTAGAAGACTTACAGATTAAATACACTTAATCCATTCCCCCGAAACATGAACTCAGAGGGAATAATCACGAAGGCAAGTTGCGAGAAATTAAACTAATTTTGGATTCACTAAATCCATTTCCCTTATTAATATCAGTAATCTTTTGCTCAATTAAAACTGATTTAAACATACACCCTTTCTAGACAATAGGAGAAATCCAAACTCATTATTTAAATCCCTACTTGATTCTGAATAATAGTAAAATCACCACTTGTTTCCACAATCAAAATACATTGTTTTTAATAAATATTGTTTTCTCTTTTCAACGTAATCCTTTTAAAATCCATTAATTCCGCCATTTAAAACATATTACTTTCATCTTCATTAATTTGACTTTTCAAATGTATTATTTCTAGATAAAGAATAATAATTTTTCTTAAGAACCCAATAATTTAAATCCATCCATTATGTTCAAATCATAATATTAATCAATTCAACATTTAAAATTTATAATCTCAACTATAACATAATACTCTAAAACCTTTCCAATTAAACTTAAATTATGCTATTAATTTTCTCATCCATTTAATATATATATATATATCTTAAATATATATATATATATATATATATATATATATATATATAAACCTATTAAAAAAATCATAATCTCATCTATACAAATATTTAAATTAATATTCTAATATTATATACATATAATAATAAATATTAAATATATATATATTAGTGACTAATATATATATAATAATATTTAATATTATATATCATTAATATTAGAATATTTAAATAAAAATATTTTATTTTATATTTTGACTTGCTTACCCCCTCAATACGACCTCGGGCCACACGCTACGGACTAAGTCCTTGGCAGCCGCGGTTTCCTCTTGCAGGGGTCGGTGGGGGTTTTGGTTTGGGGGGTTACTAGTCGCTTGAACCGCCGATGGCGGCGGCAGTGCTACACACAGTCCGCCACCACCGTTGGTGGCGCGGCTGTGCTTAGCACAGTCGGCCACCACCAGTGGCGGCGGTTGTGGGAGTGGAGGTGGGAGGTCGCGCTAGGTGCAGCTCCTCCCCACACACCTCCCATGGGAGGCGTGGTGGGGGTGAGCCCCTAGCACCCCCACAATGCATTTTTATTTTTAAAAAAATTTCAAACACCTGCGGATTTTAGAAATCTGCACCCTCACATAGGGCCCTTTTATTTTTAAATAAAATATTGATTTCAACAACAAAACCCTAGCCCAAAGGGTAATAATAAAATATATAATTCTTATATATATAAATATTTGATTTTAAAAAAGGAATTTGCAATTTTAAAAGAAGGACAAAATTGAAACAAAACAAACAACTTCCAGCCAAGAACACAATTTAATTTCTTGAAGAAATTTTATTTCCAAGGAAGGGATTTTCAATTTAAAAGCAAGATTTATCATGGGTTTTCTGTTTTGTTTTAACATAATCCATTTGAGTTTCCAAGCAATGAGTTTTGCAACTACAATTCCAAAACACATATAAACCCTTTCAAACTCAATACACAATTAAATAAATTGAACCTGGTTTTGCAAGAATTTGGAGAAGATCTAGATGATGCCCAGTTCCTTGCTTGGATTCCCTCTTCAGATCAGCCATTTTTACAACTTCAATCCAAAACCCACAAAATCCAACCATACTTCCTCTCTCCATTTTCCATTTTTTCAAAACTTCATAATCCCCAAAATTGATCCAAAATCCAAACATAAGGATCAAACCCTAAAACTTCAACAACCACCCTCATAAATTCATCAAAATAGAAAAATATCTAATTTCTTTAATTTTTTTGAATTCAAACTTCTAATTTGAATTTTTAATCATTTTCAATGTTTCAATTCCAAATTTCACAATTTGACTTTCATGCATTTTCTTTATTTTCAAATTCAACAAAATAACAATAACTTCAACATAAATAATTAAATTCTTTCAACATCATAAATTTAATTAATTAATAAATAGATTTAATCAACGATTAAATTATTTATTAATTAAATTAAATTAATAATAAAATCAATTACATTTAAACATAACCCCAGATTACATTACTCAACAACTTAAATACCTTAAGCCATTTAAATCACCCAAATTAACTTGCAATTAAATAACAAAGAGAGGGAACGATAATCCAAACAACATAACCCAACAAACAACTGATGACACACAAGGACTAGGGTGATGACTTGGCACAGAAAACCTAGCTACTATCTCCCAATCAAATACCGTTGGGCATTGAACACGCTCCAACCTATGAAACCAGGTGGAGTCGATGTCCTATACCTGTCAACCTGTAAATCAAGTAATAACAACATATAATATGAACAACATAAAATACACACCGTGAAGAGGAAATCTCAGAATCGTAGGGTGCTCGCAAGTGAATGATGCAATCCGTCCCCTTCACCGATACAATAATACTAACTGACGAATCCAACATCATTAATATGATCAAAAGCATAAACATCATTAATTCAATTATCCACTATGCTAATCCAAAGCATGTCATAATGATAACATCATAAAATTACACCATCACACCAAAATATAACATTTGCATCACTTACAAATAATTATCAAATAGCAACTGAGTTCAAGAAAAAGTACAACATAAAATAAGGCATAACCAAACAGAACAATGTTCGGTCAAAAGAGCAAAACGGAGGGCTCTTACATCCTCCCCCCCTAGGGTCAGGCTTACTCCTGGAAGCCTGCAACTACCCCTAGGGTTAAGTGTATTCAATCTATAAGTCTTCCAAAAGACCCTAGAGGTTGGGGGTTGTCGTCTTGTGATGTCGACTGTTTGTTAATTCCCTTGGGTAGTGCATGGTGTATGGTCAGTGTTTACCTGGTTTCCATGAACGGGAATGTTTTGTGCCTCCTGAGAAAGGAGTGGATTTTGTAATGTGTGCCTCCTTGTCAGGAGTGGTCAGGAGTGGTTTTGTTATTGTTGTTACCTCCAGTGTTGGAGATGTTTTATCTTAGGTTGCCTCCTGAGAAAGGAGTGGACGTGTTATCTTGTTTGTGCACTTTTTACCCTTGGTGTTTGGATGGTATGTGTGTTGTCAAGTAGAAGAGTGGCTTCCATAGGGGTCAGAGCCCAAAGAGGTATCCAGGATAACCTTCAGAAGTGGTTTAATCACGTGATAACTAAAACAATACTTAGAAGATTAGGACTAACTTCTAACTAATCAAGTTACTAATGCCTCACTCATGGACCCAAGTTCTCGGTTAGGCTTGGGATGGGTGGGAAGGCTTGGAATGGCAAGGTCATCTATCTTGTCTGTACAAAAGGTATTTGGCTTTGCATGAGTGAGTATGGGGGTTGGGATTCGGTAAAGGTCACCAAGATAACCTTTTCTTGTGGGGGCCAGAGCCTAGGAAGAATCCCAAGGATAACCCATGACGAGTTGTGTGATGACACTCTGTCTAGGACAACAGTTGGTTCTTGTTTAATGTTGGTATTCGATCTTGTGGGTATGGTTTCCTTAACATACCTGATGTGACCTTATTCAGTATTCGATTATGTGTGTATGGTTCTCATAACATACTTGTTTTTCTTTATTTTTGGAAGCAATGTGACCATGTAGAGTTGTACTTGTGTGTTACTCGTGATGCTCTTGAGTTGTACTTTTGTTGTACTTATGTTGTACATATGTGGTACCTGGGTTGTACTTGTGATGTGCTTATGTGGTACATGTGATTGGATGTGTCAGTTTGGTTCAGTGGTGATTTAGCCTCTGTCTAGAGGTAGATGGTCTTGGCTAGGAATCCTTGTTACTATCTCCTAGCACGGGGGGTGGGCCTTTGGGTTCCACTTGTTTGGGTGGCGTGCACCTAAATCTATTGGGTTCTTTCTTCATGATAATGTGAATGAGACTTCCAGTTGGAGAGCTCGTTGGATTCAATTTCAATTCTTGCATTATTTCACTTCAGTTGGATCTTGTATTTTACCCCTCATCTGTTATCGAGGTGGAAGTTGTAACTGTAACCTGATTTATTGGACTTATCTCATTCAGGGAATGAGAGTTGTAATTGTAATATTTAATTATGGATATATTGAAATGGAAAGTTATCTATTATGTGATGTAATTTATCTTGTGTGGAATGTTTGTGTACTTATTATCTTGAGTAGATAAATGTTATGGTTTCTTTTATGTTGTTGTGGGTTGATAAGTAATCTCAGTCTCATAACCTTAGGGGATGTTTGCAATGGGAAGTGAACTTGTATATTAGTTTTACTTAAACAAAAAAAATTTAGCCTGTTTAGGTAGTTGTTTGCAACATCTTTTAGGGTTGCGGTGCAGGGCGTTACAGGGTCTTTCAAAGGATAATAATCAAGAGCATTAATGTCTATCAGTTGAAGATGCACTAATGTTAATTTTTTCTTAGAAGATTATTTTCTAAGGTTTTGGCATTAAGTGAAGGCTTGTTTGATGCTTGTATTTCTATCAAATGACAATAACCAAGATGACAATTTGTTTCTTGCATGTTAGGATCTATAGGGATGTGGATACCTTGTTCTCTAGCACCATATCCTTTTCCACCATAACCAATTTATTTCATAAGTTCATAACATCTTCCATAAAGGTTTTTCATTTATTTAGGATTCAGTGGTTGTTCATAGTCAACTTCATAAAAAAAAATTGTTTAATTTTTTTATCTTCTAAAGTAGTTGAGGTGGATTCTTTTGAATTTTGTGTCGAATTTTGTAAAAATTACTACTTTTTCTTTTCCCTTGTTAGACTCTTTTTTTATGATCTTGTATTCACCCATGAATGTTGGTGTGAAATATAAGGAGCCCCAATCGTCGTCCAATAACTTCATGACTTCCTCAATTTTCTTCTCATGTTCCTCTTCCTTTGTGATTTTCACTTTGTTAGTTGTATATAATGCTTCCAAAGGATCTCGTCCTTCTCTCTTAGCCATCAAACAACTTTTAGGTTCAAGATTAGATTTTAGTGTGTAAACTTTGTTGTTATAGACATACTTCAAGATACAATGTGGAGTGGAAGGAACACCACTCATCTCATGAATCCATGGTCTTCCTAAAAGGAGATTATAATAAATATCCTTAGGCATAACATGGACCAGAGTTTGTAATGTTACTTCCCCAACTCTGATAGGTAATGTGATGACTTCAAGTAGTTGTTTTCTTATGTTATCAATTCCACAAATAGATAAAGAAATGGGTTTAATATAATTTTTACTCATTCAGAGTCTTTTCAAAAGGTTCACACTACACACATTTAGGGATGAACCATTGTCAACAAGGGTTCATTTTATCGCAATTCAACCAAAGTGGACTATTATGTTGAAAGCTTCATACTTCTTTTTAATTTCCAAGGGAGGTAACTCATGCTGGTGAAAAACTATGTCTAAGTTCATTTAATTCATCTATTGAATTAATATTGCAACATCATTTGAATTGTTGTTAGAAGTGATCATAAGTTGTTACAAGGCCTCTCAAAGTATTCTATCATAACTAGGTGATGTTTGAAGTAGTTCCCATACAAAAATCTTAGCAGGAGTATTCTTAAGGTGTTTAACAAGATTGTACTCCTTTCCATTGTTTGCGGTCAAATGAGGAGCACTAGGAAAGATTAGATTAGGCAATGGGAGGGATGTTGAAGGTGTTTTTTTTGGTTGCATATTTTTCCTAGTGTTATATGTATAAGCAACGGTGTTATAATTTTATTGATGTGAAACATTATCATCATTAGGTTTCCTTTTAGGTGGTTACAATATAAGCATGGGTTTATTTTGAGCTTGTGGTTTTTGTGAGGGTGGATAAATAATTAGAGGATTCTTAGGATTTCCCATAGGTTATTTAGGAGGTCCAATAATCAAGGGAGATCTAATAGACACTTATGCATTTATAACCTCAACAGTTTTGGTTTGATGTCTTTCTAATGAAGCGGATTCTAGTGTCATCTTTTCACCATCATCTAATGAAATTACACCACTATTGTTGTCATTTTCTTGCATCATGATATCCTCCCTAGCAGGAGAGTTTTTAGGAGAACTACAAACTAGATGTTCATGACATTTTGGTTCTTCTAAAGTAACTTCATCGTAAGTAAGGGAGTTATCATTGGTTGAATTATCTTTCTTATCAATGATATAATTCTCTTGTTCAATAATATCTTCCTTAGGGGGAGAGAGGTGACTAATATTTTGATGACTCTTGTTGCTCTGATATTATAACAAAAAAGTATCTTCTTTACCAATACAGATATTAGGAGAAGATCCAATTTGATTGTTATGATTATCCATGATTTCATCCTTATTCTCTTGTATCTTAATATATATATTAGTAGATATTTTATCATGCTTGTCAATGATTTGATCCTTTTGTTCAAATAGATCTTCCCAAATGGTAGGATCACTAGGAAAGGGGAAAACGATATTTTCATGAATTTCAAGTGTTTCTTATAACACTAATCTATTTCCTATATGACTAGCAAGGATATTAGGAGAAGAACCAATGTGATTATCATGATCATCTACAATTACATCCCTATTTTTTATAATGTCTCCCAAAATAGGATAGGTAGCCCAGAAGAAACATAAAGAGGGTTGTAATATATCTTAAAGATTTTATTATCTAATGCCAACATATGCTCATCATATATAATATTATCACAAGAGAGGAAGATGTTGGGAGATGTGTTACATAGGTAGGCTTCAATGGTCTCTTTGTGTATCATGTGATCATTGTGATTACATATTGTTATGTCCTCTTGTTTAGTAATGTCTTGCCTAATAGGAGGGCTAAGGGGAGAGAAACAAGTAGGTTTCTCAAAATTCTCATTGATTAGATCTTCTAACACATAAATATCTTCTTCACAACTAGGAGAGATATTAGGAGAAGAAAAAATATGATTATTATGATTACCCAAGGTTGTATTCTCTTTCACTAAAGAATTCTTATGAGTGTGAGGGATGGAATTATATTTAGAAAGGTAGGATACTAACATTGTCTGACCAAAAATGAAAATAACTTCTAACCATCCTATGCAATGCTTCAAATATATAAATAATGTATATCCAAATATGAAAATTAATTTCATCCAATGTATGCAGGACTTAAAAAATGCAAACAAGGTGTATCCAAAAATGAAAAGCACTTTTATCAAACTTATGCAAATCTTTATGAATGTAAAAATTGTGTATGAAAAAGTAAAAAGTAATTTTATCTAGCTTATGCAAAGTTTCATGAGTATAAACATTGTGTATACAATTTTTATTTTTTTTTGTAAATGTAAACATTTTCAGATATGACGATTTTTTCTATTGAAATGATTTCAAAAATGGCTACCCTAAATTGATGTTTTTGACCTAGATGCATAAAATAGAATTTCCTATAATTTTCTACATTGATACTATAGGTTACCAGCAAGCTTAGGAAGTATAGAAACAAGGTTTTCAATGTTGTACAAGGTAGTTTCAATCCTAATCAAGGACTCATTAGCCTTTACTGGTGAATGGGTCCTAGATAAGGATTTTTGGAATGTTTTTGCTGATTTTTGAGTGATTTTTAACACCTTTTTAGATGCCAAAAGATGTAGTCTAGGTCTTAATAGGGACTCTTTCGCTAGTAAGGGAAAATGGGTCTTGAATTAGGGTTTTAAAAAGGTGAACACTATAATTTTTAAGTTGTTTTTTTTTTTTTTCAGAACGAATTTCAAATTGTAACTTTTATGACAAAAAATTCCAGAATTTGATGACCTAATGCAAGTGAAATAAAAGGAAACTGATGACCTATATTTAATACCTTTTGAAATGCAGTTTTTTTTTTCAAATGAAAATTTATATGATCTAGAAATGATATGCAAAGTGATTGATTTTTTTTTGTTTTTAATATTTAGATAAATTCAAAACAAAGCAATTCTAAACCCTAAATGAGATGCAAGTTTTGAATTCAAAGTAATAAAACCTAAATGATATCTAATCCAATACAAACTAGATGCAAATGAATGCAATATCTAATCTAGGATGCAATGAAAGACTTCAAAATCATAAAATTGCAATATTCAATGAGTTAGGTTCACCCAAATGTTTAATAGAAAAAGTAGGGTTTACCACCATGGATGAATAAGATGATAAACTGCTAATATTTATTTTTCTTATTAAAAAATTCAATTATTAGGGCTAAAACATCCAAATAAAAATCAAAACTAACCTTTAAAACTATTATAGCAATGAAAAGGGGAGTTTTGAGAGCTTGAAATGGTGTGTACCTTCTAGAAAACTTGTTTTTAGGCCATAGAAGAATCATTCGCACTTAGTGGTGAATGGGTCCCTATCAGGGTTCTGAAAAATGACTTTAGGGCTTTATTCCTCTCAGTCAACACTCTTAGATTCCAAATTTTCACTGCTTCAAACCCTACAAAGGAATCATTCACCTTTATTCGTGAATGGGTCTTTTTACGGTTTCATAAAGAAAACTTTTGGGTTTTTTACTTCAATATCTACCTTCCTAGATCCTAGGTATCCAACTCTTGAAAGTTTGAAACAAATCCTATAAAAGACTTTTTTTGATCTTGTGATATAGATGACAACTTTTGCAACTTTACAACTTTGACAATTTTGCTCCAAATATTGTTCTTAAACCTAAAACCTACAAACACACATGCAAGAGGATAAAAATATTGTTTTTTATTGGATAGGGGATTGCCTTGGTCAAACCGCTTGTAGGTAATTAAACCAATTGATAAAATAATGAAAATGAAGCATGAAACATGAAATATTCAATTGATAATACCTTGGATGTTGTCTTGGAGTACAAATCTACAAACTAACATGAAGTAGCCATGGAGAATGTATATCTTTATCTCAAACAGATGTGAAACAATTCTTGCAAGAAGTATCTTCAATTCTACATAAACAATCTTGGCTCAAAAACATGCATCGATGCATTAAACCCTTGACATGATGGAATGATCTTGAATTTCTGCTATAAACACTTGATAATCTACATTGAAATGCCTTATGAATGCTCTTGAAATTTTCTTATAAACTTGAATTTTATATAAGGATGCTCTCTCAAAGTTTCTAGTTGAAACAATGTGAATTAACCCTTTATTTATACTAAATTGGGAGATTAACCTCGAAATTCAAAGAATTCAAGATGACCTCAGATCTGGGTATTAAAATTATCAGGATCTTTCCATAATTAAATTAAAAAAGAGGGGTCCTATTAAGGGAGGACCCATTCACCACTAAAGGCAAATGGATCTTGGCACAATTTCCACTACCAAAATTGAGGGAGGTGAAATAACATCAAAAACCCACCTCAAAAATGTAAAGAAAGGGGTTTCCAATGTGGAGAGGACACCATGACCCAATAAAGGCAAATGGATCCTAGAAGCACTTTTTAGGACCTCAAATTTGTGAAATTAAATTTAATACAATCTAATTATTGGGTGTTGGGATATATCCTTGAAAGGAGGGTTTTAATTTCAATCGAAGGGGTTAATTAAACTCAATTAACCACCATTAATTAAGGGGACCCTAGATAAATGTGAAAGTGTGTTACAAAAATTCACAACACCTAAATAAGGTACAAGTTAAATATATTTTATTAAAAGTGACCCACTAGGTTTAATTAGTTAAAAATAAATCCTAGAAAGGTGTGAAAGTGTGTTACAAAACTCTTGCAAAGGATAAATTAAGGCATATTTTAATAAAATGAAGGTCCTAGAATGATGTGAATGTGTACAAAATATTACAACACTATTCCAAAACACCATTAATTTAGTTTTAATGTCAATTTTCCTAAACCAAGTAATGGAAAAGGTTAATTTTTCTATTACTACAATGCATTGTTCATGAGTGACAAAATTTATCATATTCTACATCATTTAATTCATTGTGTTGTGTGAAATGATGTTTTGTCACCAAAAAGTGTAGCCTTGACACTTTTGACTCATTTGGACCCTTGCCTATTGATTTTGGATCTCTTTTTACCCCTTTCCTAGCCTTGTGCCAAAGTGTTATAAGGTGTTGTAAAACATTTTCACACTTTATTAGGCTTGTCATCACAAAACCAACCCTTTCTTATGACATAATGACCCCTTAATGCACTTACATGCCTTACTTTAGTGTTTTTTAGAAGAAAATCCTGACAAAAATCATTAACCACATTTTAAATCCCAACAACCACTTAAAAATGCCCAGGTGGACTAGGTCACCACCTTGGGTGACCTAGTCCCATGTGGCTTAAAACTCAAATTTAACTTAATTACTTGTGAGATATTGTCTCCTAAACCCTAAGGTCGGCATGTGAGGTTATATTTTTGGGAGAATTAGGGTACACCATGTATAAATAAGGGTTTTTATCATATTTTTCACCCTAATTTAGTCACCTAACTAGTCATCCATCTCTTTCTTCTTAAGCACTCATCCACCACTCTTCTCAAGCAAGCTAGGGTTTGACTATTCCAAGTCACCAAGACATCTTTTCTTAAGCATTCAAGGGTTGAAACTTCAACCATTATTGTGGAAACTCAAAATATATCTCAATGGCAAGGTACTAAGTTTATTGCTTCACATTTCATGCTTTATTATCTTATTTCTTCATTTGATTTGATTATCTAAAAGGTTTTTTACCAAGGCAAACCACCAATCCCTAACATCCAACATTTCTCTTTCTCTCCTTATGTGTTCACAAATTTAGGTATCTTGGAAGCTTGGAAATCATTAATGAATGGATTGAAAGCTTTTTGAAGAGATCTCCTATTTGGCTAGGGAAAAACACCCACAAAAAGTCTCCTACAAGCTGAGTTTTGCAGTTTCAGATCCAATAAAGTACCAGGAACCGAAGTGCAGACCGAGGGCTTCCACTTCCACTCTCTAATTTTTTCAAATTCAGAAGTGGACTAAGTTGCCAAAAATGGTGACCTAGTCCCATTGAACCTACTTTTAAGAGGTTTTTGTAGATTTGGATACCCTTTTGGAAAAAATAGGCTTTGGTGCAGTTTTCCAGATTTGGGACTAGGTCACCTAGAATGGCGTAAGTTTCCCAAGAGGCCTAAATTTTAGCATCAACAACATTTCTAGCCTCCAATATAGTCTTTAACTCACTCCTAGGTGTACCCGTTCATTTCTATTTACTTATATAATAGCTTTTTTAGGTTTCTTAGGTCATTTGCATATCATTATGTGTTTTTAAACATCCTTTACACTTCAATAGTTCACATTTAGTAGTTAGTTTATTTCATTAGTTTTCAGTATTAGACACATCTCAGACACACTCCACACATTCACATCCTCAAATCATATCAACCCCTAATCCTTTGAATGAACCCTCCAAATTTTGTGTGTGAAAGAAAGACTTCTTTCCTTTTAGGTGCAAAACCTCAGAAGTGTAAGAGTACATATTTCCTCTAAAATTTATGATTCATTTTGGTGAACCCAACTTTCCTACACCCCTCTTCTCTAATTTGGAGCTCTTTCTTATGCTAGCTTTTCATTACATTGTTTAAATTTCATTCTAGGGTTTCAAATTTTGCATTAGTGAAAGTGAATATAGGTTGCGTTTTTGCATCTTAAAATAATAAAAATTTATGAATTTTTTTATTTTTATCTTAGATCTACATTATCCAATACGTAAACCACCTACACCCCTCAAAATATTCTACGCAAATTGAAAAAAATCACCAGCAAGACTAAGTCACCACCCTGGGCGATCTAGTCCCTTTAGGCCCCTGAAACTACCTTTTACATACCTGAAAATCCTATTTTAAACTTATATTTTGTGCCAGGATCTATTTGTATCCATTGGTTTTTTTTTTGTTACGTATGCATTTCATTAAAACTAGCTTAAATTAGCTCATTTCATGTATTTCCTAGTTTCAATTTTTCATATACTACATTTCTTTTTTAGATTATTGTATAGTGTAATCAGAAAATTACCTTGTTTCCCATCTCAAAAATTGCATTAGACTTTCTTTATTTATTTTCTTATCACATATTTTATTTTAAAAACGTGGCTTTGATTTGGTTTCAAATGGATTGCATAAATACAACATTTCTTCTTATGAGTTCAATGTAGATTACAATAATGAATTCATTATAGAACATGTTAATAACAAAACCATTGACACAATTCTTAACATTTCTTTACCCCTTAATGAGGGTGCTTGTGTTGACAATCATAACAATCATCTGTTTGCTTATCCTTATACCTCTCCTATTAGTCATGAATGTATCTTGGTGCAAGAAGCTACAAGCGTTGATCGTATTGATTGTCCCTCTCCTTATCCCCCTTCTGATGACACTAAATAAAAAAATAATGACATCATAAACACATTCCTTGACATCACCTTACCTAGTCTCCCTAACCATGACAATCAAAACTACCCTTCTTCTAATATCCCTCCTCGATGCAAAGATGATAGGTTGGTGTTAGAAGATATACCTTTTACAATTCATGAGACTCTTGACCCTCCCTTCCCTAATGCTCCTACCATTTTGGATAATATATTTGAACATCCTAGTGGTCCTCCTCTTGATGCCTCCTCTCCTTGTGTTGAAGCTACCAACAAACATATTACAAGCTCCCCTACTAGGGTAGATAGTATGGAACAAGAGTGATAAATTTTCAACACGAGATAATCAAATAGAACCCTTTCTTCCTCCTCCCACCATATCTAAACCCATCATTGATCCTTCCCCTAATTGTGATGAAGTCATTTTCAACGAACCAAACCTTGAATTTCACGATCATGTGGTTTATAGTTCTCCTAAAAACTCTCCAACTAGGGAGGATGTCATGACGCCAAACAATGAAAATAATAATATTGAACCCTTATAGGAAGAGGCAAATGTTATATTAGAATCTCCTTCCCTAGTGGATGTTAATATTATTCAACCTCAGCCTAAACCTGTGTTTACCCTCTACCTGCCTAAGAATAATGTGTTGCAGCAACTGAGTCATAATACCATTGCTCATACACATTGCACTCAAAATTCTCTGTGACCCCAACAACAAACATCCCCACCCTCACCCAATCCCATCTTACCTACTACTTCTCACTTAAATTCCCTCATTAGGGAGTATGATCTTGTTGACCAACTAAGAAATACTCCTACTAAAATATCATTATGGGACCTTATCCAAACCTCCCCTCACTATCACAACATGATACAAAATTCCTTACAAAAAATTCTTACCCCTTTTAATGTGAAAAAAATTTGCATTGCATCTATGATTCAAGGATTGAATACTGACATTGTTTTCCACCAAAGTGAGCTCCCTCCTTTGGATGTGCAAAAAAAATCTAAAGCTTTCATAATCATATCTTAATACAAATGCATAGGAATCAAGTGAACCCTTGTTGACAATAGCTTTTTTGTTAATGCATGTAGTGTTAATCTCTTGGATAGGCTCCATATCGATAAATCAACCATCCAACCTACCTCCTTATCCATCAGTGGATTTGACAGTGTAGGACAAAAGCTTCTTGGTGTGATCACTTTACCTCTTACCATTGGAATGGCCAAATTAGACACATTGATCCATGTTATGCCTCAAGATGTTTCATATAATCTCATTTTAGGAAGGCCATGGATTCATGCAATGAATGGGTGCCCTCCACTCTTTGTCATAAGATGAAGTATATATACAATAGAAAAGTGTACATGCTTGACATCGATCATAAGTCGTTTAGTGTCTTACAACTGGAGAAAAAAAAATACAAAACCTTCACCACATTAACACCCACCCCACAAGTGGAACCCAAACAAAAAAATCCCTTAGCCGATGATTGGGGTTCCTTAAACTTGACACCTCCTCTATTAGGATAATCCAAGATCACAAACAAAAACTCTAAAAAGGGAAATATATTCTTATCACCACAAAACTCGGCCAATCCTTCGCAAGCATCCACCTCAACTAATATAGACAACGATGCCACCAAGGAACAAACACTAGATCCAAAAGCACTGAAAAAACTCTATGGAAAAGGTTATGATCTCATGAAACAACTTGTCTATAGTGGAAAATTATGTGGTGCTAATGAACAAGGTATAAACACCCCTATCAAGCCTAACATGAAAACAATGAATTATGGTCTTAGATTTTGTCCTTTCATTGAAATCATCAAACCTTCCTCTAACATCAACAATATCCTCAACCATCATTCTAAATCACCTTCAAAAATTGATCCTTTTCAATACTCACACCAAACAAGGAAACCTTCGCTTAATGTCATCTCGCACAACACTAATAATTTGGATTTTACACACTCCTCCAAAGGAGTGTAAAAAAATCTCACAATCTATAGCACCTTGTGTAGGTATGGAATCTTATACTAAGCAAGACACTTCTTTGTTACACACAAAAGGAACACCTTTTCCCCTTGATCAAGAAGGTATCTGGTTGAGACTCCTCCAAGATCACTTGATCTCCCTTCCTCCGTGCACTCGAAACAAATGTTCCAACAAACATTCATTTTGTGCCTACCACCGAGTCCATGATCATTCCACTAATTAATGCAAGGCATTGAGTAGTAAAATCAAACATCTTAAGGAATTTTGTGTTATCCCTTTTGTGGGGGAACCTCATTCCTCTAATCGATACTGATTTTCACTCTACATCGCATCTCATCAATCCTTTCGGCTCACTCTTGTCCTACACTAAGAGGGGGCAAGGGGTTTGTTAGGCTTGTCCTTGTATGCCACTTGTCATTATCTTTTTCAATTATTTTTTAACCTTTCATGAACATATAAGAGCAAGCTTTGGATGTGGACGACATGTCTTAAGTTGACTCGGAAATGACATACTATCCTCCTCATGATGCACCTTATCGAAAACATATGACTTGGAATAGGGATTTTCAAACAAGCTCTCATGTCTTCCTCTCCTTCTAATTTAAAGAAATTTTTCATAGTACTGGTGTTAGCAACTACTTTAAAGTGGCGCATACATCAACAGTCAAATTTCATTGTGTGATTTTATTTTTATTTTGACTCTCTCTTGAAAGCATTAGGTAGAATGTTGCTCAAGATGAGATATTTGCATTTTTCCTCTCTTGCACACAAGATGAGACATTTTCACTTTTCCTCTCTTCCGAACAAGATGATACATTTGTATTTTTCCTCTCATGTGAACAAGATGAGTCCATTTGCATTATTCCTCTCTTGGTGACATTACACATGATGTTCCTTAAGATGAGACAACACATAAACAAAATAAAAACCGCTTTGAACAATCCTTACATCATCACCATCAAAAATCATTTTCCTTTTATGGAACCTTATCAAAGTTATCATGAGGCGTAACTTTGGTATGGTTAAGCGGGAAGCCCAACTAGTGACATGACTTTCCGCATAACCACCTTTGTTTGTGTGAGCACATACCAAGTCAGTGTATGTTTCTCACCTTTTGGGCCTTCTCACCTGGAGGAAAACCAAAAGTCTCATCGCCCCAGAGTGAGTACATCTCTTTCTGGACAAAAAACCTAAATCTCATCCACAACTAGCTAAAAAAATGGGTGAAGCTTGATCCACTCTTTCATTCCTCTCTCTCTCCCTTCTAGTTCTTGTCATAACATGATCATGTATCTTGTTTTTCTGCATATTATTCACCCTTGAATTTGTCTTGTTTCACTAATGTCTATTTGACTTAGAATCTTGAACCCTAAGGGCTTGATCACCTTCTTCATCTTTGTCATTCTTCACCATCTACATTTGGCTACTTTAGTGTGAGTTTGAAGCAATTTCATCCTCTCACTAAAGTGGGGGCTAGATGTGTCATATAAAACTATAGCCTTGACACTTTTAACTCATTTGGACCCTTGCCTATAGATTTTGGACCTCTTTTTACCCCTTTCCAAGCCTTGTGCCAAAGTGTTCTAAGGTGTTGTAAAATATTTTCACACTTTCTTAGGCTTGTCATCACAAAATCAACCCTTTCTTATGACAAAATGACCCCTTAATGCACTTGCATGTCTTATTCTAGTGTGTTTCAAGAGACAATACCAACAAACATCATTAACCATGATTTTAAATCCATACAACCACTCAAAAATTCCCAGGTGGACTAGGTTGCCACCTTGGGTGACCTAGTCCCATGTGGCTTAAAAATTCAAATTTAACTTAATTTCTTGCAAGATATTGTCTCCTAAACCCTCAGGTCAGCTTGTGACATATTTTCAAGAAATTTAGTGCACATGTATAAATAAGGGTTTTTCTCATCTTTTTCACCGTAATTCATTCACCTAACTAGTCATCCATGCCTTTCTTATCAAGCACTCATTCACCACTCTTCTCAAGCAAGCTAGGGTTTGAGTATTCCAAGTCACCAAGACATATTTTTTAAAGTATTCAAGGGTTGAACCTTCAACCATTATTTTAGAAACTCAAGATCTATCTCCATGGAAAGGTACTAAGTCTATTACTTCAAATTTCATGCTTTCTTATCCCATTTCTTCATTTGATTTGATTGTCTGAAGGGGTTTGACAAAGGCAAACCCCCAATCCCTAACATCCAACATTTATCTTTCTCTCCTTATGTGTTTGCATATTTAGGTATCATCGAAGCTTGGAAATTATTAAAGAATGGATTGAAAGATTTTTGAAGACATCTCCTATTTGGCTAGGGAAAAACACACACAAAAAGTCTCCTATAGGCTGAGTTTTACAATTTTAGATCCAAGAAAGTATCACGAACCAAAGTGGAGACCGAGGGATTCAACTTCCACTTTCTGATTTTCAAAAATTTAGAAGTGGAATGTCACCAACAATGGTGACCTAGTCCCACTAAACCTGATTTTTAGAGGTTTTGGTAGATTTGGATATACTTTTGGCAGAAACGGGCTTTAGTGCAGTTTTCTAGATCTGGGACTAGGTTGCCTAGAATGGCTTATGTGTCCAAGTAGGCCTAAATTTCAACACCAACAGCATTTCCAACCTCAAATTAAGTTTGAAACTCACTCCTAGGTGCACCCCTTCATTTCTATTTACTTCTATAATAGTTTGTTTAGGTTTCTTAGGTCATTTGCATATCATTATGTATTTTAAAACATCCTTTGGACTTCAATAGTTTGCATTTAGTAGTTAGTTTATTTCATTAGTTTTTAGAATTAGACACATCTCAGACACACTCCACACACATTGACATCCCCAAATCATATCAACCCCTAATCCTTTGAATGAACCCTCTAAATTTTGGGTGTGAAAGAAAGACCTCTTTCCTTTTAGGTGCAAAACCCTAGAAGTGTAAGAGTACATCTTTCCCCTAAAATTTATTGTTTAGATACCAATATCATATGAACAACTTTTATTTATTCTTGGACTATAGATTTTCATATGACTCTCTTATGCCCCATGCTATAGGTCCATGTACATTCTAGTGTCCTTGGTGGAAAATAAAGTATAGACTACTTACTTATATGGATTGTCACTCTCTTACATGAATTCCTTTATTTAGATGTTACTTAACTATCCTTGATTTGGACACTCATGATTTCTCCTTTAAGGAAATTGTCATATTCATGATTTATTGAGAAAAGTAGTGACCTCTTCACTTTCATTGATTGCAATCATGAGCAATTTACAAAAAAATGAGATGAGCAGAGTGAGTTTCAAAACAACAAACATTAGTGCATTATATATGAAAATGATGTGTCAACATAATTGAAAATAACTAAAGGGTATGTGTAGGATCATCATGGAAAAAATAGGCCCTTAAGTGGCAATAAAATTCAGAAAATCAAACTTAGGCAAATTGACGTAAAAAATTGAATAAGTTATCTATATTATTTCAAAAATATTTAAAAATAGAATCTATAGAAAATTGAATTTATTTTCTAAACTACTAGGTTTATTTATTTATTTATTAAATCTATTTGGTGAAAACTTGAAATTTCAA
The DNA here is from genome assembly GCA_007115665.2 of Sequoiadendron giganteum. Lineage (NCBI taxonomy): Eukaryota > Viridiplantae > Streptophyta > Pinopsida > Cupressales > Cupressaceae > Sequoiadendron > Sequoiadendron giganteum. The sequence continues at coordinate 324,132,861 of CM021110.1, forward strand.
TAGATTAGTACTTAAATTTTAGGGAAATAATAAGAAGTAGGTGTCTGTCTGACCACCCTAAATACAATAAAATGATAATATTTTTTTATAATATTTTAGATATAAGTAGGGGACTCATGTCCCGATGTGATGCATATTTTTTTGTAATTTTTTTCCAAGTAAATATGTAATTATGAATTTTTTATTACAACTTTTAAAAAATTTAGAAACTCGTATGTCTGACCACCTTAACCTGGTCAAAACTTCATGAAATTAAATTATTATTTTTTTAATCCTATTGTATGTGAATCATATAATGTGATGCATTTTTTGGATTTAAAAAATGTGATACCGTTTGAAATCTATAGATTTGTTTCAATCAGCCTATCAATTAGGACTTTAGTCGTAATTCAAATAGAAAATCAATAATATTTATTTATTAAATTCAAAGTAAAGCATAATCTATATTGGTGAAAACCTGAGAATATCCTTTAAAAACCCTTTTCGTTTCATCAATTTTGGGTAAAAAAAAAGTCGTCAGCCACATGGGCCATCATATCACTTAGATATCGCCACTTTTTGGCCCATCATGATTCTGCACATACCCTAAAATAAGTGAACTTTCCTTTTTCATCTAGCAGTCATGATGAAAAAAATGCATGCCTTTGCCTTCCTAGTTATGTGCACTATTGAAAGAGCCTATTGAAAAAACAAGAGCATAGCGAACAAAGCATATAAAACTTATTATTTTATGGATATTGTATGAAATTTTGTACACCCATAAATTAAAATTGTAAATGAATATCATATTTCAAGCTTACAAAAAATGTACCCACACATGATATGGAGAATGTCTCCCCGAAAATGTAGGATAAAAAATTTTAGAGCTATAAATAAAAATTGTACCTAAAAATATGGTTTCTCATAGGGCTACAAATATCTTACAAAATTAATCTATAAGACATTACAAAAAAAAAAATTTAAAGGAAATCTACATTTTAGTACACAAGTATACACTGTTACATCACACTTATATTTAACCATAATATAAGAATAAAAACATATTAGAAAAACAAAATTGAAAGGATCAACACAAGGAAAAGTGCATGCTTACCTACATATAGGGGTTCATTGATGTATGTTTTTGTACTACTAAGTAACTCTTATAAAAGTAGTGGAGTGAATACATGTTAGGTGAAATCGGCCTATCACTATAGTTTAAATTTTATATGGAAGGAGGTTATCACAAAAAACCACAGCAAAAATAAAATTACCTATGTATATTTGTTAAATTAGAACCATACCTTTGAGTTTGTTTGCACTCATGAAAGATAGTCATTGATGAGGACTCCTTTCCACACATTCAAATGTTCAAGAAAAAAAGAAAGTATATGAGGTGGTAGAAATTGGTTAATGGGAAAATAACTATCATTCCTATTGAAAAATAGAAATTCAATCATTTTTTCTCATACTCACCAATATTAGATTCCATACCCTTTCACCCATCCATAGTTGGTTGGCTTGACATATCATATTGCATATTTTTATTCATATTATGATATTGTCATTGGACAAGTGAAAGGAGGCATACAAAGGAGTTTTGATGTCTAATAGTTTTACAGTATGCTACCTATGATGTAGAGCATGTCAAGGACAATCCATACTTCTAGTAAACCATGTATGCATGAGAACAATGTTATTTTTAATTGCATTGAGATGTTGAATTAAATCAAATGACAATTCATTGGATTTTTGAAAATCTAATACAAACCTCTTGACACACTATGCAATTGAGTGTACTTGTTCTAGACACTGTGGTGCTGTACGCATAAGTTTCTTCAAGATTTGATTTATATAATTCCAAATACATATTTTACACATATGTACATTATGTTCATCTTTGATAGGATGAGATTGTGTAGGGGTGAGAACATTAGTACTATTTTACTAGATGCTCCCATTTGATAATGTCTCCTTGAATTTTTTCCCTCGATCATTGGCTACACATTTGTCATCTAAATCACAAGACATGAGAAACTTGTATTAGGGAGTAGAAAAAGGAAAATATATTTATCTCCCATAAAGTTAAGAACTTGGAATTGAAATTAAATTATCATGGACCACCCCTTCATCATTAGATAATCTTTTTTTCAATTTGGAAACCTTAAGGATATGTTTGCAAGTGTTCCCCTATAGACTTCAAGGGCAGTCACAGACATATAGGTGGTGGCCAATTTTTTTGAACATGTACCACTTGCATAAACTCTGCATTTTCACTATAAGCACAATCTAGGTTGTGTCATATGGAACACAATAAAAATATGGAATTTTCATTGCCCTCTCCAAATTAGATCAAATATATTGCATCTTATAGTTGGTCGAAAAACCAAAATACTATAACTTTTTGTTTGTCTATAGAATGGTTCAATTCTATATATAAGTGTGTAATATAAATGGTCCATTCACTTTGTGCATTTTCTTTTTTTATCACATAGGTATTGAGTTTTGAGTTTGCAATGATATGATTTGATGGAAAAATTTATATCCTAGTTGGCATGTGGGAAATGTCTACAAGTGTTTTCCCACATGGCTCTGAATATAAAGCACAAGAAAAGTAAACCATAATGTATTAGAGGTAACCTCAAAGAATGTGAATGGTGATAATCCAATGAGGTGATAGAAATTTTAAAGTCACAAATCCAACCATCTCCATTGCACCTAGTCTTCTTGAAGTAATTTTAAAATGAAGACTGGTCGTTGAACTCCTCAAGGAAATTATTCACTGATCCTTGAACTCCCCAAAGAAACTATTCAATAGTTTAAGAGTGTTCTCTTTGTATCATCCATGACCATGCCATGATCATCAAAATTTTTTGAAAGATGGTTATTTCCCTCTCCTTGGCTACATACTTATGTGTGTTAATTAGCCAAGCCCTTCGAACATGCCAAATGCATAGCAACACATGAAATCCAAAAATAACCCCAATAGAGAATAATAAGGATATTGTTGAATTATAATTTACATGAGAATGTGGTATTGAAAATTAATAGAAAATGAGAAAGGTATAAAAATCAACCAAAACATGCACTTATTGTATGGCCTAAATTTCTATATTGGCATCATCAATCAAAAAAACTTTGATTATCCAATTTTCTTTGTATTCTCTTCAATAGGAATTGTAGAAACTTAAAAAAAAATTGAATGGTATTACACACTTGAATTTGATCATTAACATCATTTCATCCTAAAATTTATCCTCTCTTTTCTTATTTAATCAAATAACCCTAGTTATTTAATTAAAGGCATCATTTTCATCTATTAATCTAATTGATTTAATTAGGTTAATTCACCCCCTTTCACCTTCACGTCTCATCTTGTTTAATTGAATAAATAAAATTATTTAATTTAAAACCCCAAAGTCCTCTCCTTTAATTAAATAATCCTAAATCATTTAATTAAATGTCATTTGCATCCCCTTCTCATTAAATAAATAATTTTTTTAACATTTGGAAATCCTTATATTCTTCAACTTGCACAATTAAAACTTAGTTTTAATTACTAATTGCTAATTTTTCTCACCCACCCACTTGCATAGGGAATATTCCAAAGGCATATTCTCCTATTTGGCTCCAAAAAGGGAATGATTATTTTCAAGCAAACTTTGTAACAAACTTTCAAAGTTGTTACAAAGTGTATTTTTTTGCATCATTGTGAACACTTGATGTTTTCTTTGATCCATGTGATATTTGATTCTCATCAATTGATTGGAATCCTTGATCCATGCCTCCACCCTTCATTCCATATTGACCATTGAGTGATCAAATCAATCTCAACCCTTGATTCTTCATTTGCTCTCTTATAAATAATTCACCATTTGGAGAGAAATGGATCCACCTTTTTAAAGTAAATTTATGTTGCCCTTTTGAATAATATTTCTATTTATACTTGCACTATTTTCTATCTTTCTCATCTTTCAATCCATCCATAGCCTCATTTTATCACATTTAGCTTAGTTTTCCAACAATGGAGTTTGGTTAAATGCTCATTTCATCAAAAGGATTGGCGAAGGGTCACCATTCCACATCAATGAAACACCATTTCCCCAATGGGATAAGCTTTGGGGTATTAGAAAGGTTTCTTTTAATATTTCATGTCCATTTCATATTTAGTTTAATGGTTTCTTATTTTTTGAATCTTTCAAACATCTCATTGGGATTGTAGCTTAGAGGGCTAGATATGTCTTAAATTCATTAGGATCTAGTGTAGCTTTCGAATCCATTTGCACCATTGGAAAGGTCTCCAAGAGTACTAACTCAATCCCTAAAAAATTGTGTCTACAAAATTTGATTTTAGGTATTGATGCAAGTTTCAACCCCAAATTCCACTCCAAAGGCCTTTGAAAACACAATTTACTAGAACATAGAAAAAACCAAAAAAATTGAAAAATTTGATTTTCAAGTTTTCTTAGTTATAATTATTATAAAATTGTGATATTTCTATCAAGATTCAACTGTGTAGTTTTTGATTGAAACTCATTGAAGGTTTTTCAAATGGGGTTGCAAGCTAAGAGGGCGTAACCTTGGGGGAAACTCCTTGGTTAAGCATGCTTGAGCTAGAGTAGTACTAGGATGGGTAGCCTCCCTAGAAGGCCTAATGCTTCACCTCTATGAGCATCACCTATATGTAATGAGTGATCATGAGAGATGGGTTCTTGTGAACCACTACTCATGAAACATGGGTCAATGAGTTTGACTCAAAAACTACACGGTTGAATCTTGATAGCAATATCACAATTTCACACATTGTGGAAATCAATACCTCCTACTTATCTATTGTAAAATTGTTTTGCACTTTGAGGAGTGTATAATCCCTCATATTATTCTTTTCTTTATGTTGTAGGACTACTAAAATTCCATTGGGTTTTAAAATTTAAAATCTTAGGACAACTAGCTTTCAATTGGGCTTAAAGTTCACAATTACTTTAAGTCTTTTCAAAGTTGGTTAAAATTGAACCCATAAAACCTCATTTTTCAATAGTGGTTAAAATTGGACAAAACAAATAAACATTTCCATTGGTGCTTAAAATGAACTCATTTTTCTATATCAAGTTAAAATGAATGAGTGTTTGATGTGTTTGGTTTTCTTGTATTCACTTGTAGTGTGTATCCACCCCCCTTACACTTCATGTGATCTTGGGTGAAGAGAAGAACTCAAATATAATTTATTGCTTTGAGTCACCCTTAAGAGATGACTTTCTATGAGACACATCCTACAATTCAGAAATCATAGTCAAGTTCTTGCAAGCATGTTTACTGGAGAGCTATATTAAAGTTTAAAAAATCATGAGAAAGTAGCTTCAATTCAGGCTTACAACACACTACACCTAATCCCACAACCTAAGTGGAATGGGAATGCTTAAAGAGCCTTAAGTGGCCAAGAGGGTGTATGTTGGTTCTCTGTTCATATTTTTTTGTCATTAATAAACTTGTTGTAGTAGCTAACCAAGTCCAAATTGTGAAGTGTTCTTTAAATTGGTGCATTGTAATTTACTTCCAAGAAGTTACTTACCAAGTCCGATTTGTTGGTTAAGGCATAAAAGGTTTAAAGAGAATGGACTCTTTTTCTTTTGAATCATCCACAAGTTACATGTAAAATCATCCCTTCAGGGCATGAGGTAAGCCCACCAAGAATATACATACCCACTTGAGCTAGGATTGTTATTTCTTGTGAGTTAGTTTGACACATTGCTTGGTTTCAAAACAACTCAAACACACATCAACATGTTTATCAAATTTCAAAACCTTTGGATTAAGTGTGAATACCTTTGAAAAGTTCTATATTGTTGCTTGTCCCTAAGGATTTTTATCCTTAGAGGCTTCTAAATATTTTGACTTATAGCTTCATTCACACTTTCCAAAGTTAACATAGGGAACTATGGCCTTAGCTTCTTGATTTTCACATAGTGGACTTTGTGGAATGAAGGTTGCTTGGACATAGACATTTTTAGTTTGAAATTAATTAAGACTTTCTTGATCTGGTAATAAATAAAGTATTAAAACCAAATGAACACACCACATATTGTTCTTATTGATGAAACACATTGACTCCCCGAAGACAAACAAAGTGAAAAACAAAGAGTATTTTAAAATATTGAGTCCAAGTTTTGTTATCAAAATTATTGAGTACTTAAAGTTTTATCACTTTAGAGGTATAGCATGTTTCTCACTATCTTGGTCTTGTAAAACAAAGGTCCCTTTTAGGTTAACATTTTGGGTCAAACATTTCATCCACCTCCATCATAATTTAAATTCCACTTCACAAACAAATTTTGAAACTTTTGGACACCTCGAACACTTTGGACTTAGGTATTTATCAAACCAATTTCCCTAGCATAGCTACTTTTTTTGTGAAATGGATCCTATTCCATACGCTTAGTTGAGTTAGTTATCAAATTTTTGAACTAGTTTATCTTAAAGGTCACAAGTCTACCTTAAAGATTTACATGTTCATTAACACCTTTTATGCAAAACATCAAAACATAAAACATATAGTAAAAAGTGATGTCCAAAATTTTAGCATGTTCATCCCCCATATAATTCAACCTTTTCATCTTCCATTCACATCATTGGTCCAAAAAAACTTAGAGGGCCCATTTTACCAAAATTTGAGTCAACTAGAGAGTTTCAAAACTATAAATCTCAATGCACTTCTCCCATAGTTGACCTACAATTTATGGTTACAACAAGGTCACAACATAAGAGAATCATGGACAAACCAAAAACACATCTACCAAAATTTATACAATTCCAAAATAATTTGATCTAAGGAACTATTCTACCATTCACAAATACCACAAAGTTCATTAGGGTATGAGGTAGAAGACGTCACAAAAAACCCCCTTGAGCTCACTAAGAGAGAACTCCTTGATTATAAATAATATCATCAAACCTTAGATAATGTGGAATTCATTCCCTCAAATTTTATCGCACAATCCTTGACACAAGGCTTGACTCCATCTATGATTCAACCAACTTCATCCCTTGTACCAAATCAAACATCAACTTCTAGTCTTGCAACTAGAATTTCCATTGACCTTGGTCACACTCTTCCTTTAGGAGGTAACACAAATTTTGGTACACAAGGTGCCACCCTTACACAAAACATAACTTGGACACCCACATTTGGTGCCCTATCCCATTCTTTCACCATTGTTCATGAACACCCTCTAAATCCACACGTAACACTTATATTCTATAACACCACAATAGTTTTGACATTTTAAGCACAACCTTCTTCATCCATTACCACACGTACCACAAGTGTTCCTAATGTTAAACAAGGTAATGTGAACCAAGTACCTCAAGTATTAAAAAAGGTCAAGTTAACACCCTCACACAAATTCAACCCTTAACAAGTGGTTCCAACAACCCCATTGACACATCTAAACAAGTGGTTACCCAAACTACTCAAGTCAATCCACCATCCACATTAACCCCATCTATCATCAACCAAGGTAATACCTTAGTTCCACATCAAACACAAAGGAAACCTCAACATATCGATCAAGGGAATGCTTCTAACCAATTAAATCAAGGTCCTAATGTGTCATTGACACGGCAACACCAAATGGAACCATCATCTTTACCATTAGTCCCCCAAACCATTCAAAATAAAATGGGGCCCCAAACCTACCTTCCTCCATCCGAATTGACAATTTTACAAGGAATGATAGCACAAAACAACCCACAAAAACTCAATACACAACAACCATCCCAAATAAACTCACAACTAACTCATACCATGATCACCCAAAACCCATCTCAGGTATCCTATTATCAAAACACTTACACAATGCAAACACAACAAACTCACACTCTCGCTTTGCAACAAGCACAATAGGATTTTCAACAACAATGAGACCAAGCTCAAGCCCTACAAGCTCAAGCTTAGGATTTGCAACAACAACAAGATTATCAACAAGCATTGCAACAACAACAAGCCCAGGCACAAGCATTACAATAACAAAAATCTCAATAACAAGCCTTAATCACACAACAAAAGCAACAAGCTCAACAAAAATCCTTGATTGTGCAAAAAAAACAATCCCAACAACAAGCATTGCTAGTACAACAATACACCCAACAACAACACATGATTGCACAACAGAAACAATAGGGTTTGTATTATAATCCCCAACAAATTTTTATGAGTCTAAAATGAACAAGGAGCATATACACCTCCACCCCTACCACCATCACCTTCAAAATACCAAACTCCATCCTACACACCATATAACACCCCTTCATATCCAAACCTCACCTACAAATCATCAACCATCCCACCATATAACACATATTATCCCCCACCAAATCCTCAAGATGATGTGTCATAATAGATCAAGGCACTCACATAGAAGTTCTAGGACATACAAATAGGAAAAACCAAGAAATCACAAATGCAACAAAACTTGTTTCCATACCCTTTTGATAGGAACATCACGATGGTACCTTTCCCACCTAGATTTGAAGTCCCAAAATTTGATAAATACAAAGGATGGGGAAATCCAGTCGGCCACACCAAAGAATTCCATTTCATATGTATGGAGGTTGCCTACAATTATTCTTATTTAATGTGCATATTCCCACGTAGTTTGGTGAGTCTCATAATTACCTCTGAGAATTCCAAACTTCCAATAGATAAAATTGATAGATCCATAGATCATTTCTCTTCAATATTTTCATGGATGTGATCTTCGAAGAGTTGTATACCCTTAAAAAAAATAAGGTGAAATCCTTCGAAAAATTCCTACAATGGTGGAGGTAGTGAGGTAGCAAGAGAAAATGGCCTATCCCTGAAGAGCAACAAGTGGGAATCATCATTGCTAATATCAACACAAAATTATCCTTTCAATTAAAGATGTAATGTGTCATTTATTATAAAGAGCTTATCTCTAGGGCCCTTAACATAAAGAGATCCCTTATTGTACAAGGGAACACACAAGCTTACGATGAAAACCAATCATCTACTAGTTCTAATGATAAGCCTTGCTTTTGGGCTAGAAAAAAGGTTATTAGTGATGGTGTCATTGATGCAAAGGTGGTCCTCATTGTTCCTAGGCAAGCCAACCCCTAACCCACGAATACACAACAACCATCCATGCCACTGCCAAACAATCAACCAACGATCAATGTTACAAACACTCAACGTGGATGACAAAGAAAAAAAAATCTCCTAAATGACAATTCAATCCCTTAGGGGAAACTATGGAGGATGTGCTAAAAAATTTGATACAGTCTAACCTTATCATACTCCTATATTTCTTGAACTATCAAGTGCCACACATCAAACCTCCTAGCTATAGAGACGATCATATTTATGAATTTCACCAATAAAAATGTCATAGCACACAAAATTGTTTGACTCAAACATCTAATACAAGATTTTATTCAACAAGGAGAAATTGATGTCAATAAAAAATCTAGCAATGAAAATATGAAAATTTACACAAAAGATTCAAGAAATATATCAACTTCAAACAACATAAACCATACCCATGATACCATGGTGGGACATATTTGTGTTATTCATTCATCACAACATGAGGAATCATATACGTATCAAATTACTATTTTAGAACAAATTCGAAACCCATCAATAGTGTCTAGCAATATTTCATACCATAATGGCATCAAGTATGTATCAGATTATGATATCTCTCACACATATGACTTCATGATTGGACATGTTGAAGAAGTTCCAAATGAGCAATAAATATCCCTTATTGGAACCATACCCAAATTTTTTTGTGAAGATTCTTTTACCGATGATATATCATCCACACAAGGATCATGTCAAGAAGAGGCTCTTGAGGATAATGAATTTTACTTTGAATCAAGTCAAGATCAAGAACCACTATCTCTAGAGCTGAGGGGCATCTTCCAAACCATTTTAAACTCCATAGAAGTCCCCAATATCACCCCTAAGATGTTTATTTTTGATGGAAATATAGATTTTCTACATCCAAAACAATAATCTGCCACTCTTGATATTCCCACACAAGAGAAAGTAGTAGTCAAGATTCTTGATTCTTACAGTGATTGTGGGTCACTGAAATATTTTGAATCAGCACAAAAATATTTTTGAAGAAACATCAATAGATAAAGATTTCATAGAAGCAAAGAAAATAGTTCCTATTCCTTAACAACATGAACCCATAGCAATATCATGTGTTCATGAAAAGTCATATATTCAATGGTTATGGATCAGAGGATGCATTATTAGGACAAAGGATTAGGTATTGTTAATACCTTTACAATGCTAGGGGAAATCTTGTCTAATGAAAACATCAACATATGGGGCATGAAGGATCCTTATGGGAAAAAAAAATTCAACACTACAACTAGTTGGATCATGTACTGTCATCCACCCATCATCTCATACATAAATTGGGACCAACGTAAAAAGAAAGATTCCTATCAAATAAAGGAGAAGATAATCAAAGAAAAATGAACTAGTAAAGAAAAAAGGAAAAAGATAATACAAATGGATACTAAACCAAAATAAATAAAGTCATCCTTCCAAGACTCCATTAGTCAAAGAAACTATGGGGAAAAATCAAAACGGGAAATGTATCCAACAAAAGCATCCTCAAATACAAAATTAGGCTTCTCAAGCGATGAACAAAGTATATCAAGTGGTTGGTCCTAATTCCATGAAAACCTCCATTCCCACCCATCATTGCTCATCTTCCCAAGTTTGGAGAGTCAAAGGTTCTAAACTATCAACCAATCCATCTCATATTCCTTCATGCATGACACCATACACTCTATTCATGATAACCAATTCTCGCATTGACCATTTTTTGTCCAAGCTACCCTTCATCATAAGGATTTTCAAGGCACTTTTATCATGATGTGTGCACATAGACAAGGTTGATTCCACCCCCAAAAAGGAATATAAGAGTTCTCTAGAGTTATATTTAAGTGCTTGTATCTTAGAAAAGAAAATTCTTCAATTAGGATATCATTGGCATGTTATAATAGTGGCCTCTACATCAATACCACTAGGTGGTTTAACATGAGGGTAAAAATTTCAAAAAATCAAAAAATCAAAAAATCAAGAAAATAGTAAAAATAAAAATTGTCCTCTAATGAAACCACTTCGGTGCTGCTTTGGGCAAGTACTATGATGAAAACTTGGAAAACATGCATCATGAGTAGAATCAAGCATCTATATGATCCTTCTCAAATAGAAGTATCTCATCCTTGTCATGATAAATCTGATGCTCCCTCCATCCATCTAATCCATCTTTATCTAGATATTCTCACTTATCGTGATCTTGACAAACATTCAGTGTATTCTACAACTTTACTCATTAAAAACTCTTGATAGGCTCTTTACCATTTTGTCTCATGAAGTCCCATCACCCATATCTAGCATAATAAAACTCTGTTTACCTCTTCACATATAAATTACCTATCTTGGTTTGTTCATTGCACTATGAAACATTGCTAGAAACTAGGGGGAAGTTCTTGCACTCATGATTTCAAACAACTCTCGATCCATGTCTTATATCTCATAATGTGACATTCACATTGTGATCTAGGTATCGTTTATTCAAATTTTTATCAAAAATCCCAAAAATATTCCTTAAACCTTATCAAAATCCAAAAACATCAAAATATTGTACAACAAAAATCCAAAAACATTCAAAAAGTTTTAAAGTCAAAATCCAAAACATCCAAAACACATCAAAATCCCTAAACAGGTCAAAACATCAAAAATCCAAAAACACTACCATGTCAAACTATGTTGTCTTTGAGCTTGAACGTAGGCAAGGCCATCATTGATGTGTCCCTGGGACACTTTAGGTTAGGATTTTGTCATAATAAATAGAAAATCCATCAAGTGTTCATATCTCATCAATAAAAAAGTGAAAGTCAGTCAAACTATGTTGTCTCTGCGTGTATAACATAAACAAGGATAATCTTTGATAGGACCTTGAGGCCCTAGATAAGTCTTTTTAGGTATTGGTCAAAAACTCAGGAATCATAATGTTTTTTTGAAAACTCAAAAAAATGCAAAAAAATTGAAAAACCTTTGGAAAAACCTAAACAACCTCAAATAATCAGAAACCTAAAAATTGACATAAACATTCAAAAAGACAAAAACAACCTCAAAACATTTTCAAAATACCAAAAACATTGAAATATTCCAAAAGTCCAAAATCACCCATCCCATTTCGCTTTCACTCCCAATAAACTTCCATTCATAACAAATCGATTGTCACACTCACCCTTTGGTAACACAAATAGAATCAGGTACAACAATTAGCAAAATTAGAACCTTTAAATGCAAAAAATCAAACTCCTGATCATTATCAAACATGTCAATCAACCCTTATATCAACGAAATTTCAAACAACCTATCAACCGGCCAAAATTTGATAACACGTCCTAGGATGCATCCTTCCTACAATGGGAATTATCTTTGGAAATCGCTTTGGATATTTATCCTCAAAAAATTATACCTTTTGGCAAGAGATGCAGATAACATTGACTATTTGTTTTCATCTTGTCTTATGATTCAGCTTATTGACCCATTCTAAGGACCTCTTGATGATGTCTAAATGATTTAGAGTGAAAGGAATGGGGCATCAATCATTATATTTTATTTTTTGTGCTTGTGGAATGTTCTTCTAAAATAATCTTGACAGTGCATACTTTCTTTGTTGTGTGTAGCGATGTCATTTTGAATATATTGTTGACTATTGCATATGCTTTGGTCTAAAATTTTCTTAACTTATAAAATACACTCCAATGAGGTTTCCTTATATCAAGATGTGAATAAGGGTTATCCTATCTATTTTTAAAGTCAAAGTCCATCGCACTAGATACAATGCCATCCTAGTTATCAATACTTTGATGCATCGTGTCCAAGTGTTGTATCAAAAATAAGGAATGATGGAGAGTCCCAATCCCATAAATGAGCAAATCATAAATCTCATCACCATATCTAATAAATTCTCAATGAATCATGGACTTGTTAGACTTCTAAATAAATCTCTAAATCAATGGTCAATCCATCCATTTTATTCTTCTTATTCTTCTATTTTTACTAACATTTCTATCCAAGTATCAAGTCTATGTGATAAATATCAAAATATACATGAGGCTACCCATGGCCAATGATTTTATATACATCATAAAACATATCTACATAAAACATATCTACATAAAACATTAATATTTCTAGTCCTCTTTGAGCTAAGTTGATCATGCATCTTTGTCGCAACATCAGCCTAAAATTTCAAATTTTTACCCAATCTCTCAAGGGGTAGGGTACCAGCCTAATTCCTTCTACTCCAGCAATAGTGGGGCATATAAAAAATCAAAAAATTAGGAAATTTTGATCAAGCAACAACATTAATCCAAAAGGATTCAATCTTTGAACCAACGTAATAGGTACCTTGCTTCAAAGAGAGAGAAAATGTTGACACTTAAAATTATTTTGAATGGTATTACGCACTTGCATTTGATCATTAACATTGTTTCATCCTAAAATTCATCCTTTTTTCTCCTATTTAATTAAATAGTCCTAGTTATTTAATTAAAGGAATCATTTACATCTATTAATCTAATCGATTTAATTAGGTTAATTCACCCTCTTTCACCTTCACCTATCATCATGTTTAATTGAATAAATCAAATTTTATTTAACTTAAACCCCCTAAGTCCTCTCATTTAATTAAATAATCCTAAATTTTTTAATTAAATGTCATTTGCATCCTGTTCTCATTAAATAAATAAATAATTTAATGGGCATCCTCATATTCTTCAACTTGCACAATTAAAACTTAGTTTTAATCACTAATTTCTAATTTTCCCCACCCATCCACTTGCATAGGGAATATTCCAAAGAAATATTCTCTTATTTGGCTCCAAAAGGGAAATCATTATTTTCAAACAAACTTTGTAACAAAACTTCAAAGTTCTTACAAAGTGTGTTTGTTTAAATCATTGTGAGCCCTTGATTCTTTCTTTGATCCATGTGATCTTCATTCTCATCCATTGATGGGAATCCTTAATCCATGCCTCCACCCTTGATTCCATATTGACCATTGATTGATCAAATTGACCTCAACCCCTGATTCTTCATTTTCTATCCTATAAATACTTCACCATTTAGAGAGAAATGGATCTACCTTTTTAGAGTAAAGTTTTGCCGCCCATTTCAATAATATCACTATTCATACTTGCACCATTTTCAAGATTTCTCATCTTTTCATCCATCAATACCATTGTTTTATCACATTTAACTTAGTTTTTCAACAATTAAGTTTGGTTAAACACCCATTTCATTGAATGGATTGGGAAAGGATCACCATTCCACATCAATGCAACACCACTCCCCCAATGGGATAAGGTTTTGGGTATTAGAATAGGTTTCTTTTAAGTTTTCATTTTTATTTCATGTTTAGTTGAATGGTTTCTTAGTTTTTGAATCTTTCAAACATCCCATTGGGATTGTAACTTAGAGGGTTAGGTATGTCTTAAATTCATTAGGATCTGGTGTATTTAACCTATAATATGATTACAATTATAGGTATGCACCGCATATAGCCATCCATAAAATTCTTCAATCTTATTTTATGAGGACATGACCCATGCAATGGGAACAACACTCTATTTCTCATCAAAAACAAGAAAAGTACACAATTGGCACTATCAACATAAAAATCCAGCATAACCGGTGTCACGTATATAGCCAATAAGATCATTGAAAATATAAAGAAGTATTTATTTATCTTTGTAATGTCTCACCCCATTTTTTGTGGAAAACACATAATCTATTGAGATGATTTAATTGTGGGAGTGAAAAACAATCATCTTAAGCATCCATGGAGTTTGAATCCCCGTAAAAAAAAAGGCATGGTGGTTCCATGGGGCGACTAAAAGTAAAATAATTTTTCCTTGTCTTGTGCATGCCACATTATGATACTTGTGGAATCATATGCATGTTTCTTGAGTGGATATAATTCACCCTTCACCATGCATTCATTTCATCCTTTTTGGTCGAGAATTCATTGCTCTTACTCAACATGGAACATAAAACAAGATATGTTAGGTGTCTCTCCATTATAGCACGAAACCCACATCCATGAGAAAAATACTTTCAATAGAAATTTTACATTGTGTGGATAGGTTCAGGAAAATTGGGAACACAATTCTATACTTATGTCCTCCATGCCATGAAAAATCTCACCATTCACATAGACATGAAAAATTTCATTACAGATCAAATACGCTAGATCAAGTCTAATGTATATAACCTTTGGAAAGAAGTGGCATTGAAAATATCTCTTTTTTGCAAACTTTTGTACCCTTTTCATTGGTGGAGGCTTATTCCTATGGTCATCAAGACCAAATGAACACTAGTACCTGCAAAGAAAGCACCATCTTATCATCTTCAAGAAAAATAAAATAAAATATCAATGAATCATACACATGAATGTTGAAAGATAGAAATCAAAAATACATAATTTTTCTCTCTGATGTTTGTAATTGTTAGTCTTATTCACTCTATGGCTCATGGGGACAAATGAAGATTCATCATATTCAAGAAATGCTTCCCCAAGTATGAAAGAATCAAGTCTATGAAGAGGAATTGTTGCAACACAGTTAGTGACCATGTCATCTTCCATGACAATATGAATCCACTCTAAATCACAAGAGGAAAAATTAAGAGAGTCTGTATACTACATCTTGCACCTCTAGGTCATCTAGAATTTACCATTTCCATTGTCTCCACATCCTAGGTAAGGTAAGAATTAGAAAAACATATAAAATTAGAATAGATTGTGTAAAATAGAAGATATTATTCATTGAACGTAAGAAAAAATGTGCTTGCATTGTTGCCACCAACATGAAACAAATAGGAGGTTGCCAACATCTAGTGAGAAAAAAAATGAGTAAGTGATTGATTGAATTAAGTTAGGCATAAGAGATGAAAAAAATCCTATGAACGATGATGAAAGCCAATGCAAGTTGGAAATCACAATGTGTACTTGAATGTGCAAGTGGATATATAAAATGATAGTGTGCAATCACATGCCTATGTGGACATTCAATGAATATTTCAATTTAGGCATGGCACACAAACCTCTTTTACCTAAGGAGGAAGGTATTTTTGGTGTAAGTTGATATGAGGAGGAAATTCACATCTTATAAAGCATGAAGTATAGTAGTGTGGGTTGTGCAACTTGATGTGTAGTTCAACCTACAACTTTTCATGATACCTGTAATACCCCTCCGTTTTTCTTTCTGGAATGGACAATGTGTCCTTGTTTTGTTTTGATTTATGATTCTGGATATTCAGATACTTTATCTTGTGTGTGTACTTGATCGCTATTTATAGAGCGATGACCTATTTTCTGTGATGTGATTTGGTTTATTTGATACTTTATTTTACATGTTTTAAATGGTGTAAAGATGTTAGTTGATATAACATGTAATTTCTTATGAGATTATTGGAATTATGGTGGAAGTGTCAATTTGATGAGTGTACTGGTGAAGAGCATGGGTTCGCATCACTCGCTTGCGAGTGCCCTATGATTCTATGACTTCCTCTTCACGGTGTGTATTTTATGTTGTTCATATTATATGATGTTGGTTACTATGTTCTCAGGATTGCAGGTACAAGACATCGACTCCACCTGGTTTCATAGGTCTGAGCGTGTCGATCCAATGGTGAAGTTGAATATAAGATAGTAGCTAGGTAACTTGTGTCAAGTCTACACCCTAGCCACAATGTGTCGCCAGTCGTGTGTGTTGAGTCATTTATTGCCTTGCTTTAATGTTATCTAATTCTCAAGGCATTCGTGATTTGAAATTAATTATTTAGAATTGTTGCATTAAATCATGTTGATGGTTATTTAATTAAAATTATTCTTTGTTGAAAGAAGTTATTATTTAAATTAATTAATTAGTTTTAATTTATTTAATTAATTAAATTTAATCTGCGGGGATAAATTTATTTATTAAATAATTAAATTTATTAATTAAATGGGATGTAAGGAAATTAAAAGAAAGAAAAGAATTAAAATTAATTTTGGAAGTTTATTTCAACTTGTGGGAATTAAATTAGAAGTTGAAATTGAATTTTGAAAGGAAAGTTAGTTTTCAAAATCTTGGAGTTAAATTAATCTTTTAAATTATTAAATTGCATGCAAATAGGATTTGGTTGTTGAAGATATTTTTAATTTGACATGTGTGTGAGAATAATTAATTATTTACTTTTGGTTGAGAAATTATTGGGAGGGAATTTAATTGAGAGAGGAAAGAAGTTCATTCACAGGAAGAATTTTGGAGAGGAAAAACTTCTTCAGGTTTGAGAGGATATTTTTGGGAGAAATTGTACAAAGGACGGTTTGAAGTAATTTTTGGCTATAGAATTGATATTGGAAAATTCTGTTGATGTTGGTTGTGCTTCTGGATTGTTTTCTTGCTTGGATTTACTGCACGGTTGAAGAGAAATTGAGAGATCCTTGGAGGAGGCTCTTCATCAAAAATCTTATTTTCCTGTAGCTTCAACACTAGGTTTTATTCTGTGGTTTATTGTTCTTCAATTGATTAAATTAAATTGGTAGTGATTAAAGAATTGGTTGTTAAATCTGTTTTAGAAAAAGATTTGTTTATTAGAAGAAGGAAAAGTAAATAAATAAATAAATTTAAAGCTTTTGTTATTTCCTCTGAAATTTCTTCAAGGAAATTGTGAAAACCTTTGTAAAATTTAATTTATTTGAGGAAATGGATTGTTTTGTTATTTGAATCAAACCTAGAGGTTGAGCAACACATTTAGATCTGTTTTAGAAAATTTAAACCTGTGTAGACAATTTATTTCAAAAACCTCTGTAGCAATTAGGTGGAGAAATCTTGAAGATTTTAAAACTTCTGGTTTTTATTTAGATCCTTTTAGTTTTATTGTTCTTTTATTGTTCATGAATTTGAGAAAATGGTTTAAAATAATTAGTTTTTAAACCTCTGTCAAATTTGGATTTTCTAGAAAAGTTTTACAACTTCACCTGTAGGTGGATATTTTGACAAAATTTCCCCAATTTATCCTTGATGTTGAAATTCTTGTTTATTTGTTAAATCCATTTATATATATTAATTATATTATATATATATGAGTTTTTATATATATAATATATATATACAATTGTTTAATAAATAAAATATTATTTTAATGTCTTTTTATCACCATACGGCTGGCGAATTTCATTTGTAAATTCATTTTCTGTTGAAAATGGGGAGGAAGTGAATTTATTTCATTTGTTGGTTGTATGCTCAGTGTATTGGGTCTGCCCCCCATACTATGGAGGCTGCAGCTTGTTGGAACTGTGAAATTTTGGGCATTTTGTTCACCCTTCATGATTATTAGCCTCCCAAAAAAGCTTCATAATATAGACAAAAAATCCTCACATAGCATCTTTTTACAAAATCCGGTTTAAATTTTGTCATAAAACCCCATAAATTTCATTTGGCATTGAAACATTGACATATGAAAATATCGGCATAAGTTGATGCAGGTCTCATCGATGATAATGTACATATCTTCAATATATCAGTGAGACATCAGACGGGTCATACCGATACAATTGTACACTAGGAGAATGCGGGTCTATAGTACTTATCAGCAAGACAAAAGGTATCGGCATGAGGTTGTAAGATCATATCGAGCTAAGTTACCTTGGGCCGGTTGTAGAAAAGTGAAACCTATCAGGGAGACTTTGGTCATCAGAGATAAATTTAGAAACACTGCCCGAAGCACTATTGGTCTTGTTGATAAAGTGAAAGAAGAACATCTCAGTGAGACAAATGATGCCGGGGAGAGTTCGGAAGGTCATACCGACCCCTCGGGTTACACCGACGAAAACTAAAGTTTACCAAGATAAAAGATGTCGGGGAGACAATGCGCATTGTCTTACCGAAAAGAAGGTGTATCGGAGAGACATGTCATCGCGGGGAGATCTAAGAGACATCACATCGAATATTATTTTGTTGGCAGAATAAATTGTTTAGTTTCGGAGACATAAGTCAATAAAGAAAACATCTCGGTGAGACAAAGTATTTTCAGAGTATGACAAAGAACTATCGGCCCGATTCATTGAGTCTGAGCGATAGTTGTTTTGGTGAAAGTAGTGGCAATATAAAGAGCGAAAGAAGAGAAACTATCAGGGAGACTTGTAAATTCGAGGAAACTGCAAGACACCTTGGCAGATGGGTGAATGTTGAACAGGCAGATCGGCCAAAGATTTGAAATATCTCACTGATATGAGCCCTTATGTGACAGTGAGAAATTCAAAAAAACCTGCAGCATTCATATCCCAATAAAGATAATTAATGGCGCCATGAAATATAGGAGATTTTGAATATCAGGGTATGATCAATTCAAATCATCGCCTCAGGGAATCCAAAGTGAAAGAAAGCAAAGGAACCAGCAGAGAAATTAAGGCATTTACCTGGCTTGAATTTGCAAAAAAGTTACAGTAAGTTTCTCTTCAGAACTCGTAAAAATTTGAATTATGGAAGGCATTGTTTCAGGAAAACTAAAGGGAAAAAATTTGGGGAGGGCAACCGATCAAAAGAAAAAAAAGAAAAAGACTGAATTACAAATAGAAGGTACTGAAAGGAAGCTTAATAAAGACCTCATAGATTAGTTACCTAGTTCTGGACCTAGAGCTAGGCGTTCTGCATAGCTCAAAGAGGAAGTTGACAAATTGGATGACAAATGAAAATTTATAGGTGATGTTTGGACTCCGATTAGGGGTTATGAATTATTCATTTTCCACTATCACAGGAGAAATCGCTTTGAGCCAGTATGTAATCCATAGAGGCTTAATTTAGGGAAATCGGTGTGCCATAACATTTTTGTTGATGTTGAACTGATAAAGATGCTAGCTGGACATTATGACCCGAAAGGCAAAGCTATATGTGATTTGTCAAGGAACCTGTTGATACATATATCTAAGAATGCAATTGCTGAGGTTTTCAAGAAGTGCAAGGAGATATGAAGGGATTGATAGAGGTTGCCGAAGATAGATTGACCAAATTGTGTGATGATGAAGGAAAAATGAAAGAAGCAATTACGTGGAAAAGTGAGCGTGAAGCAATACTCCAAGAGATGTTGAAAGTAGCCACTATGGAGGACGTAATATTGGATGAAGCATGTGAGTAGAATGAGAGAATGATAATGATGGAGATTGTGATCCGTGATGCATTGGGGGATGCTGACACTCATGAGCGCCAGGATTATACAAAGCATATGTCTGCAGTCCATTTATGGCTTTACAAGAATTAGTTAAATGGAGAATACGTTAAGACTTTTTCTGCTTTAGACTTTTGAAAAGGCATGTCCTTTTGCAAACTGATGTATAAATATCCATTATTGGATAAATAGAAAGAAAGTAGAAGATATAATTAGAATAGAACAGATCGCTATAAGCATTTTCAGAATGATATTCAAGGAAACTATGTTGCATGTATAAATTTCGAAGAAGATAATGGAAGACAATTAATTTCGTGATTTCATCCTGGCATCAATTGTTTGTTGGTTTCTTGTGGTTATTTGATTGTCTCCGATCTGATGTTTCTTGATTATTTAAATTGAAGTATCAAGTATATATTTGATTTATCAGTACACATTTTTTGTTTCTATGTGATTTGGTTTATTGGATTCTTTAAAAAAGAATTAAAATTCCTTTCAATCAATTATAGTAATCTGGGAAAGTCATTTGGATCAGTAAGAAGAATTAGATAGTCAGATTTGATATTCTGCCTCAAGTAGGGTTTATCAATTACATTCTTGCATGTTTATGCTAGTTATAAGCTCATAGTCATATGCCAAACAATTAGAGGACTTGCTAGATAGAAACCATTCATTAAAGGCTTTCATTTGACTCTGTTACCCAATAAGGCACTGGTCTCCCTTATTTTCATTACATTAGTCTTATTCATTTCATTTGAAATTTCTTAATTAAAAATATTAATCCATATACCTTGATATTACATATACAATTTATACTAAAATACGATCATATCTTTCCATTGTTAAAATTGCCACTTGTGGATAATTAGGTCAAGTAGGAAACATAATTCAAAATCTGTGTTACATATATAGGTGCACCTGCCTAGGTTTGATAGAGCCTTAAGAGTAGAGGGTTCAACCATATTGGTTGGCCTTGTTAGTTGACCAAAAACATAGTGAGAGTGTGGCAACCTCTTGTGGTACATTCAACCAGTGTTTTTGAGACTCAAAAAATTGGCGACTCTACTGAGGAAAAAACTAGAGAATTGTCTAGTAGTAGACAGCCTTTCCATATAAAGTCACTAAAGAAAACCATAATTAAAATTTGACTCCACTGGGTAAGATAACCACAAAATATTTTCTCACTTTTAGGAAAAGTGGGTGGCGACTCTGAATGAATAAAAACATTGAAACTGATACAATAAGATACAAATCATAAAGGAATCAACATAGAGTTCAAAACATCACAGTATCTCACAACATGCACGAAAGGAGATCTTTGCACAAGGAGGTGGAGGGTCCTGATAATAAAGGAAAGTCAAATTACAAAAATAATCAGAACAAGAAAGTGTTTAACGAATTGAACACAGCAACAAAAAACAAAGCATCAATGTTGTTGCTGGAAACACACAATTCATATAATACACTTGCAAATGAAGAGAGCCCATCTAAAGAGCTCCATACTCCTGAGGGGAGGAGAAATCCTTCCCATGCAGAGCACCTTGGGAAAGCTGATGAGCACATGGCTGAATTCGAAGCTAGAAAAATGACATAATATGAAGATGAATAAAGAGCAACACTCTGTGAGGGAGGTCCTGAGTATGAGACATTCAAAGAAAACCATGAATTTACGACACAATATGAAGAAGATACACAGTGGGAATAAATGAGGAAAAATGCAGAAAGATTAAGGGTATAGTATGAACAAAAACTTCAAGAAATGGAAGAATTGAGAAAGATGAAGTTACACAAGGCTCAAAAAAAAACATCAGTAACTGAATCACCCAAATATACACCCCCCCATAAAAGCAATAATATGAAGCCACCAAGTTCCCCTCAAGCCCACCGAAATCAGCCTAGAAACCAATATAGGAACACTAATGCTCCACCACAACACCGAAATATTCAACCACCCCCTCATCAATAGTATGTACCCCCACAAGTCCCACAAGATCCACAATATATGGCAAACAACAACCCAATCTACCAACCCTAGCATTTTCAAAATCCCCCCCCACAATGCACAACTATGATTAGACAATTTGATCTTGTCGGGTTTCAAATCTATCCTTACCCCCTAGAAAACAATTGGAGGAACTTAGTCCCTAAATTTATAGGAAGTAATGCAGTTACAGCTGAAGAACATCTCAAAAATTTTAAAGCAGTCATTCAGGGCTTAGATATGCAGTATGAGGATGTACAAATGAGACTATTCATGATGTCATTAGTTGAGGATGCCAAAGACTGGTTTAATAGTCTACTAACAACATCCATTTATTTCATTCAAGTATTTCATGACCAATTTCTTCAACAATATGGGAATCAGTGTGCATTAGATTTTGCATTACATGAGTTAGTGACAATTCAAAAACATCAGAATGAGTCAGCCTTTGATTTTAACCAAAGGTTTGTTAAATTACACAATAAAATACCTCAGGAATCCAAGTTGGATGACCCTTCTACCTTAAGTATCTATTTGAAGGCCTTTGAACCCAAGATGAGGCACAAATTAAGAAATAGAGGTCCTAGAAATCTGGCTGAGGCCCAAAAGATAGCCTTAACTATTGAGAATAACAGAAAAGCTGCAGGGATGTTTTCTAAAAGGGAAAACCCTAGGGTTCCCCAATATGTTCCCCTAAACAGACAGGAGAACACATATAGAAATGAAAGACCTAGGCTACATGACATGCCTTATAGTACCAACTGGAAAGATGGGAAACCATTGAATGAGAGACCTAGAAATAAAGAGACACCCAATCCATTAAAAAGAAAAGGGGCATACATGGTAGATAAAAGTCCCTGGTGTTCAGTCTGTTGTGCACCACATTCCCCCGAACATTCTGTAACAGCTCAGTCAATATCGAAGGAAGATACACAAGAAGATGATGGTGGTGAAGACCAGAATGTATATCTAACTTCCCACACTCTTAACCCTTTGGAGCAAGAATATGCATCCTTAGAAGAGGAAGGATATGAATACAATGTGGATCACCAAAAATACAATGTTCACATGGCAAAGTAACATGTTTTCTCCGACCATGAGGAAAATGAAAGTGATCAGGACCCCCCTATTGCATCAAGTCAGACTAATAAATGTAATATAAGAAGACCAAGTGAAGAGGAGATTAAAAGATTGATGATTGCAGCAGTGGAGGATGCCAAAAGCAAATATCATTTGAGAAATAGAATAGTGAATAAAGATGAGGGTGTCCCAAGGGGGATATTTATAAAAAATAAAAAGGCATTAGATGAGACATCAAAAGGAACTGATAATAAACAATCAGACAGTAGAGAACAAAAAAGATCCTCTAAGGAGGAAAGCAAGAAAACTCCCATTGAAAAGAAAAAGCCAGATCAAACATCAAAACTGGAGAAGGAAGAGAACAAAGGAGAATGCATTGAACCTAAAAGGGCAATCAAAGTTGAAGGTACACCTTTTGATTTTATACAAGCTCTATCTCAATTGAAAATGTATGTGCCCTTAATTGAAATGATGAAAATCAAAGAATATAGGGAAACTACCATACAACTAATTTCTAATGGAAATCAAAATACAAGCCATGGGAACAAAGAGGTCTCAGAGATAAATAATAAAAGGAAAGAAATAAAAATCCTAGAAGCGTGCCTAATGAACACACCACAAATTGACCCATTTTTTACCACGTTACTCATAAGTGGCAAACTAGTAAGAAATTTCATGATAGACTCGGGCGCTTCTATGAATATCATGCCAGTAGGGGTAATGAAGCAACTTGGTTTATGGATAGATGTGGAGGGAGGTAAATTCTACGCCATGGATAGAAGGCATGTCTCGGTTGTGGGAATCATGAAAAATGTGGAAGTCAAGTTGGCAACTTACCCACAAGCCTCTTACACTATTGACATAACTTTAATTGACACACCACCCCAGTTTGGGATGCTTCTATTGAGACAGTGGACTGCTGCAGTAGGGGGCAATGTATAGTTTGACTTGTCATATGCCACAATACCAGTAAATGGGGAAGAGGTAAAATTGTATAGAGAACCTAGAGTTAATCAAATTGTTGACTACTCTCCTCAAGAACCGCTAAATTGTTTATGTGATGTTGATCTGGGAAGATTTAGAGTGGAACTATCTCAGCCTGAGTTGGAAAGCAAAGATCCAATTGATCAAAATATCTCTAAAAATCAACAAGGAATATGGAAAATGTATTTCGATGGAGCTTGCAGCCAAGAGGGTAATGGAGCTAGTATAGTTTTTATATCTCCTGATGGTTCAACTTATAAATATTCATTTCTATTAGCATTTGAATGTACAAACAATGTAACAGAATATGAAGCTTTGCTGACTGGTCTAAATTTAGCTGTTAAACACAAGATCAAAATCTTAACAGTTTTTGGAGATTCAAAACTAGTTGTATCTCAGATCAGATCAAAATATGTAGCAAAAAATAAAACAATAAAACAATACAGAATGCAATATGGGATACAATTGAACTATTTGATTCCTTTTCCATTGATTGGGTAGACAGATCAAAGAACATAATGGCAGATTTCTTGGCAAATGTAGCATTAAAACAAGATGATATCACATTAGTAGGGGTTTCCCAAGTAGAATTCAAAACAAGACCTGCAGTACCTGACAACGTATATAGTTGGCAGGTTTTCAATGATAACACTGACCTTTTGAAATTCCTTCAACGTATAGACCAGTACGAGGCTCAAGAAATTGATTTCAATGCCTTTGTAGAAGAAATAAATGGAGAAGAGATAGTATTGGGAAAGAAGGTCTTGCAACTCAAAACTAATAAACTTCCCAAGGGGTTGGTAGCTTTGGAAAGAGTATATGATGGAAGTGATCAATCCCTTATGAAACAAACACTAGTCAGAGGGGAAGATATTGAAGAAATAAATTTGGGGACCGAACTATCACCAAGGAAGGTATACATTGGAAAAAATATAAGCCCTACTGTCCAAATAATGCTGATTTCATTGTTAAGAAAATATAAACATGTGTTCGCATGGTCTTATATAGACCTCAAGGCATATAGGGAGGATTTATTTCAGCATGAAATTCCATTAAAAGCAGATGCAAAGCCATTTAGACATAAACAAAGGCCCATTAACCCCACTCTGGAACCAAAAATGCAGGAAGAATTGACCAAGCTCAGAGATGGAGGTATTATCAAACCTGTGAGGCACTCAACTTGGGTATCAAAAATTGTTCCTGTTAGAAAGACAAATGAAGATATAAGACTATGTGTAGATTTCAGAAATTTAAATGTAGCATCTCTTAAAGATAACTACCCACTGCCTAACATGGAGGCCATTTTTCATAAGGTAACTGGATGTGAGTTGTTGTCTATGATGGATGGTTTTTCTGGTTATAAACAGGTTAAGGTCAAGGAATGTGAGCAGTATAAAACAACTTTCACAACCCCATGGGGAACATATGTATATGTTAGAATGCCTTTTGGTCTCAAAAATGCAGGAGCTACATTTCAAAGGGCTATGGACTTAGAATTTTCTGATTTGATCAATGCTATAATGGTGGTGTATCAAGATGACCTCACAGCTTACTCAAAAGGGGTTGAAGATCATGTAGGGCACCTTGAAAAAATATTCATTAAAGCTTTAGAATATGGCATTAGTTTGAACCCTAAGAAGTGTCATTTTGTTGTTACAGAGGGGAAGCTCCTAGGACACATTGTATCAAAAGAGGGAGTTAGGATAGATCCTGAGAGAGTTGAGGCTATAAATAAAGTTCCTATCCCTAAAAATGTGAAATCCATCTAGTCATTCTTTGGAAAGATTAATTTTGTTAGGAGGTTTGTATCTAACTTTGTTGAGATTGTCAAACCCATATCAAAGATGTTAAAGGAAGGACAAAAGATTGAATGGACCTCAGAAACATTAGAAGCCTTTGTATCCATTAAAAGAGTCGTGAAAGAATCCCCTGTCCTCAAGTCTCTTGATTTCATGAAACCTTTTCAGATATTTTCATTTGCTTCCCTACATATAATAGTTGTTGTCATGTTATAGAAAAATGAGGAGGTTCATGAGAAACCCGTATCTTTCTTTAGCAAATCTTTACAGGGATCAAAATTGAAGTATGACATAATGGAAAAACAATCCTTTGCAATAGTAAAGGCCACAAAAGCTTTCAGGCCGTATCTTGTTGGAGCCAAAGTAATTGCATATTTCCCTCACGCAGAAGTCAAAGACATCTTGACACAATCAGAAGTGACAGGGAAAAGGTGCAAGTGGATTAACAAAATTTAGGAATTTGATATGGAAATACAGATTACTAAATTGGTAAGAGGCCTAGGATTAGCCAAATTGATGGCAAAGACAAACATTGAGGCAAACCAAATCTGCAATGTACAAGGAGAATTAAATGCAATTGTAAAATTTAGGAATTTGATATGGAAATACAGATTACTAAATTGGTAAGAGGCCTAGGATTAGCCAAATTGATGGCAGAGACAAACATTGAGGCAAACCAAATCTGCAATGTATAAGGAGAAGTAAATGCAATTGCAAGTATTGAACATACACCTTGGTACATAGACATCATGCATTACCTTAGAAACACAAAATGCCCAGAAGGACTCAGTGATAACTAGAAAAGAACTTTAAAACTTCAGGCTTCAAAATATGTATTTATAGAAGGACATCTATTCTGGAAAAACAGAGATGGAATGTTGCTATTATGTTTGGATGAATCACAGGCTGATCATGTTCTAAAATAAATGCTCGAAGGAGTCTATGGAGGACATTATTTAGCAAAGAGAACTGCACATAAAATCCTCAGGGCAGGTTATTACTAGCCAAAAGTCTTCAATGATTCATTTTCATATGTCAGGAAGTGCAAGGCAAGCCAAAAGTTCTTAGGGAAAATGAAGTATGAGGGAGCTTTACCACTCAGACCTATGCAGGTTGAAGCCCCTTTTCACCAATGGGGAATTGATTTCATTGGAGAAATACAAGAGAAGTCAAGTGGATGACATAGGTGGATACTAGTGGCCACTGATTACTTCACCAAATGGGTGGAGGCAATCCTAACCAAGCAAGCAACAAGTAAATTTGTGATCAACTTTCTAATGGATAACAGTATTACTAGATTCGGTACACCATTGAGAGTGATTATGGATAATGGTATGTGTTTCAGGTCCGACGAGTTCAAAGAGTTTTGCAAGACATATGGTATCAATGTTTCTTATTCTGCCCCATATCATCCACAAGCTAATGGTTAGGCAGAATCTAGCAACAAATGTCTTTTAAAAATTATAAAAAGGATGCTTGGTAACAACAAAAATGCTTGGGATTCAAAGTTAAGATTGGTTGTATGGGCAGATAGAACTACCATCAAAAAGGCAATTGGGAAGTCCCCATTTGAATTAGTCTATGGAACACAAGCTAGGATGTCTCTGCAAAATTTATTGTCAGTATACTAATTTATCCTTCAAGAGGATATAGATATTCCTGAACCAATGGAGGAGAGAATGGAACAACTTGTAGAACTTGATGAAATAAGGAGAATAGCTCAAAACTAGAACATGAAACTGCAAGCATAAATGAAATATTTGTTCGACAAAAAAGAAAAAAATAGAAAATTTGAAAAGGATGATCTGGTATTGATGTGGAATGTTAGGTGCCAAGAGAAGGGAAAACATGGAAAATTTGAGGCACTGTGGTTAGGACCTTTTGTTATTATTGGCAAGCAAGGAGAGGATTCATACTATTTACAAAATATGAGTGGTGAAGAACAGGAGTTGCCTATACATGGGAAATTTCTAAGAAAAAAAATCTCTTAAAAGGTCACGAAGGATCAGAGGTTGCCAGTGCATGGACAACTTTTGAAAATTTTCTCATAAAACTTTCCATGCACTGTAGTATAGGAAGTAAAGGATACAAGAAATCGCTAGTACATGGACAATCCTGGAAATCTTTGTTTGATTTTTTCCATTTACAGTAGTTTAGGATCATCTTTCATCCCCACTTGCTCTTATCCATAATGATTGGTCTACTAACCCAAAAATTTGGATCCTTGTAATGATCTCACAATCATTCATCCCCAGATGGAGCCACTGTTGGAACTGTGAAATTTTTGCCATTTTGTTCACCCTTCATGATTATTAGCCTCCCAAAAAAGCTTCATAATATAGACAAAAAAATTCTCACATATCATCTTTTTACAAAATCTGGTTTAAATTTTGTCATAAAACCCCATAAATTTCATTTGGCATTGAAACATTGACATATGAAAATATCAACATAAGTTGATGTAGGTTTCATCGATGATAATGTACATATCTTCAATATATCGGCGAGACATCAGACGGGTCATACCGATACAATTGTACACTAGGAGAATGTGGGTCTATAGTACTTATCGGCAAGAGAAAAGGTATCGGCATGACGTTGTAAGATCATATCGAGCTAAGTTACCTTGGGCTAGTTGGAGAAAAGTGAAGCCTATCGGGGAGACTTTGGTCATCATAGAGAAATTTTGAAACACTGCCCGAAGCGCTATTTGTCTTGCCGATAAGGAAAAAGAAGAACATCTCAGTGAGATGAATGATGCCGAGGAGAGTTCGGAAGGTCATACCGACCCCTTGGGTTACATTGATGAAAACTGAAGTTTACCAAGATAAAAGATGTCGGGGAGACAATGTGTGTTGTCTTACTGAAAAGAAGACGTATCAGACAGACATGTCATCGTGTGGAGATCTAAGACACATCACAGTGAATATTATTTTGTCGACGAAACAAATTGTTTAGTTTC
The DNA here is from genome assembly GCA_007115665.2 of Sequoiadendron giganteum. NCBI lineage: Eukaryota > Viridiplantae > Streptophyta > Pinopsida > Cupressales > Cupressaceae > Sequoiadendron > Sequoiadendron giganteum. The sequence continues at coordinate 324,161,915 of CM021110.1, forward strand.
GGTGACATAAGTAAATAACGCGAACATCTCGGTGAGACAAAGTATTTTCGAAGTAAGACAAAGAACTGTTGGCCCGATTCATTGAGTCTGAGCGATAGTTATTTCGGTGAAAGTAGTGGCAATATAAAGAGTGAAAGAAGAGAAACTATCAGGGAGACTTGTAAAGTTGGGGAAACTGCAAGACGTCTTGGCAGATGGGTGAACTTTGAATAGGCGGATCGGCCAAAGATTTGAAATATATCGTTGATATGAGCCCGAATGTGACAGCGAGAACTTTGAAAAAACCTGCAACATTCATATCCCAGTAAAGACAATTAATGGCGCGACAAGTGTAGGAGATTTTGCATATCAGGGTATGATCAATTGAAATCATTTCCTCACGGAATCCAAAGCAAAAGAAAGCAAAGGAACCAGTAGAGAAATTAAGGAATTTACCTTGCTTCAGTCTGCAAAAAAGTTACAATAAGTTTCTCTTCAGAACTCGTAAAATTTTGAATTATAGAAGGAATTGTTTTAGGAAAACTAAAGGGAAGAAAACCTGGGGAGGGCAGCTGATCAAAAGCAAAAAATAAAAATACTGAATTACAAATACAAGGTACTAAAAGGAAGCTTAATCAGGACCTCATAGATCAGTTACCTGGTTCTGGACCTAGAGCTAGGCGTTCTGCACAACTCAAAGTGGAAGTTGACAAATTGGATGACAAATGGAAAATTATAGGGGATGTTTGGACTCTGATTAGGGGTTATGAATTATTCATTTTCCACTATCATAGGAGAAATCGCTTTGAGCCAATATGCAATCCATAGAGGCTTAATTTAGGGAAATTGGTGTGCCCTAAAATTTTTGTTGATCTTGAATTGATAAAGATGTTAGCTGGACATTATGACCTGAAAGGCAAAGCTATATGTGATTTTACAGGGAACCCGTTGATACATATATTTGAGAACGCAATTGCTAAGGTTTTCAAGAATTGCAAGCAGGTATGCAGGGATTGATAGAGGCTACTGAAGATAGATTGACCAAATTGTGTGATGATGAAGGAAAAATGAAAGAAGCAATTACGTGGAAAAGTGAGTGCGAAGCAATAATCCAAGAGATGTTGAAAGCAGCCATTATGAAGGACGTAACATTGGATGAAGCATGTGAGCAGAATGAGAGAATGATAATGATGGAGATTGTGATCCGTGATACATTGGGGGATGCTAACACTCATGAGCGCCAGGATTATACAGAGCATATGTCTGCAGTCCATTTGTGGCTTTACAAGAATTAGTTAAATGGAGAATTCGTTAAGACTTTTTGTGCTTTAGACTTTTGAAAAGGCACGTCCTTTTGCAAACTGATGTATAAATATCCGTTATTGGATAAATAGAAAGAAAGTAGAAGATAGAATTAGAATAGAATAGATCACTATAAGCATTTTCAGAATGATATTCAAGGAGACTATGTTGCATGTATAAATTTTGAAGAAGATAATGGAAGACAGTTAATTTGGTGATTTCATCTCCGGCATCAATTGTTTGTTGGTTTCTTGTGGTTATTTTATTGTCTCCAATCTGATGTTTCTTGATTGTTTAAATTGAAGTATCAAGTATATATTCGATTTATCAATACACATTTGTCGTTTATGTGTGATTTGGTTTATTGGATTCTTTAAAAAAGAATTAAAATTCCTTTCAATCAATTACAGTAATTTGGGAAAGTCATTTGGATTAGTAAGAAGAATCAGATAGTCAGATTTGATATTCTGCCTCAAGTAGGGTTTATCAATTACATTCTTGCATGTTTATACCAGTTATAAGCTCATAGTCATATGCCAAACAATTAGAGGACTTGCTAGAGGGTATGTGTAGGATCATGATGGGCCTAAAAGTGGCGATATGTAAGCCATATGATGGCCCATGTGGCTGACAACATTTTCGTTACCCAAAATTGATGAAACGAAAAGGGTTTTTAGAGGAGATTCTTAGCTTTTCATCAATATAAATTATGCTTTACTTTGAATTTAATAAATAATTATTATTCATTTTCTATTAGAATTATGAATAAAGTCTTGATTGATAGGCTAATTGAAAAACATCTATAACTTTCAAATAGTATCAGATTTTTTGAATCTGAAACATGTGTCACATTCTGTGATTTTCATACTATAGGATTAAAAAAAATAAAAAATAATTTCATGAATTTCTTACCAAATTAAGGTGGTTAGATAGACGAGCTTTTATATTGTTTAAAATTTGTAATAAAAAACTCATAATTAATTATTTACTTGGAAACAATTTATAAGAAAATATGCATCACATCGAGACATGAGTTCTCTACTTATATCTAAAATCTTATAAAAAAATATTATCATTTTATTTTGGTTAGGGTGGTCAGACAAACACCTACTTCTTATTTTTGCCCTGAAATTTAAATATTACTACATTGAAATTTCAAATTTTCACCAAATAGATTTAAAAAAATAAAAATAAAGGTCTAGTAGTTTAGAAACTACATTCAATTTGCTACAGATTCTATTTTTAAATTTTTTTGAAATAATATAGATAACTTATTCAAAATTTTACGTCAAGTTGTCTAACTCTGATTTTCTATCTTTTTATTGCCACTTAAGGGCCTATTTTTTCCATGATGATCCTGCACATACCCTAGATAGAAATCATTCATTAAAGGCTTTCATTTGACTATGTTACCCAATAAGGCACTAGTCTCCCTTATTTTCATTACATTAGTCTTATTCATTTCATTTTACATTTCTTAATTAAACATATTAATCCATGTACCTTGATATTGCATATACAATTTATACTAAAATAAGATCATATCTTTCCACTGTTAAAATCACCACTTGTGGATAATTAGGTCAAGTAGGAAACATAATTGAAAATCTCTATTACATATATAGGTGCACCCACCTAGGTTTGAGAGAGCCTTAAGAGTAGATGGTTCAACCATATTGGTTGGCCTTGTCAGTTGACCAAAAACATAGTGAGAGTGTGGCAACCTCTTGTGGTACATTCAACCAGCGTTTTTGAGACTCAACAAATTTATGCTAAAAAATGCTTATTCCTCCACTAAGTGGAGGGAGCGTTGCCTTTGGGCAGCGTAACCCCCATTGGGGAGGCCACCGCCTGTATGGGAAGTGGGGTGGGGGTTCGGCCACAACCGACCCCTCCCCAATCCCTTTGTTTGTTTTTTTATTTTTATTTTTTAGTTTGTAATTTTTATTTAACATTATATTTATATATGATATATATGGTATATATATCATATATATGTATTGTGTATATTTATATAAATATATATGATATATATATTATATTATATGTCATATTTTATTATATTAGATTGGGATAATAATAATGTGTTTAGTAGAAAATATACAATAGAATATATTCAATATATATATATATATATATATATATATATATAGTTAAATATATAATATATATATATACATATATATGTGAGGTTGTATTATAAGAATAATTATAATTTAAATATATAGTTTAAAATTTTGTCCTATTTTAGTTAGGTGCATGTAATTATTGTGAATGAAGATTTTAAAAGATAAGATTAGAATGCATGGTAAATTAGATAAGAAAGAAGTTATTAACCGATAGACTATTATATGTGGAGGAACCCCACCGGCATTTGCAGCAGTCTGACACCAGCGAGAACCCACAAAATTTATGGCAAGGGATATAAATAAGTCTGACCGTACACCAATTCAGACCGGCTTGCTCAGTGACCGCGCCTACTAATTCATGCTACTCACGCCTGCATGCTGCTTACCGCGTCTAGTACGGTGACTTTATTTTACGTTATGCCACTCTGCGATTGACGAAAAGTTTCCATCCTGGTAAATTTATTCTTTTTGGCAGCACGCATTATTTTTGTGATTTTTTTTACCTGTGAATGTAATATTTCAACACGCTTATCCAAGTTTTTTTTCACGTAACATAAGTAAGTTTTATTTTGCACGTTATCATGAGCTAATTTATATAGCGTAATTAGCAAATAGTGCTAAATGAAAGTTATTTTAAAAGAAAGATTATGTTTTAATTTTATTTTTAAATAAATATATTATGTTTATTTACTTATTTTATGTTAAATTTTTAATATTTAATTATAAAAATATTTAAAATAATAATGAAACTTAATAAAAATTTAAAATTTAATTTTAAATTAAAATGCATAAAAATATTTAATATAAAAATATTTAAATTCTCTAAAAAAATTCTATTAAATTAATTTAAGTATTAAGATTTTAATATATTTAATGTAAATTAATATTGAAAATATTGATAAAAATGAGTCTTTATTTATAATTTTAGAATCTATTACAACTATGATGTTCAAATTTTTGGAACAAAATTTTAATTTTTTTAGAAAAATCTTTAAATTTTAAAAAAATTACTAGAAATTGAACATAGATCAGTAAGTAATCAAGATTTTTGGATAAAATTATGTGCAATTTTATTTCATCAACATTAAAACATTTAAATATAAAAAGATTTAAATTTTCAAAAAGAAATGTTTCTATTAAATGAATTTAAATATTAAGATTTTGATATATTTAATGTAAATTAATATTGGAAATTTTGATAGAAATGAGTTTTTGTTTATAATTTCAAAATTGTTATGATTATGATGTTCAAATTTTTAGAACAAAATCTTAAATATTTAATGTATAATTGTTTTTTTAAAATCTTTAAATTTTATATTTTTTAATATAAACTGAATATAGATTCTTTTAAATAGATTTTAAAAATATAGATTCATTGAATATAATGTTTGTTTAATTTTTCTGACTAAAAATTTAAATCTTTAATGTATAAGATTTTAGGTAAATGTTTTGATTTTTAATTTTACTCTAAAAAAATTAAACAAAACATTTTATTTAAAAAATTATAGTATAAAAAATATATCAAATAAAAATCATCTAAAAAAATCAAAATTAAAATATTTAAAATATTAAAAGACTACATAATGTAGTTATCTTAAATACATCCATGGAAACATATATCAATATTAAATTATTATATTTATTCGAGTGTATACATTATTAGTACTATTGGAATGAGTTAATTAGTTATGACATTCTTAAATACACTCTTTCTTGATTTATTATCTTTCAAATTAAAAAATTAGATTTTTTGTTTTTTCAAAACTTATAATATCAAATTAAGAAAAACACTTTATTCAAAGAATCTATATTAAAAATAAATATGAGAAAACATATTAAAATCTTTATTAGAACATTAAGAATTTATAATAAAAAAAAATTATTTTAATTTCATATTTTGAAGTTAAGAATCAAAACATTTACCTGAAATCTTATAAATTAAAGATTTCAAATTTTATTAAAAAAAATTAAACAAACATTATATTCAAAGAATATATATTCATTTTATATTAAAAAGGATTAAACTTTAGAGATTTATTTAAACTTTAGAATATTTTAAGTTATATAATCATTTATGTAATAATTTGTATAATAATTTATATAATAATAATTTATGTAATAAAAAAAAAAAAAAATCTATATAATAAATAAAATAATTTATATAATAAATAAAATTAAAAAGATTCTTTAAATAAAATAAATAATATAATATAATAAATATTTTTTTTGTTTTGTGTTATAAAATCCAAACAATAAATATATATATATATATATATATATATATATATATATATATATATATAATAAATAAAATAAAATAAATAATATAGTTTAGTCATTTTTGAATAAACATAAAAAAATTTCTTTGTTATAAAATCCAAACAATAAATAAATAAATAGAAAAATGAAAAACTAAAATTGTATAAGAAGTGTTGTTTTTGGAATGAATTGGAGAGGGGGGTAAAGAAGTAGAGAGGGAAGGATAGAGAAAGAGAGAGAGAGGAGGGAAAAGAAGTAGAGACAGAGAGGGACAAAGGGAGGTAGAGAGGGATAAGTGAGATAGAGATAGGGTGAGAGAGAGAGAGAGGTGGGATAGAAAGAAGTAGAGAAGGAAAGACGGAGCCAAAGAGAGTGAGAGAGGAAGGGAGGGAGGAGGGGAGGGAGAGGTAGATATGGATAGGGGAGATATAGAGAATTAGAGGGGGGAGGAGAGATAGGTAGAGAGGAATAAGTGAGGGAGGGAGAGAAGTAGATAGGGAAGGAGAGAGTGAGAGAGAAATAGGTGGGATGGAGGGAGGGATAGGTAGAGAGGGATATGCGTTATAGAGAGAAATAGAGAGGGAAGGAGAGAGCAAGAGGGAGAGAGAAGGAGGGAGGGAGGTAGGGAGAGGTAGAGAGGGATAGGTGAGATAGAGAAAGAGAGAGGAGGGTAAAGAAGTAGGAGGGAAGGATAGAGAAAGAGAGAGAGGAGGATAAAGGGATGAAGTGAGGTAGAGAGGGATAAGTGAGATAGAGATAGGGAGGGAGAAAGAGGTGGGATAGAAAGAAGTAGAGAATGAAAGAGAGAGCTAGAGAGAGGGAGAGGGAGAGGGAGAGAGGAAGAGGTATAGAGGGATAGGGTAGTTATAAAGAATTAGAGGGGGGAGGAGAGAGAGGTAGAGAGGAATAAGTGAGAGAGGGAGAGAAGTAGAGACGGAAGGAGAGAGTGAGAGAGAAATAGGTGGGATGGAGGGAGGGATAGGTAGATAGGGATATGTGCTATAGAGAGAAATAGGGAGGGAAGGAGAGATCAAGAGGGAGAGAGAACGAGGGAGGGAGGGATAAAGAGGTAGAGAGGGATAGGTGAGATAGATAATTGCTTTCTTCATGCCATCCACTGCTTTTCACGATTGTAAATAATGTGGGCTTAGCCTATTGGCGTAAGTATTGCACCTTATTGGGGTGCAAGTGCTAGTTTTATTATACATTGAAGAAATTGCATGTTTTAAAAGGAAAATTGAATGTGGTTTGGTTAGAAAATTGGAAAGATTTACATGCATGGATTTATGTTGTTTTTAAAAAGTAAATTTAGGAATTGATTAAATCGAAGAGGCAATTGTTATTTTAATTTATTTATTTTCTATTAGAGCAATTTAATTATTGAGAATGTGATATGTAACGGACATGGATTTAGAATATCCAAAAATAGTAATTTCCTCATGATTGCCTTAAATGTTTTAGTTTCTCCATATTTCGTAAAGGGAAATGAGTGTAATTGTTTGACTTCCAATAATGAAAGAGGAAATAGGGATAATATGATTATTTCAGATAATCCAGTTATCATGTCTTTGACTTTGTCAATGTGACCTATTGAATGAGTATGGATTTAGGAAATCCAAATATTAGATTTGATTAATGACTTGAATGCTTTTTTTAGCTATGTTGTCAAGTTGTGTTTTGGGATATGGGATTAAGTGTTAGTCCATATTGTAAGTCTTCCAGAGAATCTTGGAGGATGAAGGTTGTCGAATCATTATGTCAACCAGTGGTTTTCCCTTGGGTAGTGCATGATGTCTTTTCAGTATTTACCCGATTTCCGCGAACGGGGATTTTTTGTACCTCCTTTGGAAGGAGTGGACTATGTGTTTTGTTGCCTCCATTTGTTGGAGTGGGTTCTATTATTTGTTTCCTCCCTTGATATGGATTTGTTATGAGACCTAGGTTGTATACACTTGTGATTCCCTTGGTGGTTAGTTTGGTTGTGTGTTGTCGAATAGAAGAGTGGCTTCTAGTAGGGGCCAGAGCTCGTAAGAGGTAAGATTTGGGTAACCTTTGGAAGTATTTTAATCAAGTGATAACTAAAATTGTAATGAAAATTTGGGGAGTACTACACACTAAATAGATAAGTTCTAGCCTCACTCATAGTCGCAAGTGCTATCTAAGGCTTGGAGTGGGTGGGAAGGCCTGAAATGGCAAGGTCATCTATCTTTTCAGTACGAGAGGTAGTTGATTCCGCATTAGTAAGTATGAGGGTTGAGGGTTGGTAGAGGCCACCAGGAACACCAGAGCCTATGAAGATCCATTGAGGGTAACTTATTATGAACTGTGCGATGACACTCTATCTAGGACAATTGTTATTATTTGTTTTATGTGTATGGTTCTCTGAACATACTTGATCTATTTTGTGTCTAGAAGCAATGTGACCTATGTAAGTGATGTGAGAGTTGTACTTGTTTATTTCATTTATTTGGTTATGTCAGTATGAGTCAGCCTTTGGATAGTGGTTGTAGATATTTTTTCATGTTACATTGTTACTATCTCCTAGCATGGGGGGTGGGCCTTCGGGTACCACTTGGTTGGGTGGAACATGCACCATACACCATTGGGTGCCCATTTATCTTCAGTACTTGGTGGTGAGACATCTAGATGGACAGCTCATGCTTCTTGTTGTAATTTCTTACATTGTAATATTTCAATTTGTATATGTTATTTTATCCCTCTTATGTTTATGAGGTGGAATTCTGTAATTGTAACACTTATGTGCTATTGCCTCATTCTGGGAAGGAGTGTTGTAACTATTTGATTAAGTAAATGATTATGAAATTGTATCTTGGATGTTTATCTTGTTATGTTATGTTGTATGATGCTTATTTCATAAATTAATTTAATGTTATGGTTTATGTAAGATGTTTGTGTGGGTTTAAGTAATCCCAAACGTGTAGCCTTAGAGGTTATTGTTAATTAGTAAGTGAATGTGTATGTTAATTACACTTTAAAAAAAAAAAATTGGCTCGCTTAAGTTGTTAATTACAACTTCCTTTAGGGTTACTTGGCGGGGCTTTACAATACGTAAAAGTGTAACGTGTAAATTGATATTTATTTTCTTCTACAAATGCATGCAAAATCCACACAAATTGGAATATAGGTGGTTTGTGTTGCATATGTGTGTATCTATTATGTGATAAGAAAGGTTAATAATTCCACTGAAACGTTTGTGAAAACCTCCAATATCACAAAATGTGCTTCCATTGCTATCAACTAGGCCAAAGAAATAGAACAATATTTTCATCTATTGATAAAATAATGAATCAATAATAGAGTCAATCAAGATAGGCATAAATGTGAAAAACAATTCCTATGAGTTGCCATGATGTAATCCAATGTAGGTTTACAAGGTAGGTTTTCATATCCAACCTTCCATTGGGGTGACTTAACATGAGTAGAAAAAGTGCATCTACAATGCATGAACTAAAAAAGTGTAGCTTGAACAAAACGATGATTCTAGTTCAACCTACAAATTTGTATATAGCCTATAAGTGTAATGTTCATAATAATATGTAATTACTTCTACAGTTTCAAGAAAAATGTAATAATTAGGGAAGATACATTGGTTGTGACCATTCTTGTGTATTAACCAATTGAGATGAAAGATTAAGAAGTCAACCAAAACATTTTTTGATAACCTCCAACATTATAAAATGTGATTGCATTGTTGCCACCAATAGGAAAGAAATATGAGGTTGCTTGCATCTATTGAGAAAATAATGAGTAAGTGATTGATTGAATCAAGATAGGCATAAATATTAAATAAATCCTAGGAACAATGATGTAAGCAAATGCAAGATGGAAATCATAGTGTGTAGTGTAACATGTAAGTGGACATAGATAATGAAAACACATTTGTAGGCCTATGTCAACATTCAATGAAGACTTCAATTTAGGTGGGGCTCAAAAGCCTCGTTTACTTCAAGAGTAAGGTTGTGAAATTAACATGACCCATCTTTTTTATTGATTATGAAGACATCTCATTGAAATTTAATTCACAATTTTGAATTCTACACTCATTTTTTTCTTCTATCCTCACCCTTTGACTAGTACAAAACTTTGATAAATTTACTTTCCTTGCATAGATTAAAACATTCTTTGATTGGGGATGATGCATGAGTACTCATAGGTTAATTTTACCAACAAAAGAAATACAAAATCTAATAATGTATTGTACATAACAATTAATGACAACCATTTATTTCATTAGTGCCATAAATATCAATTCAATTCCTTTTTCTTTGCATATATCTTTACAAATTATGGATCAAAAAGGCAAGTGAATTTTTGAATACATTACAATAATTAACTAAACATGTGCAACTTAGTAATCATATTTTCTGATTCCATCCTCAACTTTTAATACAAATCATGTAACGCCCCGCCACACAACCCTAGAGGAAGTTGCATTTAACAACTTAAACAGAATAATTTTTTTTTTTAAAGTATAATTAATAAGCAAGTTCGCTAACTAATGCCAACAACCCCTAAGGTTACGAGATAGAGGTTATATAGAACCTCAACAAAAAACATGATTTAAACCATGCCATTTAATTAATTAATAATTTAATCACATCCATTCCAAAAGATAATTACATCTAGCATAAAGATAACTTTCCATTTCATTAATCACAATTAAACAATAAGATTACAAATCTCATTCCCCGAATGAGGTAAGTCCAATAAATAATCTTACATTTATAACTTCCACCTCGATAATAACTGAGGGGTAAAATAATACAATATCAACTGAAATGAAAAACAACAAGAACTGATACTGAAACCAATGAGCTCTCCAACTGGATGTCTCATCCACAAGAACAAGGAGAAAGAACCCAACGGATTTAGGTGCATGCCACCCAACCAAGTGGAACCCAAAGGCCCACCCCCCGTGCTAGGAGATAGTAACCAAGAATCCTAGTCAAGACCACCTACCTCTAGACATAGGCTAACATAGCTGAACCAAACTGAAACAACCAATCACATGAACCTCACAAGTACATCCCAGGGTACAACTCAAGTACAACTCAAATACCATGCAAGTACAACACAAGTACAACTCTACAAGGTCACATTGCTTCTAGAGCTAAAGCAAAACAAGTATGTTATGAGAACCATACACATAGAATCAAACACCAACCATGGTCACATCAGGTATGTTATGGAAACCATACCCACAATAAACAAGTACCAACTGTGGTCACACAAAGTGCCATCACACATCACATCATGAGTTACCCGTTGCGGATCGTCAGGATGGTGGCCCCAAACTGATCCTTGGCCCTCATACATACTAATGTAAAATCAAAACCAACTGTTGTCCTAGACAGAGTGTCATCACATAGTTCATCATGAGTTACCCACGGCGGATCGTCGAATGGTGGCCCAGTCTGATCCTCGACCCTCATACTCACTAATGCGGAATCAAATAACTTTCATACAGACAAGATAGATGACCTTGCCATTACCGGCCTTCCCACCCATCCCAAGCCTAACCGAGCACATGGGTCCATGAGTGAGGCATACTTATCTTGATTAGTGAGAAGTTAGTCCTAAGCTTCTAAGTATTGTTTTAGTTATCACTTGATTAACTAACTTACAATGAGTTACCCTGGCACCACTTCGTGTGCTAGACCTTGTTACAGGCCACTCCTCTACTTGACAACGCACACACACCAACCAAACATCAATGGTACCAAGGTGCAACAACCAAGATAACACGTCCACTCCTTTCTCAGGAGGCGACAAAGATAAAACCATCTCCAACACTGGAGGAAACAACAATAACATAACCGCTCCTCACAAGGAGGCACACATTACAAAATCCACTCCTTTCTCAGGAGGCAACAAAGATAAAACCATCTTCAAACACTGGAGGAAACAACAATAACAGAACCGCTCCTGACAAGGAGACACACATTACAAAATCCACTCCTTTCTCAAGAGGCACAAAACGTTTCCAATCGTGGAAACCGGGTACAACATAGACACAATAGAATTCACACCAGGTTGACATTACAAACGACAACCACAAATCTAAAAATCCCATCTGGAAGACTTATGAATAAAACACTCCTTTAGCCCATTTCCCAAAACAAGAACATGAAAGGCATATTCACAAAAGGCACATGAAATAAATTACCTTTGGATATTCTAAATCCATTCCTCATTGACGTTTAGTAATTCATCACATTAAATAAACTGAATTTAAACACGTCTTTCAAATCAGGGAGAAATTAATACAAAATACTTAATTTCCCTACTTACATTTAAATAATAATAAAATAACCAATTGATTCCACTAATCAAAATCCAATGATATAAAATAATTATCGTTTCTTTATTTCAATATAACCATATAAAAATACTTAATTTGCCTTATAGAAAAAAAAACACATTATTTAGAATCAAATCTATCTCTCTTCCAAATATAATATTTTAAAATTACTCAACATTACTTATACTTCATTTCTTCAATTAAATTTAATTCATGCCATTAGAAAAACAATAATTTCCCTTGCATAATTAATTTAAATCACCACTCTAAAAAAAAAAATCATTATCCATCAAATATAATAATAAAATAAATATTAAAATATATATTTTAAATATTATAATATAATAATAATAATATTATATATTATAATATTTAAAATAATATTTAATATTTATATTCTATTTTCATTTTATTTTAACCAACCCTTGCGCCTCGGGCCGCGCGCCGTTTAGGGCCGGCCACAACTTTCTTTCCCTGGTCGCTGTTTTCTCTTTTACCAAGCGTGGGTGACAGGGGGCAATGCCACCGAATAGAGGCGAAGGGCGGAAGAATCCCGCACAGGGCGCAGCGGGTGGGAAGGCACCACCGCGGACGGCGCCGACAGCATCGCCACCACTGTGGTGGTTGCTGCTTGCACAGTCCGCGCAGGCCGCAGATGGTTGGGAGTGGGCATGGCTCCCCCACTCCGCCCCCATAGGAGCGGTGGTGGGGTGAGGCCCCATCCCACCTGCTTTTTTTTAATTTTTTGATTTTTGATTTTTAAAAATTTTTCTCTACAAAACCTGCGGATTTTTCCCAAGGATTAATCTGAATTTTATTTTTTTTAAAACACAGCAAGGGCCTAATCTAAATATACATAATATATATATATATACTTATATATGTAAAATAAACATTCCCACAATAGAAATTTACAAAAATAATTGAGAGATCAAATTGAAAAACACAATTTCCAGCAAAGAACATAAATTTTCTTGAAGAGATAATTTTCCAAAGAAGAGATATTTTGCAACAAACTCAAAATTCAACATGGGTTTTTCCATTGCAAATCACATATAGAGTATTGAAATATTAATCAACAAGATTTTTCAACAGCAACCACATTTAAATATAAATTTCCAAAATGATTAAAACCAAGACATGAACTTGGTAAACTGATGTCTGAGAATATCCAAATGTTGCCCAGCCTCCACCTTGCTTCCAAATCCAGTTCCACAAGTTTTTTACAACTTAAATCCAAAAACCCACAAAATGAAACCCATTCTTCCTCTCCTCCATTTCCAATTTTTCCAAAAACTTCATAATCCAAAATTGAGAAACAAAATTCAACCATAAGGATGAAACCCTAAAATTTTAACAACCCCCTCATAAATTCTTCAAAACAGAAAATGCAAAAATATCTAATTTCTTTAATTTTTGAATTTCAAACTTTCAAATTGACTTTTAAATATATTTTCCAATTTTTCAATTCCTAATTTCCCAAATTGACTTTTTTATGCATTTTCTTTATTTTCAAATTCAACATAAATAAATTCACTTCTTTCAACATCAAAAAATTAATTAATTAATAAATAGATTTAATCAACGATTAAATTATTTATTAATTAAATTAAATTAATAATAAATAAATTATATTTCAACATAATTCCAGATTGCATTACACCACAACTTAAATACACTAAATCATTTAATTCCTTTCTCTAACTTGCAATTAAATAACGAAGAAAGGGCACAATAATCAAAGCACACAACTGACAACACCTGATGACATACTAGGACTAGGGTGACGACTTGGCACGAAAACCTAGCTACTATCGCCCAATCAAATATCGTTGGGTATTGAACACGCTCCAACCTATGAAACCAGGTGGAGTCGATGTCCTATACCTGTCAACCTGTAAATCAAGTAACCCACAACATATAATATGAACAACATAAAATACACACTGTGAAGAGGAATCACGGGGTCGTAGGGCACTCGCAAGTGAGTGATACGATACCATCCCCTTCACCAATACACTGCAGATAACTGACAAATCTAACATACTATTATAATCCAAAGCATAAACATCTTTAAATCAAATAACCACTATGCTAATCCAAAGCATGGAATAAAGATAACATCTGAATAACCAAAAACTCATCACAGCAAAATACATCAAAGCAACATACCCACACAAGGACGCACTGTCCAACTAGAAGGCAAAACGGACGGGTATTACAAATCATATATATCTTACTACCAACTTTTTGTTATAGTAGGCAGTGTGTCCATTATGAAGTGCGTACTATAAAATTTAGCCTGTTTTAGTATGGAATATTGTTTTTCCTATTTGAATTTCAGACCTCCATATACACATTATAATCATAGAGATTTGCATCGATGTGAACTAGACCTTGAAACAAATAGTGTGTTTCAAAAAGTACATAGTGTGAAGGTTGACCCATTCTATAAAGACCATGTTAACAATGACAAGATGTTTGGAAAGGTCTTATTTGTTATAATACATCCTTAAATATAGGTATGTATTGTCTAACTTTCAAATGGCAATGGCATTTCAGAACTTTGTGACTAGTATCATAAATTCCAAGTTTCAAAAGAAGGCATCTTTTCTAACCTGGTTTTTTCAAATGGTTTCCAAAACACACTATCATTTGAATCCTCAACCAACTATAACTGTTGTAGATAGTTAAAGTTCAAAAATTTATTGCATTCTCTTTTGTAAGAAAGAATTTATTTTTGAAGCATATGAACAAAGTGAAATGCAATTTTTACTCTATTGTAATACAGTTTTAGGGTGACTTCCGTTACATTTTTATTATCTAAATAACACAAGGAAATCATTAAATTCATACTGTCTATGAAATTATAGGTTCTAAAACACTCAATGTTATGAAACCTACAAAACACATACTATTATAAAATTGTAAATTAGCATAACAAACCAATTGGTTAGTTAGTGTGAACCCCAATCCTATACCTACAAAAACATGGCAAACAAGCACATTATTAGATTGAAATGCATGTAAGAACAAGGATTCTCCATGAAATCCATCTACAATATTCAAAATAGGAAATGATATGAAGAACAAAACAAGTAACTAAATTAAATCCTAATTCAAATAATGCAAACACTTGATCCCATGGGGGAATTAGTGCCAATTTTGTGTAGAAATTATCCCTTTCCCAACTCCTTTATAAGCTTGATGATATGATGAAAATTGATCCACTTTTTTGATGAATAACAAGATGAAATCCTTGAGAAAACCTACAATAACCTAGCTATGGTGATGGAAAATTCTCAAGAAATATATGAAGTGGCTCTAAATATGAATATAATAACTTTGCTTTCAAATTGTGGATGATGAATGAGAGGAAGACTCTCTCATTTATAGATTTCAAATTGGAAGAAAGATCAATATTTCATCAATGTGGGATCATTCAACATCCAATGGCCAAGTACCACTTGTCAAGATGTGAATGGGTGAATGTTGAACACATTTTGGTGATTGTGCACAATAAGTGATATTAGGTGGAATTTCAAATTTGTGAAATGACATGTTAGAGGGAAAAAAGAATGAAATAAATGTCACTTGCTTCAATGCACAAGGACATGTAAGAAGAATGAATGTCTTGTTGGAAGGACAAATCCACTTGGAGGGATTTTCAAATTTGGAAGAATATTCCCCTCTTTATTCCATGTTGAGGGAAAATATGAATTTTAATAAATCAAAATGAATGATTTATTGTGAAAGTTGAATTCTCTAGAGGATGTGACATGGTTTAGGATTAAATTAATCATAGGTTAATTAAGTTAATGATAGATTTAGGAGATGTGACAATTTTGACTTAAATTTATGAATTGATTTAAATTAGAAATTGAGAGGAAAGGTTTAATTAAATAAATGGTTTGATTTATTTAACCAAAGGGGATAGTGTTAGATTAAATTAAATAATGTTTAATCTATTCAATTTAATAAGAGAATTTTAGAGATTTAATTAAATAAAGTGAATTATTCAATTAAACAGAGACTTAGAGTTAATTAAATTAAATTGATTAATATAATCAACAAGGAAGAGTGACTTTATCAGATAAATAATTATTTATTTATTTACGAGATGAAATTGATGACAAACTGAGATGGTGATTTAGGATGAAACGATGTTAGTAGTTAGGATCAAGTGTGTCGTTCAATTTTCCATGTCTACAGTTAGTCCTCACCTCAATTTAGTTTTTTGTATGTGTCCCCCACTTGCAACTCCTCCTCGAGCTCTCCACCCTTTAGCTCTCAACAAATAGAAGGATATAACTAATGAACCCACTATGTTTTGCAACCTACAATTATTTTTGTGCATTTATTTATCACTCATATGAATAAATTGAAATGAATTTTGTACTATAACTAAAAATTGTAATAAATTTCTAAGGTGACTTTTATTACATTCTTATGGGTATGTGCAGGATCATCATGGAAAAAACAGGCCCTTAAGTGGCAATAAAAAGACAGAAAATCAGAGTTAGACAACTTAACGTAAAAATTTGAATAAGTTACCTATATTATTTCAAAAAAATGTAAAAAAATAATCTGTAGAAAATTGAATGTAGTTTCTAAACTACTAGACCTTTATTTTATTTTTTAAATCTATTTGGTGAAAATTTGAAATTTCAATGCAGTAGTATTTAGATTTCAGGGTAAAAAAAAGAAGTAGGTGTCTATCTGACCACCCTAACCACAATAAAATGATAATATTTTTTAATAATATTTTAGATATAAGTAGAGGACTCATGTCTCGATGTGATGCATATTTTTTTATAATTTTTTTCCAAGTAAATAATTAATTATGATTTTCTTATTACAACTTTCAAAAATATAAAAGCTTGTCTGTCTAACAACCTTAACTTGGTCAAAAATTCATGAAATTCAATTTTTTTTTAAATCCTATAGTACGCAAAGCATAGAATGTGACACATGTTTCGGACTCAAAAAATGTGATATTGTTTGAAAGTTATAGATGTTTTTCAATCAGCCTATCAATCAGGACTTAATTCGTAATTCTAATAGAAAATGAATAATAATTATTGATTAAACTCAAATTAAAGTATAATTTATATTGGTGGAAAGTTGAGAATCTCCTCTAAAAACCCTTTTTGTTTCATCAATTTTGGGTTAAAAAAATTCGTTAGCCACATGGGTCATCATATGGCTTACATATAGCCACTTTTTGGCCCATCATGATCCTACACATACCCTTACTATGTACATAACAATTTTTTTCATTATAATCATTTTGTCTATGTATAATTGCATGTTGGAAAACACTCTACAAACCACATACTATTATAAAACCCTCCATACATAACAGCCTATTTGGTTAGTCACCCCTTAGTTCAATTTGGTTAGTTTTATGTATTGTCCACCTGTAAATCTTCCCCAAGCTCTCCACCCTTGAGTTTTCAACAATAAAAATGGAATAACTCACAACCCACTGTGTTTTCAAAGATTCAATTATTTTGAGCATTTATTTTTTAATCATATGAATAATTTGAAATGCTATTTTCCTTTTAGATTCGTAAGATAGTGATTATTTTATTAAATATCAAAATAGTTCTAGAATGAAGAGGGTTCCTTTGGAACCTAGAAACATTTACCCCCCATATCAAAAATTACAAACCAACCATTATCATGGTAGGTCCATTTATTTTGCAATAGCGATTACTAGCAAAAATTCCCCCCACAATCGTCGATCATGCAAGGTCTAAGATTTTTCATTTAATAGCTAAGATTTCTAGCTATTTTCATACCTCATATTGGTATTTGATTCAAAAATATGATAATTTAGGAACATCAAAATTTTTTGCTACTCTCTCAAAAATTGATTGTCATCAATATATGGTAATGTATCTTTCCAACTCCAACCCTTGAATATCGTAAACCCCATCATTTCCTCCTTTGCACAAAAAAATTGACATCTTCGACCACCCTTCGAACATCTATATTTGCAATAATTTGTAAGAAATCTACAAATTCCTCCATCCACTCAAAATTTTGATATGCCTCTAGGTTCAGATAGTGATTCAAAAATCTAGTGCCATGTTCAACTCGTATCTTATGCCTTTCCAAATCCACATCCTTAATGTCTAGAATAAGCAGGTATCTCTTCACCCACACCCCAAAAACAAACAACGTGTTGATTTCACATACACAAGGGATCCCTTCCCCCAACCTTTCCCATGCTAGAATGTCCTCCACCCCTATGAGAAAATCCAAATTTATGAGAAGTTCATCCATTGTCAAAATCACTCATTTGGATTCTTGTAAATCAAGTGAATAATTAACAAATCTCAACACAATGTTAGAATTAACTTTATACCATTCACTCCCCTTCACATATTCCCAGCCCAAAATTATTATAATAGTGTCCATCTCTAGCCTACCATCAGTCGTGAATACCAAGTGAAGTCTTTACTCAGTTATCTTACCCATGAATATTACTTGCATTTTCAAACATGAGAGCACAATCGACATCTCCATTGTAATGCAACTCCTCCCCAAACTCTCCACCTTTCAAATTTCAACAAGAAGAATGAAATAACTAAGAATAAACATTATGTTTTCCAACCTATTTTTCAATCATCTGAAGAAATTGAAACACAATTTTTACTCTAACTAATAGTTTTTATAAATTTTGAAGGTTCCTTTCATTTTATCCCTAGTGTGTAAATAACAAAACTTTAAATCATTGCATTCATATTGTTTTGTAAAATTGAAGGTTGCAAAACACTTGGTGTTATGAAACCTACAACCCACATAGTATTGTAAAACCCTCTACATGTAACAACCTAGTTGGTTAGTCACCCCTCAGCTCAATTTGGTTAGTTTTATGTATCCCCCCACCTGCAACTCCTCCTTGAGCTCTTCACCCTTAAGCTTTGAACAAGCATAATTAAATAACTCACAACCCACTATTTTTTCCAACTTGGCATTATTTTGTGCATTTATTTTCAATCATATGAAAAAATTGAAATACAATTTTTATTCTACAGTTCTGATACATTTTGAGGGTAAATTTCATTGCATTATTACTATGTAAATAACAAAAGGTTTTCATTACATTCATAATTTTATGTAAAATTGTAGGTTGGAAAATAGTAGGTGTTATGAAACATGCGACCCACATACTATTTAAAAACTATAAACATGTAACCCAATTGGTTAATCACCCCTCAACTGAGTTTGGCTATTTCACTATATCCCCAAAATATAATTCCTCCCCGTGCTCTCCACACTTTAGCTTTGAACATGCAAATGAAATAACTAACTCACATTGTGTTTATTAACCTACAATTATATTCTGCATTTATTTTTCAATCATATGAAGAGATTAAGATGCAATTTTATTCTAACTATTTTTTTTTTATAAATTTTGAAGGTGAGCTTCATTAAATTCTTAGTGTCAACAAAACAAAAATGTTTTCATTACATTCATAATTTTTTATTAAATTGCAAGCTGGAAAACACTAGGTGTTATGAAACCTGCAATCCACATACAGTTGTAAGACCCTCTACACGTAACAACCCAATTGGTTAGTCACCCCTTAGGTGAATTTGGATAGTTTTATGTACCTCCTAGTAGCAACTCCTTCCCATGCTCTCCACCCTTTAGCTTTGAACATACAAAATGAAATAACTAAAAACCCACATTGTGTTTTCCATCAACAATTATTTTATGTATTTATGTTTGCATCATATGAAGAAATTGAAAGGAAATTTTTAGTCTACCTAAAAATTATTATAAATTTTGAAGGTATCTTTCATTATATTCGTACTATCTAAATAACAAAATATTTTCAAGACAATCATACTGTTTTGTAAAATTGCAAGTTGCAAAATAGTAGGTGTTATGAAACTTGCAACCCACATACTATTGTAAAACCCTCTACACATAATAGCCCAATTGGTTAGTTTTATGTATCCTCCACCCACAACTCCTCCCCGTGCTCTTCATCCTTTATATTTTAACATGCAAAGTGAAATAATCGACAACCCACATTGTGTTTTCCCATTTACAATTATTTTATGCATTTTTCCAATCGTATGAATCTAAATTGAAATCCAATTTTTAATCTAACTATAAGTTGTTAAATATTTTGAAGGTTTCTTTCATTACATTTGTATTGTCTACAAATTTTTTTTTAGTACATTCATGTTTTCAATAAAATTGTAGGTTACAAAACACTTGATGCTATGAAACCTGCAATCCACATACTGTTTTAAAACCCTTTACAAGTAACAACCCAATTGGTTAGTGATCCCTCACCTCAATTTTGTCTATTTTATGTATCCTTCACCTGCAACTCTACCTCATAATCTCCAACCATTAGCTTTGAATGTGGAGAATGAAAAAAATCACAACACAAAGTGTTTTCCAACCTACAATTATTTTGTATTATCATATTTAAACACATCTTCCCGAAAAATAATACTTACTATAATTTAGATTGCAAATTTACTCATGTTAGTCTCCAATGCCTGCAGACTATGCACACAATTTAGAGAAAGCAATGGCTTGTCAAGGAAGCCACCAGGGTGACGACTTTCATGGTCAAACTTGCACCCACAAAGCTGACTATCGATAATATACATGGGAAATACTAGTTGACATTGTTGTTATCTCCATGTTCCGGTCAATGCAACATTTCATGCCATCTACCAAATTTGTCTAATTTTTCCCTCGTCTTGAGGAGCCCCACACTATGTGGTTCCATCAAGCTATGTATGTTAATATGTACGTTTTATGCATTTTTCTATGTTATGATGCCTATGGCATGCATTCATGTTATGTATTTTTTTATGCATTTTTATGTTTTCACGACTCAAACATGCATTTTCGTAAGGAGATTAGTCACGTCCATGAGAAACTATGATAGTGATGACAATAGTTATCCAGCCCCAAGAATCCACCCAACATGGGCACATGGGCATGGATGGTTGCATGCCTCTGCCTTCATCGTTTCTCTCGCTCTGTACAAACTCTGTCCAACCTCTCGTGCAAGCACTGTCATATTTGTCTATGTTAGGAGTGGAGGAGGGTAAATTTAACATTTATTTAAAAAGATTAGATTATACTTTATCTTTTCTTCTTTATTAAATATATATTATATTTATTTTATTTAATATCCAATTATAATTGTAAAATTATTAAAAATATTTCAAATATTAATAAAATTTAAAAATTTATTTTAATGTAAAATATATATAAAATAAATACTTAGTATAAAAAATATTTAAATTTTCAAAAACAATTTTTCTATAATCTTAACTTAAATATTAAAATTTTGATATTTTTAATATAAATTGATATTATAAATTTTGATAAAAATAAGTTTTTAATTTTAGTTTTTAAAATTGATTATGAATGAAATATTTAAGATAAAATAAGATAGAAATTAAAAATATTTAAACTTAATATAAAATATTAAAATTTTGTATAAACTCTTTCTATTAATTTAATTTAAATATTGAGATGTTAATGTATTTAATAAAATTTGATATTATAAGTTTTGATTAAAAAAAAGAAAATCTATTTTTTTTAATTTAAAAGATCATAAATCAAGAAAGAAAGTATTTAAGAATTTCATAACTAATTAACTCATTGCAATAGTACTAATAATGTAAACACTTGAATACAAATAATAGTTTAATATTGATATCTATTTAGATGGATGTGTTTAAGATAACTATAATATTAAATATTGAGATGGTGTATTTAATATAATTTGATATTTTAAGTTTTGATAAAAAAAATAATTTCTAAATTTTTAATTTGAAAAATAAAGTTTTGATAAAAAAATATTCTAAATTTTTAATTTGAAAGATAATAAATCAAGAACGAATGTGTAAGAATTTCATAACTTTTATGATGAAGACAATGCATTTAAATTTGATTATGAAGACAATTATGATGTTCAAATTTTTAGAATAAAATTTTAAATATTTAATACTTCAGATTTTAGGTAAGTCTTTTAAATTTTAAACTTTTTTAATATAAAATGAATATTCAAAATTAAAATACCTAATATTGTAGGTATTTGCATCCATCTAAAGAGATATCAATATTAAATTATTATATTTATTTAAGTGTTTACACTATTAATATTAATGCATTTAAATTTGATTAGATTATGAAGACAATTATGATGTTCACATTTTTGAAAGTGGAGTTATGGTGGTATGAATGAATAAGTACTTTGTTCATCACGACTTTTGTATGAGAGTTTTGTGTGATGATAAGCATTACACATGCAATGGTCGCCCCTTACATATGCCATCTTCAGCTCTCCATGCTTTTCATTCTCTTAATGTTATTCACAGTGGTGTGTGCAGGGCAAGATACAAAGGTATAGTTTAACCTATGTATTAATTTTATCTAATTTTTCTCCATGTCAATAATGTTTACCAATTATGGAATTTTTGTGCCAAAATAGCTTTATGTAGTCTACATGGGCAGCAATTCATCACAAGAAAATATAAATTCTCACACAGCAAATGCTTCATTGCACCTTGATATGCTTCATGTTGTACATGGAAGGTTATTATTATATCTTATCTATTCTTGTATTTGATTGCTATATTAAATTTGTTGGAAATAAATCATATTCTGATGGACAATGGACTGGTTGATGAGGGGTGAATAGTTCAGTTGATAGATCATTCTAGTAGCAAATAAAAAATCTTAGATTTGAGTCATAGCTGATTCATATGAATTGTAACTCAACATAATTATAATTAGCATACTAACATAATGTTATTATTAAAGTCATGAGATAGTAGAGGAATCATTTAAGTATAGTTATTAGAAGAGCTTTGTTGTTGTGCTTTCTTCATCCCATACCCAACAACTCAAAATTAAAACAAATTAAAAACTTCTTCAAATGGCTATTTTTTCCCCTATTTTGGTCATTGTTGGGAAGATGTATAGAGGCCCCTAATATGCATTTTTTTTATGTATAGATATGGATGGTGTGTTGTTAGTGTTTGAGAGAAAGTAATTGCAACCTTTAACAACTAGATCATGGGATTTTATTAGCTTTCCTGCATCTGCCCAAAACAATGATTTGGGTTATGAAGGCAATATCATCATTGGTGTTCTAGACACAAGTGAAATTATCAAAACAAAAAAATTTGCCTCTTGGTTCTAAACATGTTATGTATTTCTTAGAATTTTTTTTATCTTATTTTTAATTTCAAGGATTAGTGTTATCATTATTAATTTAAAATTTTCAAATTGATGTGGTGTTGTAGGAATATGGCCAGAATCTGAAAGTTTCAGCAACCCACTTTGGTCCACTGCCATCCAAATGGAAAGGTGGGAGACAACATCAGATTTCCCCATCTACAACAAGTTATACCCATTCCTACTCATTATTTTTATTAAGATTATCTTTTATTATTCCATATATATATCAATTGCCATACTCTCCTTAGATGTATTATGATTATATATACAATATTCATTTGATTAGGATTTTATTCTTAATATCTATTGAACTACCACAAGCTTTCACAAGTCAATATATGTTTCTATAAAAATATTACACATCTCTTTAGATGATTTAGTGTATCTTTTATTAGTCTCCAACATTATTTTTAAATGTTTTTTGTGTCTTTGATAATTCCACTCAATTTATATGATAACACACTTTTACATATTATTTGCTTGTTATTTTTTTCATGACTTTGTTATATAAATAATTTTAAAAAAAATCTTGGATTTCTAGAAGTAAATAAGCTTGGATAATTTAACTAAAAGTATGGATAACTTGCTATGAAAATTGTGGTGGCAAATTTTTATCGTAGTTTTTCAGATTATCCACCACATATAGGGGATTTTGTGTTTCCAAGAGATGGATATGGTCATGGAACACACACCTCTTCTATTGTTGTTGAAAATAATATAAATAATGCAAGTATTTATGGTAATACCCAAGGAGATGCACGAGGTGGGGTCCCTAGTGCAAGGATTGCTATGTACAAATTTTTCTGGTTGGATGGTTGTGGTGATGCAGGCATTCTTGCAGCATTTGATGATGCCATCTATGATGGTGTGGACATCATTTCTATATCACTTGGCGTAGTTTATCCTCTTGACTATTTTGAAGATAGCATTTCCATTGGAGCATTTTATGCAACAAAGAGGGGAATTTTGGTATCAAATTTAGTTGGAAATTCTAGACTTGAGAGGGCAATAGTTGTTGATTATTCTCCATGGTCTCTAACTATGGCTGCAAGCACTATTAATCACAAAATGGATTCTGAACTTCATTTAGGGAACATGTCTATAGAATTAATTATCATCCTCTGCCTATTTTTTCTTTCTTTTCTATTAGATTTCTTAAAGCTTAATTTCAATGGTGTCTAATCTCTATAGGGAATCACTATAAACACATATACAATGGAGAAACCATGGTATCCTTTAGTATATGGAGGGGATGTCGCTAGTATTTTTGGAGGCTTTACCTCTAATGATTCTAGGCAACAAAGGAAATTTAAAGTACAAATTTTGAATAATGGATTGAACTAAAGGGATAACATGGGGCAAAAAAATATTCTTCTCAATAATCAAAGGAAAGATTATCTTTTAGATATTATTTATAATTTTATAAGGAATCTATAACATATTAATTTTTATTTTAAATTTTCCTATGGTTGTCCATTAAATTCTTTAGATTGTACCAAAGTGAAAGGAAAGATTATGCTTTGCAACTACAATGGTGAGCCACTAGACTATTTAGTTTCTATTGCAGGTGGAGCAGGTGTCATTATAATTTTAGATGGATCTAGTAAAACAAAAATTGTGTGGTTAAAACCTGTAACCATGATATCATCTGAACAAGGAAAATTTGTATTGTCTTACATCAACTCTATAAGGTATTTGCCTCAAATAAATACTTTATATAGTAAATAAATAAATATGTTAATAACCATGGTGAATGATGATTTATTACTTTGATTACATTCTATTAGCTCTCCTACTGCAAAAATTCAAAAACCAACAACTCCCAAAGCATTGGCACCCATTGTGGCTTCCTTCTCATCTCAAGGTTTCGATCCAATTACTTTCAACATTCTCAAGGTATATTTTTTCATATTATTAAATTGAATTGAAAATTTTAAATTATATCAAATATATTATGTACCAAAAATAATCTAAAATATAAATTATAAAATGAAATTAAAATGTCTAATAAATATAATTAGTTTAGTGTAAAAGAACATAATATAATGATATATATTTTTATAATATAAAATTAAATTACAATTTATAAATGTAAATATTAAAAAAATTCTTAAAATTATAGATTACATAACAATTCATAATTTTAGTAGTAGTTTATAATTTCTCAAAAAGATGATATAATATTTTTTTCCATATATTAATTTTTATAAATTTCATTTAATTTGTAGTTTGTTGAAAAATATACAAATTGTATAATTTAGTGTAAATATTATTATTTTATAAGAGATATCATGATATAATGTATTTGTCTACGGTCAGCCTAATATTACAACAATAGGCGTGAACATTCTTGCATCTTGACCAAGAAATTCTTCACTTACTAAGAATTGAGGAGATACAAATCATGTCATGTCCACACACTGGAGGAGTTGTAGGATTTGTTAAGTCATGTCATGAATATTGGTCTACTACTGCCTTCAAATAAACTTTTATGACTATAGAAATTATATTATATTAGATATACTAATTTTTCATAAGATTCTATATATTTTAAATTTTTCCTAAAATATACAAATAAAATTATTCTTTTTAATTTTATAAGATGAATTTATTAGTCCAAAAGATTTATGGTAAGGGAAAAAGGTTATAACCATATTTTAAACTATGAATTAAAACATTAATATATTTTTTTAATAATTTGGCTTGTACAACAACATATGTAATGGATCCAACATTCATTGGAAATGGAGATGCAAAATTTGGGTATGTAGCTGGGTAGATAAATCCAATGATGGCCATCAATCTAGGGCTTGTGTATCATGTACGTGTAGAGGACTATGTCAATTTTTTGTATAAGGAAAGTTACAATGATACCACTTTATGTTTAGTGATAGGAGATTTCAGTAATTGTGACCTTATATAACCATCTAAAAATGGTGCAAGAGAACTAAACTACCCTTTAATAATGGTTTTTGTACAACCAAAAAATCATTTTAAAGTCGAAATTCCTAGAATAGTTACAAATGTAGGTGTTGATGAAAGTATATATAGGGTTGTTATATCTACACCCTCTGGAATAAATGTGATAGTTGTCCCCGACACACTATCATTTTGGTTTCTAAATCAGTTTTTATCGTATAATGTCACAATTGAAGGTGGAGGATCCATGCTTGCTATGAATTAATTTCAGGTTCCTTAACTTAGATTAATGTAAATTACATTATCAGAAGCCTATTTACTATCTATGGTAATCCCCAATATGTATAAATAATAGGCATGTTATTTTGCTGACCCAACAAAACTACATCACTTGAATTTGACATCCCTATTTGTCAAAAGTATTTTATGCGTGCTTGCATAAATAATTTTAATCTTTTGAACGCTATTTTTTGGAAAGTTAAATTTATAAATCACCATCTAGATAAGCTCTTCCAAAGTAATTTTTTATTTAAGTGACAACTCTTGTATTTAACATGGTTAATTTTTTTTGTTCTCCAAGTTTGAATGATATGGAAAGATTAAATAATAAATTTGGTAACTATTTTTGAATTTAGAATTTTTATGAATATACATTAATATTTTATAGGAGAATAAGATAGATATAAAAAAATTTCACTATAATTTATTAGTGTGATCTAATAGAGGTTTATATAATATTATATGAAAATTAAAAAATGTCAATCTTGATTTTGAAGTATATTACGATCTTAAATTTTAATCTTGATTAAGCTTGATCTTGTTTTTAGATGTAATTTGTTTTATTAAAATATTTTTATATCCATATCAAATTTAGGTTATTGAATCATATTAAGTCACCCATGAAATTTTTTCTCTAACCTAATATAACATTTTTCTTAGGTTTAATCTATTTTTATATCTTCTTTCTCTTTGGATGATGGACCCCACAACATTCAAGTTAATTAACTTTTCTTTTGATGGCTATCTCCACTTGAGCCGAGATTTAATTAGGTTTAATTTATTTTCACATCCATTTTTCTCTTGCTACATCTTGGCATGTCTTTTACGAAACCAAAATGAGATTCCAACCAAATTTAATTTGTTTCACATGGTTTAGATCACTATGCTCTCGAGTTTATACTTTTTGGTGGAAGATGCAATTTCAATTAAATTAAGGTTGAAAACAACCAATTGTATTGTTAATATTATTTACGTAGAAAATGATTTCTCATATGCATCTTGGAAAAACCTTAAAATTATATTTTGAAATATTTTATAAGACTATTAATTTTTGTTAAAATTTACCTAAGAACATCAAGACATATATTTAGATTTCATGTACAAAAACATATACCAATGATGAATAGATGTAATTATTCTATTATTTTGAATGATATCTCTGGTCATTGATATCATAAATTAAATAGTTGGAAGCATAGTAAACACTTGCCAAATATCTCAACCTTGTTTTATCATAGGTGAAAAAATATGCTTAAATAATATTATTAATCATTAATTATTATTTTTAATTATAAAATTAATTTTAGTGTGTTAGACAGTATTTTATTATTGATTTTAATGTTTGCAATAAATAGGAAAACAATAATATTCTGTGTGAATTCTCAAGGCCTTCAACCTATTCAAACACAGACAAACAAACAAGAATTTAAGCCACAAACAGATTTAAACCAAAGCATTCCCTATGAAATTCATCCAAGCACAATAATAAGAAAACAAACATAAAATATCAAATGAAAGCTAATGAAATATTATTCTAATGCTCAAACCAACATCCCATAGTGGGATTGGTGATCCTTTTATGTGGAAAGAAGCCCTTTTCCCAATCCCTTGATATGATTGATGATGATTGATTGATCTTTGATGAAATTACTCAATAACCTAGCTAAATTGATTGCAAAAAATGACATGCTATGAACTCAAATGTTAAATTCCTATAGTGATTGTGCTCTTAGTTGATGGATCCAAAATAAATAGTGAGTTTCTTTATTTATAGAAGAAAGTGATGGAGAAAGAGGCGAAATGGATGAATGTGGGACAAAAGACCAACCAATGAGAGAAGGCCACTTGTCCACATGTGATTGGAGGAGGAATGAACACATTTTGATGAATGTGCACATAAATACATCTAGGTGAAATTTGAAATTAAAAATATGGCTTGTGGAGGGAGAGTTGAAAGATGAGTCAATGCCACTTGGCGCAAGAAAAATGACATGTAAGAGCCATAAATGCACGTAGGTGAAATTTGAAATTCAAAAGAAGGCTTGTGGAGGGAGAGTTGAAAGATGATTTAATGCCACTTGGCTCAAGAAAAAGGACATGTAAGAGCCATAAATGCCATGCCATATTCAAATAAGTGGAATATATCAAGAATATGTCATATTTGAATAAAAATAGGAGGAATTAATAAATCAAATAAATTGATTTACATGTGCAACTTGAAAAAGCTAGAGGATTTGATGGATTAGAGTTAGAGTTAATTAGGATTTAATTAACTTAGATGGAGATTAGTTTATTTGACATTTGATTTAGATATTTAGATTTATTTAAATCAAAATGAGAGGAATTTGAGATATTAGATTTAATTAAATAAAGTTTGATTTATTTTATTAAAAGGGATGATGTTAGATTTAATGAAATAAGGGTGATTTATTTAATCAAAAGAAGAAATGTCATTTAATTAAATAACATGAACTATTTAATTTAAAAGAGGAACATTAGGATTAAATAAAATTTAATTATTTAATCAAAGAGGACATATTAGAGTTAATTAAATAAAATGATTTATTTAATTAAAAAAAGATAATGATTTAATCAAATAAGATGATTTATTTAATTAAAAGAGGA
This sequence comes from Sequoiadendron giganteum, assembly GCA_007115665.2. NCBI lineage: Eukaryota > Viridiplantae > Streptophyta > Pinopsida > Cupressales > Cupressaceae > Sequoiadendron > Sequoiadendron giganteum. The sequence continues at coordinate 324,190,968 of CM021110.1, forward strand.
ATTATGATGAAATAATTAAATAAAGATTATGTAATTAACTAGTTAGTAAGAAGTGATTTAGGAAGAAATGATGTTAGTAAATCAAGATCAGATGCACGATATCAATCAGGATATTTTCAATGTCTACATTTTGCCCCTCTTTGAAGCAATGTACCTGCTGAGTTGGCTCAAAGAATAATCTTGTCAAGATCAGAATTCAAATTTTTATTTATATTTTCAGTTGCCCCACTGCTGCCCCAATGAGAAGGATTACACTGGTAAATTGTCCCCTTCAGAGATCAAGCGAAAATGTTAATTTTTCGATCGAGATCACAATAAAATGTGAGAGGAGTGGTTCTACTGATCAAAGGATGAAAGATAATTATTTAGAAAGATCGTATATTTGACGTAGACAATTTTGATGATGTATAGACAGTCATTGACCATGGGTAGCCTCATTTATATTTTGAGAAATCACACAAATTTGGATAGAAATGGTAGTAAATATAGAAGAATAAGAAGAAAATAATGATGACAAGATGGTCCAGCAATTCTATGAAGCATTAAGACTTTATTAGAGATGATGAATGACAATGATGCTTTGCATATCAAGAATTGAGATTTTAAAATGTATTACTTACCTTATGTTTGATAATACACATAGGCAAAATGCATCAGGGTATAAAGAACCAGGATGGCGTTGTACCTATTGTGATGGACTTTAACTCAACAAATAGATAGGAGTATTCTTGTTCACACCTAACATACAAAAACCTCACTAGGATGTACTTCAGATTTTTCAGACATCTTAGACCAAAACACGGAAAGGCATAACCTTCCAATGTAATAGTAAACAAGCTATTGAAAACACCCTCCATACATACCTAATAAAGAAAGTATTCACCAAGGTTATATTACAAGAATGTCCAAAAAGCAGATCAAATGAAAGATAATGATCAATGCCCCTTTCCTTTCTCTCTAAATCATTTGATTAGACATCATCGAGAGGTCATTGGAATGAGCACAATAAGATAAATCAAAGAAAATACCAAGTGAACAAACAAGCCAATGTCCTTCATACCTCTAGCCAAGGGGATGTACTTTGTTTAGGATAAGAATCCAAAGTTTTTTTCCAATAGATAATGCCATTTTTAGGAAGGATGCATCCAAGGACATGTTAGTGGATGGTGGCAAGTTTTTTTGTTTACGATAAGTGTCCAAAGTGTTTTCATTGATACATTTTGACTCAATTTCCGACGAAAGGTCGTCGAAATTTCGACGAACTTTCGTCGGAGTAATTTCGTCAGAATTTTCATGAAATTTGAAACGTCAAAATTCCAACCCAACTGACAATGTTGGGTCAGAATTTTGGCGTTTCAAATTTCATCAAAATTTTGACGAAATTTCTCTAATGAAAGGGTGTTGAAATTCTGACAAAATTTCATTGGAAATTGAGTCAAAATGTATCAGTGTTTGCCAATAGATAATGCCCATTGTAGGAAGGATACATCCTAGGACATGTTAGTGGATGGTGGCAAGTTGATAGGTTGTTTGAAAATAAAATTGATATAAGGTCGATTGACATGTTTGCAAATGATCAAGAGTTTGATTTTTCATATAAAAGTTTGTTGTTTCACTTTTGATTTTGCATTTGAAGTTCTCTTTTGTTGGTTGTTGTGGTTGTTTCTATTTGCTTTGCCAAAAGATGAAGGTGACGATTGATTTATTTTGGATGATTTATTATCATGGGTGAATCGAAATGAGATGGATGGATTTTTTGTAATATTTGGATGTTTTTGGTGGTTTTGTAATATTTTGAGGCTATTTTTGGTATTTTCACAATGTTTTACAGATGTTTTTCTTTTCAAATTTTCCATTTTTTTTGGTTTTTTATAAGATTTTATGAATGTTTTTGGATTTTGTGTCTCGGGAGCTGATCAAAAATTAGCCTTGCCTACGTTTAAGCTCAGAGATGATGTAGTTCAGATACCATGTTTTTCATGGTTTTTTTCTGATTTTTTGACCTATTTTGGGATTTTTGATATGTTTTGGATGTTTTTGGATTTTCACATGATTTTGAAAATTTGGATATGGATATGATATCAGTGCTTTGTTTTGGGATTTTTTTGAAAACCAAGCTAGGGTTGATTGATCGGATTGATGGATTGATGATGATAACATTGTTGAAGATACACAACAATGGAAGGATAGTGTTAAGCAACATGAGGATTGGGAAGGATATCCCAATATGATGATGGATTGATTTGATTTGGTTGGTCAATATTTTGAAGCTTGGCTTGGAACAAAAGTTGTTTTGATGATTTGATGTGATGTTGAAGTGCAAGTTAGATGCAATTGATATTAATTTTTGGATTGATGTTTGATGAAAGATAAAGCTTGATAAGGAATATCTTCTCATCAAAATATGTCATGGGTTAGTGATTTGGATTTTGGCTCACAAATGCTTGACCAATTTGATTTCATGTTTGCCAATGTTTCAATCACCACATAAGCTAAAAGAAATAGATTATGGAGGAGAGATTGTCACTGCTATCGCTAGTGGTTGAATCTTGATCATTGTCCCTAATAGTTATTATTTTTTGATCAATAAGATCCTCGATGATATTTTTAAGTCGAATACAATTTGATTTTGTGTGTCCCTTTATTTTGTGAAAATCACAAAGGTGCTTCTCATTATACCCTGGTGGTTTAACTTGGGGCTCTTGATAATTCTCATAAATGGGGATTTTAATAAGATTTTCTTGTATCAATTGTTACATGATTGATTTGATTGGTTCCCCAAGTGGTGTGTATTTTCATTTTTTACCTTGTGAGATTTTTACTTTAAATTGACCTTGTGGTGATTGACTTTGGATATGTGGTGATTGATCTTTGAGATGTGGTGATTGATCTTTGAGATGTGGAGATTGGGTTTGTTGTTGATCTTGATACAACCCAATGCTTTGATGGCATGGTTCAACCAATGGAAGAGTGTATTGATAATGGGGTACAGATGTCCCTTGGTGCAATGAATCAACTATTTTGGTAAGTGTAGCAATTTTATCTCACAAAATTTGATCTTGATTTTGATCTTGACACCTTGATATAGTTGATTTGGTTTTTGTTCAAGCAGGTTTTGAATGTATACTTGTGGTGTTTGTATGGGATAATGGACAAATTGATTTTGGACAATGTTTTGATTTGAGATGAGGTTTAGATTTGGCATTATAGGTTGAAATTGAACATTGTTGTGGTTGTGAATCATGTTGCCTTGATTTAGGTAACTTTGATTTTGCATGGTGTTACCTTGACTTGGATCAACACATGGAGTTGTTAACATATTTTTTTGAATTTGAACAACATTTACATTATTTGCAAACATATATATCCCAAATTTTACCAAGTGTGGATTTGAAATGTTCATGTTTGGTAAACTTGTACTTGGTATATTAATATTTGGCATGTATGGATTTGGTGGGATAATGTTGTTTGGTTGAAGACTCGTGCATTGATTGTTTGGTTGATAGATTTATAGGTTTGGAGTTTGATTTAAATCTACCATAGGGAAAGGTGTTCGAAAATTCAGATTGGGAAAACTCACATTTGTTGTATCATTGAAGTTTGTAGGAGCTAATGATGCCATGTATGGATTATATAAATGTGAGTTTTGATAACCAATTGGAATTGTAAGGTTTTGATAGTGTGGTTGACTTAGATCACTCATGAGGTATGAATCAAGTTTATATTCCATGTTTTTCTTATGTTTTGACCTTGTTTCAAAAGTGAACCTCTAAGGTTTTTAGGACTAATGATGAGATGAAAGGTGAAAGGGTGAGTGATATGGGTTTTTGAGATTTTAGGAACCTTGGAGGGATACTAGAATTTAGGAATTATGGATTTTGGAATTTGGATTTGATTTGGTTTGATTTGGATAATGGACTTATAAACCCCGAGATGTTGGATGCTATCTTGGAATAAATTTGTCCACAAGTTGATAATTTAACTAGGTGTAGGATGAAGGATTCATCCACACACACTTAGCCAAGAAAGGTGATTTTGATGTTGATTTGAATGATTTTACAAGAACTCTAGTATGAATGATTTTTCCAATGGTTAAAAATTTATTTGTGAGATGGGATTTTATTGATGTTTGAGATGGATGAAATGATTGGTTTTTTTTATCCTAAGTGAACCTAAGCGGGACTTGTTTACAAGACCAAGTTTTTGAAGAACATTATTTTCCATAAGAGTGATTCAAACCAAAAGATCAATGTTTGCTCAAAATACCCTAAGACTAAAGATATACAAGAACATGTGTGGGGTTTAATTGATTTCATCTTGATTAATGAATTGATTTTATCACAAACAATTCTTGATTAGCTTTTCAAACTAAATTTCTAATTTGCTAACTTCTTCTCATCCCTTAAAGTACATTATGTGGGAATCAGGGAAATCCAGGCAAAAGTTTCCTAATTTTGACTTTAGTGAGAAACAATTATGATATAGATCCAACTACTTAGACGCTTCTAAGGATGAAATCCCTAGGGCAAGGAAGAGCACTTGAATTTCATCAAAGGTATTTGTTCGCCCTAAAGGGTTTGAAATTTTGAGGATTTGGTGAATGTTTTTTTTCAAGAATTTTAGATCCAAGAAAATTATCTTGATTTCAAATTTATGCACAATCCTAGGATAAAATGAGGCAATACTTGTTGAGTTCCCACTTGGATAAATCCAACTAAGCTTATCCTTAGTGGATTATTAGATGCTTGACCACACAGGCTCCCCCTTGTAGTGCACTCACTTCTCGAGTCAGCTAAGCATCAATACCCATGAAAATCCCATGACATACTTCTCATCTCTACCAAGAGCCATAAAAAATGTGGGACAACTTCACAACAATCGTTCTTGCATCAACAAATAGATTTTGGTATTTTGGCTTTTTAAACAAAAGTTTTTAATATAGGAATTACGTTCATGGGGGATCATCCATTCGACAAGAGACCATTGCTTTCCTTCTTGTTGGAACAATCCTTGTGATAGTTGAACTTTCCTCAATTTCCCACACTTGTAACCCAGTTGGAAGTCACTTGCCTTTAGCGTGTTACCGATTGGGTTGTTCCCTTGGGGTGAGTACTTTTTCCCACCAAGACAGACCCTCTAAGTATTAAACAAAAGCAAGTAATTACATCCAAATTTCGATCAATCTTTGTTGAGAAACAAAGAGAGAAAAATCGCATTATACTCCACTCACACTAGCAAGATTTGGTTCAATTTCAGGAACCCAAATTGAAATGTGGAAGTAATTACTTATAAAACTTAATATCACCAAAATAATTTTGATTCTCAAGATCTCTATGAAGCATGAGAGAAGTGCATACATATTTTTAATGATATTAACTTGTAAAAGAAATTACAAAACAAAGAATACACATGTTCATTTTAAACCACAAAGCAATGATATGGATTCTTTTTAAGAAGAAACTTTGAAGTGTGAGATTTGTTTGTTCATTTGTTAAGTCCAAAACAAATCTAGTAAGTTGTTTATGGTTCTTTTTAATCCCTTTTGCTTTATTCTTTTTAAGACCAAACAAAAATTATTGAGTCCTAAAAAGAATGAAGATAATAAAGCCTTAAGAATGGGATTATAATTGCTCCCAAAGTGTTTAAAAACACTTATTACAATCATTTGATAATGTTTTTTCTTTCACTTCCATGCTCTGTGATCCTTTAAAACCTACAATCCAAGCTCCAAATGTTAGATGAAATCAAGAAACATGAAGATATGAGGGTTAAATAAATGATTAAGCATAAAAACACTATAATTTAGACCAAGTTTCATTGTGATTTGACATTAGGTGAAGAATTTAAAATTTATCCTCTATTAAAGTTAAGAAACACCTACACCATTGCATAGCTTATGAAATTCTACCCCACTAAAAAAAAAATCTTTAAAAAAGTCCTTCATATGACCAAGATATGATCATTTTAAGATTGACTATAAAAGCGCTAAAACAAAGAGCATATGTGCTAAAACAGTGAATGCATGTGCTAAAATATGACCCAGATGCACCAAAACAATTTTTGTATGTGCTAAAATAGTGACTATATGTGCTAAAACAATCACTGTATGAGATAAAATATGACTGTATGCACTAAAACACTAATTGTATACGCTAAAAAAATGAATGTATGGGCTAAAATAGATTCAATGCCTAGAAACAGAAGGTGAATGCATTAGAAATGAGGTAAATGCGCTATTTCAAGCTATGGAAGTGCTAAAACAGTGCTTGGATGTGCCAAAAGTCACCACGAATGCACTGAAATGGACAAGGGATGCGCTACCTTGTGATTTCTGAGAAGACTTGTTGATGAAACCTGCAAAAAAACATTAAAAACGGGGTCTTGCCCCACTGTGGGCACCAAAATGTGAATGCTCAAGGCCTTCAACCTATTCAAACATAGAAAAACAAGCAAGCATTTAGTCCTCAAATATATTTAAACCAAAGCATTCCCTATGAAATTCATCCAACCATAACAATAAGAAAACAAACATAAAATATCAAATGAAAGCTAATGAAATCTTATTCTAATTCTCAAACCAACATTCCATAGGGGGATTGGTTCTCCTTTGATGTGGAAAGAAGCCCTTTCCTAGTCCCTTGATAAGATTTATGATGATTTATTGATCTTTGATTAAAAAATTCAATAACCTAGCTAAATTGATTACAAAATATGAAATTCTATGAACTCAAATGCTAAATGCCTATAATTATTGTGCTCTTAGTTGATGGATCCAAAATCAATATAGAGTTTCTCTATTTATAGAAGAGAATGATGGAGAAAGAGGAAAAATAGATGAATGTGGGACAAAAGACCAACCAATGAGAGAAGGCCACTTATCCACATGTCATTAGAGGAGGAATGAGCACATTCTGATGAATGTGCACATAAATGCATGTAGGTTAAATTTGAAATTTAAAAGATGGCTTGTGGAGGGAGAGTTGAAAGATGAGTTAATGCCACTTGGCTCAAGAGAAAGGACATGTAAGAGCCATAAATTCTATGTTTGAGGATAAAAGTCCTTTAGGAGGGAGAATTTAAATAAGTGGAATATTCCAAGAATATGCCATATTTGAATGAAAAATAGGAGGAATTAATAAATAAAATAAATTGATTTATATGTGCAACTTACAAAAGCTAGAGGATTTTATGGATTAGGGTTAGAGTTAATTAGGATTTAATTAAATTAGATGGAGATTAGTTGATTTGAAATTTGATTTATATATTTAGATTTATTTACATCAAAATGAGAGGAATTTTAGATATTAGATTTAATTAAATGATGTTTGATTTATTTAATTAAAAAGGATGATGTTAGAGTTAATTTAATCAAAGAGGACATATTAGAGTTAGTTAAAAAAAATGATTTATTTAATTAAAAGAGGATAATGATTTAATCAAATAAGATGATTTATTTAATTAAAAGAGGAATTATGATGAATTAATTAAATAAGAATTATTTAATTAACTAGTTAGTAAGAAGTGATTCATGAAGAAATGATGTTAGTAAATCAAGATTACGTGCATGATATCAATTAGGATATTTTCAATGTCTACACTATGAAATGTTGTATTCTAAGTTGTTATTGTGAAGGTTGGTTTATTTTATTGATACCTTGTTTACATATCAATGTCATTATCTATATACAACATTTTGATCTTCATAAAAGACTAGTTCTCCACTTTTTCCTTTAAAAAATTGAAGGTATAAATCACATCATTATTCAAAAAGTAAACCATCTTTTTAGGTTATTCATTAACAAGGATTAAGGTATACTACATACCACTGTGTGGTTATCTATCATATAATCATACAACAACTCAAGTTACTCCAGTTCTCTTCATAAATTATTCTTATCAAAAGGTTCCATCTAATGCATCCTTTTTACCCTTGTACTAAATTGACAAAATTTTGGCCATTGATCTTATCCACGTTGCCTTGGGGACCTTGTTGGTTCTCAAAATTAAAACTGCTAATTTTAAGGGATGAATAAAAAATGTTAGGACTTGAGAATAAAATTGATCTAGAAAAATCTACAAACCTATAATAAATTTAGGAATATTTAAGGACCAATTAATAAGAGTGGCATGAATATTCTACTCTTTGATCCCTTCCAATGTAATAAACCATCCTAAATTATTATTGAATTTATATTATTGCAAATGACATATGAATATATTAAAATTAAAAAGACATAACTAAGTAGCTATAGTCAATCATAGCAACACACGTCTAATTAAAATGAGTCAAAGATTTATATGCATTCAAATTGAATTTCAATTACAATATCCAAGTTTGACTTGGCTCATAGGCCACATAATCAATACAATGTAATATTTTACATCAAGGTTACATCATGGTTACATCATAGACTAAGATATTATTGCAAACATCCAAGGTTAGAAAATGAAAGATCTATGCTAGGAATGGAAGATTGATATCAAAAATTCCATACATACATAATGAACTTGATTGCTTAGCCAAGCAGAATAATAATGTTGCAACAACAAATAATAGGTTTTGGTAAGAGAAAAAACCTATACTCTATTTTGGCACCTGTCTTGGAAGGTAACTTTTTACAACACAATTACTTCATAATAGCTATCTACCCTCTAAAAAAATCTACTTGAAGGTGCTCTAGTCTAATTAGGTTTCGTTCTATTCAAATAAAAGAATATTCTTCACACACATATCTACCAAAAAGTAAATAAGTCTACTTATTTCCTCATTAAGAAAATAATCATATACATGATTCAAATGGGAATTTTCAATACATTATTGAGTCATATCATACACATGACCCATGATTACATTCCATCCATCCATTCCATCCCATCCTTCAGCTCCTTCCATTCCATGTCCATTTCATTCCATTCCATTCCATTCCTCCATTCCATTTCCATTCCTTCCATCCATTCCATTCCTTCCATCCATTCCTCCATTCCATTCCTCCATTCCATTCCGGCTCCATCCATTTCATTCCTCCCTCCATCCGTCCATTTCCTCCATTTCAATCCATCCATCTTTCCATTTCCTCCATTCCTGTCCGTCCTTCCATTCCATTCCTCCATCCGTCTCCATTCCATTCCTCCTCCTTCCATTCCTCCTTTCCATCCATCCATCCATCCGGCCTTCCATTCCATCCATTCCATCCATCCATCCATCCATCTCCCTTCCATTCCATCCATCCGGCTCCATTTCCATCCATTCCATCCATCCGTCCTTCTCCATTCCTTCATCCTTCCATTCCATTCCATCCTTTCAATTAATCCATGTGTTGTCTACGTGTTAGGCTTGATGGGGACATGAATATCTTGTTCTCTAGCACCACATCCTTGTCCACTATAGCCAAGGTGTTTCATAAGTTCATAACCTTTTCCATAAAGTTGTTTTAATTCTTTTGGATTAGGTGATGGCTCACTATTTTCTTTTTTGTCTAAAGTGGTTGAGGTGGATGCTTGTGAAGGATCTACCGAGTCTTGTGTTGAAAATACTATGATCCCCTTTTAAAATTCTTTGTTTCTAATCTTGGATTCTCCTAGTAAAGGAGGTGTGAAGTCTAAGGAACCCCAATCATCACCTAAGAGCTTCATGATTTTCTCAGTATTTTGCTCTTTATTTCTTTGTTGTGTGGGTTCCACATGTTTGGTTGGTTTTGATCTATTGAAGGGATTGGATTTTTTCTTCTCGAGTTGTAAGACACTATAAGGCTCGGGATCAACGTCAAGGGTGTACACTTTGTTATTGTAGATGTACTTCATTTTACGATAAAGATTGGGAGGAAACCCATTCATTGCATGAATCCATGGCCTTCCTAAAATTATTTTATGTGGAATAACATGGATTAGTGTGTCTAATGTTTCCATTCCAACTATAAGAGGCAAAGTGATCACACCAAGCGGGTTTTGTCCTACACTGTCAAATGCATTGATAGATAAAGAAGTAGGTTGAATGCTTTATTCATCGACATGCAACCTATCTAGAAGGTTGACACTACACACATTAACAGTGTATCCATTGTCAACAAGGGTTTTCTTTATATCTATTTCTTCGTATTGAGATATGATTACAAAATATTCAAATTTTTTTGCACTTCCAAAGGAGGGAGCTCAATTTGGTGGTAAAAAATGTTAGCATTCAAGCCTTGAATCATAGCAGCTATGTCATTTGTTTGTTCATTATAAGGGATAGGAATATATTGCAAAGCATTCTACATCATGTTGTGATAGTAAGGGGAGGCTTGAATAAGGTCCCATAGTGAGATCTTAGTAGAAGTATTCTTAAGTTGGTCAACAAGATCATACTCCCTAATGAGGGAATTCAAGCGAGGGGCGATAGGTAATAGAGGAGTGGGTAAGGGTTTTGGATTTGGTTGTTGTGATCAAATATTGCTCCTTGTGTAATGTGTGTGAGAAATGGTATTATACCTCAGTTGTTGCAACACATTATTCTTAGGTGGATAAAGGATAAGTTCAGGTTTAAGTTTTTTTGAAGGTGGATAAAGGATGAGTTAGGGTTGAATAATATTAACATCCCCTAGGGAAGGAGATTTTAACATAGGCTCTACATCTTCTTCTAAGGGAATAATATTATTATGTCAATGTTATCATTGTCTGGTATCATGATATCCTCCCTAGGAGGAGATTTTCTAGGAGAAATACAAACCACATGTTCTTGACATTCGAGGGTTGGTTCTCCTAAAATGACTTCATCACAAGTAGGGGAATGATCAATGATGGGATTATCATTGGTCAGATGATGAGGAGATGGTTCTATTTATTTTTCTTGTTTTTCTAAGGTCTCATTCACATGTTCCATATTATCTACCTTATTAGGAGAGCTTGGAAGAGGTTCACCACATGCCATGGCTAGATTTTGTAATCTAGTTTCATCATAGGTAGGGGATGAATCACAAGAAGGACCATCATGATTTTTAAATAGATTTTCCCAAATTATTGGAGCATTAGGTGAGGGAGGCTCAAGAGTCTCATGACTTGTAATAGGTATATATTCTAACACTAAACTATCTTATTCATGTCTAGGGAAGATATTAGGAGAAGAAAACGTTTGATTGTCATGATTATCTAAATTTATATCTACATGCCCGATAATTCTTTCCCGTGGGGGAGGAGGATGGAAAGTAAGAATTTTAGGATCTTCAATGGTTTGTTTGTTTTGTCACTAGGATACCTTTATCACCAATGGGAGAGATATCAGGAGAAGAACAATTATGATTATCATGATAATCAATGGTTGCATCCTCTTGGGTCAAAGCTTTAGTGGATGAGCCAAAAGAGATAAAGTCATCAAGTGTTTCATCTAACATGTCTCAGTAATCACTACTAAAGGGCTTTCTATCTATAAGTTTAAGAGTGTTGTGAGTGGGTGCATGTGATGTTAATGTTGTGTTTTCATTGTCTAAAGAATTTGATTTAAATGATCTAGGAATGAATGCAGAAAATAAATATTGCAAAAGTCTAATGCTATCCACAAGTACCATGAATTTTATTTCTAATGAATTAAATGGAATAGAAGCTATGAAAACTTAAAATGTAATGTAAAGATAGGATGAAATGCAATTTTTTAGATTTCAAAGAAGGTAATTTACTGATTACACTATGCAATGATCTAAAAATGAAATGTTGTAATTGTAAAATTGAAAATGTGAAATGCATTAAATGAGCTAACTTATGCTAAATGTAATGAAAGACATCCTATAGAAACACAACCAATTGATATAGATAGTTAATGGCACAAAATAGAAGCTTAAAAATAGGGTTTTCAGCTCTATAAATGACAGTTTAGGGGCCTGAATGGACTAAGTCGCCCAAGGTGGCGACTTAGTCCACCTGGTGATTTTTTTGAGAATTTGTAGAAGATTGTGATGGATTTAGGTGGTTTTTGTGTTGGGTGACACAGACCTAAGTTTAAAATGCAGAATTTTAGAAATTTTGTAATGATTTAAGATGCAAAAATGCAACCTGTATGCACGTTCACTAATGAATTTTTTTTAAAACCTACAATGTAATTTAGACAATGTAAAATGCAATACAATGCTAACCTAGGATGATAAAGAACTCTAAATCAGACTCAGGGGTGTAGGATTGTCGGGTTCACCAAAATGTAACATAGGTTTTGGTACCCACATAAGGTCTCTAACACTTCTAGGGTTTTTCACATAAAAGGAGAGAGGGATACCAAAATGCAAATATTAACATTCAAAGATTAATGTGTATGATGGATGTGAGCGGATGTGATGTGTGCATAAAGTGATATTAAATGTATCTAAGTGTTGGAAATAGATAAAGGAAATCAAACACTAATGCAAAACCTAGAAAATGAACTATACTTGAAAACACATTGAGATATGCAAACATTAAACTAAATGACCTAGAACCGTAAACTAAACTAAATAGGAAACTATGAAAAACAATATGTGCACTTAGAAGTGAGTTGTAGACTAGATTGGAGATTGGAAATGATGTTGATGCTAAAATTTTGACCTACTGGGACACTTCTGCCAAGCTGGGTGACTTAGTCCCAGATCTAGAAAACTATATCGAAGCCTATTTCGAACAAAAGGGTATTTAAATATTCTAAAAACTCTAGAAAACATGTACAGTGGGACTAAGTCACCACTAATGGTGACTTAGTCCACTTTGGCTTTTCTGAAAGTCTAAAAGTGGAATCTGAAGCCCTCAGGCTACACTTTCTGCTTCTCCAAGTATCTAGATTAGAAACTCTGGTTTTTGGCATTGTTAGAGACTTTTGTGTGGATTTTTTCCCTAGCCAACAAGGAGGTGTCTTCAACAACCTTTTAATCCATTTTTCAATGATTTTCAAACCTATAAAATACCTGAATTTGCAAACACACAAAGAGAGGAGAAAATGTTGGATGCTAGGGCATGGGGGTTTGCCTTGGTCAAACCCCTTTTATATAATTAAATCAAATGATGAAATAAGATAATTAAATGTGAAATAGGAGACAATGGAACTAGAACCTTGCCATGATGTTAAATCTTGAGTTGTTGCAAAAATGGTTGAAAATTCAATCCTTGAATGCCTTTGGAAAGATGTCTTAATGACTTAGAATGAAAAAACCCTAGCTTTCTTGAGAAGAAGGAGATAGAAGAATGAGACTTAGGAGATGTAGAAGATAGGGGATAAAATTAGGGGAAAACCCTTTATTTATACCTGTTGTGCCCTAATTTCTTGAGAATAACACCTCACAGGACGACCTTAGGGTTTAGAAGACAATATCTCGTCAAATTTTTGAGTTAATTTTGACTTTTATGCCACATGGGACTAAGTTTCCCATGGAACTAAGTCGCCCAAGGTGGCAACTTAGTCCACCTAGGAAATTTTGAGTGGTTGTCGAAAATTAAAGTATGATTAATTTTCTTAACAGGATTGTCCTCCAAAACACACTTATGTTCGACCTATCAGAGCATTAAGGGGTCATTTTTTCATAAGAAAGGGTGAATTTGTTGATGAAAAGCCTAGGAAAATGTGAGAGTCAGTTACAACACCTTACAAAACTTTGAAATAAGGCTTGGTAAGGGGTTATTTAGGTGAAATATGATGAAAGGGTCCTAGAAAAGTGTGAAAGTGGGTTACAAAACTTCACAACACCTTTGTAAGACACCATAGAATTCTTAATTATTTCCAAGGGTTCAAGACCTAATGTGAATATGTTGGCCATATCACAACATTAAATCTAGGAAAAATCAGGCCAAAATCCATAGGAAATGACCAAATGAGTGAAAAGTGTCAAGGCTACACTTTTGTACGACACAACATTCAACATAAATCATTATTCATTTAAGAATGAATGAAATAAGTAATAAAAGAAGTTATGTCACAAGTATGTGTATGTACATAGATGAAGGTCTATGTGGATATGCATATATGTCCCAACTTATGTTATTGATTTGTGCATACATTCTGAAATAAAAAACCATTAAATCAGATTTCTATCATTTAAATGATGTTCCATTTTGACATTTCATTTGTCATAGATTCAAGAAATAAATGAACTAGAGCAACTTTGTTGTAATAGTTTCTCACATACTATTGTGCCATTTGTATCAAAAAAAAGTTGTGATATTTAAATGATATTGTTTATAGATAAACACTCACTGTTTATAATAGAACAATGTTGTTCACAACCAAATGGTTACAAAACAATGTTGTTTACAAATAAACACTCACTGTTTATAACAGAACGATGTTGTTTCAGCTAAAAAATTACAAAACAATGTTGTTTAAAAATCAACACTCACTATTTATAATAGAATGATGTTGTTTCAACTAAAAAAATATAGAACAATGTTGTTTGCAAATAAACTCTTAGTTTTTATAATAGAATTATGTTGCTTCAGCTAAAAAAATATCAAACAATACTTTCTGCAAATAAACTCTTATTGTTTATAGCTGAATGATGTTGTTTCAACTAAACAATTACTGAATTATTTTGTTTTCAAATAAATACATATTATTTATAATAGAATGATTGTTTTTTAATAGATTACAATCATAGTTTATAACAAAATTATGTTGTTCATAGATTAAAAAATACTATTTATAACAAAACGTTTTCTATTTATCTAAGTTACAATCATGGTTTATAACAAAACAATTTTGTTCATAGAGGTTTACAAGTTTTAGTGCCCTTTTAGGTTTTCTATTCAAATTCAGGAAAATGAGTACCAATTTTCAAGAATAGAATAACCATTATTCAGGTATTCAACATATAATTGGTACTCCTAACCTTAGTGGAAAAATAAGTGTAGAACGACATGCTTGTGATTGTCAAAACCCAAAATAATTACACAAGTCAAGGAATAATTTTTAGTATTCCCATGGTTTTAGAAAAGAACCCATATTCTCATTATTATCAGTAAGATAGAAGAAATAATCATACCACTAGTCACTCCAAATAAAAAAATTCAGATAAATAAAGTTTCAATTTTACCTTAAGCAACATCGATGGGCCCTTGAATGACATATAAAAGTTACTAGACATGGAAGGATTAACCTGTGTTAAATCACTTATGGCTAGTCGATCTTGAAGAATTATTTAGACAAAATGCAAAGATATAAATAATAAATTTGTTCCTCCCTCATTAGAGGTGAACGATTCCAACTCAGGAACATTGGTGATGGTTCTGATATGGCTTAGAGATTCTAAGAAAACTAGACATGCAAAAGGGTGTGACCTTATCCATTCAACCTAGTTGAATGTAGCATCAAATATCATATTAAAAGGGAGATAACTAGTTGTTTCCCTAAAGGGAACAATCAACATATAGATCAATTTACATTCGATTGCAAATTATGAAAATTATTGCTAATCAGATTAAATCCAATAGCCATATAATGGCTCTTACATGCATGGCAAGAAAAATAAAGGTGATAATATATACCGATTCTTGGCTTCACCAAGATTGGCCAACATTCCCAAGGATTCAAAATATGCATAATGAGTAGCTTCAAGGTCAGTTGATAGGACTTGGTTACTTAGACCCACAGTTAATCGATTTTGATTTGATCGACATCGACTATAAGCTGAATTCTATTACAATTATTTAATGATTGGAAATACTAATTCTATCAATCTCAACAAATAGAAAGTATATTGCAAGATTTTTGAATAAAACATAGAGAAATCATGTATATTTCCAAAGAAAAAATATCAATTACCTGAAGTCGAGTTTTTTCCAAGATTTTGTCTAATTTTTCCCTCGCAATTGAGTTCTTTCCCCTTTCCTCTTTGCTTGAATACCAGTTGGTACTATTCATTCTTCTTTCTTGAGACATGTATTTCAAAATGGAATGATTTTGCATGAAATTGGGCAATTTCCTCCATAATGGCATTAATTCTATTGTTTCCCACTATATCCGTTTTAAGTAATCGTCCATAATTTGGATGCAAGCCACACCTTATGGAATCTTCTCATGATTTTAATTCAATTTCTTATCAATTCAATAATGCAAAAATATCGATTTCAAATTCAATTGCTTAGAAATATATATATTTTGATATCCATATACATTCACTCACATATGTACAATTTTCAATATATTTATATACATATATATATGTATATGCTGGCATATATATACATGTGTATATATGTGTGTGTGTGTGTGTAGATGTTTACATGTTCATTTTCAACATTAAATAAGAACAAAAATTTATTTTCATTTTGAACAATATTATTTGAATGCATAATATTTTGTTTTGAAATACATTCATTCATTCCATGTTAAGTCACACTTTCATTTTCTTGCGAACTCTCAAAGCACAAGATTAAGATAAACAATTTAAATAAAAAATTTACATATTTTAATTTTCACAAGAACCTCTTTTCAATCGTCGAGTAAGTTAAAGTCAGATAAATATAATTTTCCTATATGAATTTTAAATGCATTTATCATGCTATTTGTGGTGTTTGCATCGAGATTCCATCAAGCTTACTGTTTGTTCTTAGTAAACGATCTTATTTCAAATTTTTTCTCATCCTTCAACTTGTCACTCTATAATTGCACACACTTGCACTTGCAAAATTCATCAGTAATGTTCAATCCGTGATAAAATATAAATTAATTCAAAAGATCACATATTCAACGACGGTCAACTTCTTTCAATCTTTTTAAAAATATCAAAATTTATATTCAACATATTGAATTTCCTCAATAATTCAATTTATCATATTATAATTAAAAATGAAATAAATGCGGGTTAGGACATCCTTCCCCTCTTAGAAGAGACATCATACTGATGTCTATTTAATCAAAATTAAAGCATATATATCTATTTTAGCCTCTCATCATATTGTTCCAAACCAAAACGTCATAATATTTCAATCCAAAAAATTTAAACAAAATGATCAAAATCTCTTTCTTAAGAAAGAAAATGTGGGAAGGAGTGTTCTATTTCTTTTGCATCCTCCCAAGTAGTACTATCTTTAGAATACTGGTCCCACTGGACCTTAAACTAAGCAATATCTTTGCTCCACAACTTAACATTGCATCTATCCAAGATTCTAATGGGCTCCACTAACACCACTCTTGGATCTTGTACCTGTAAGTATTGCCAACCAAAAACATGAGTTGCATCAAGATGATATGGCTTAAGAAAATAAATATGAAATACATTATGAAGTCGAGCTAGAGTAGGTGGTAGAGCAATTCTATAAGCAATGGAGTTAATCACTTCCAAGACTTCAAACGATCAAACATATCTTGAGGCCATCTTGGAAGACTTTCCAAAGGAAATGGAACTTTAATGAGGTTTGACTCTTAAAAAGACTTTATCCCCTGTCACGAACTATCTAAGAGTTCTATTATTTTTTGCATAACTCTTATGTCGGTCTACCACCTCCTTTAGTCTTCTCTTAATGACTCATTTTTTATTCCATCTCCTTAAGCATTGCAGGTCCTACTATGATCCTATCCTCCAATCTATCCCAACTAATAGGTGTAGTACGACACTTTTACCCATAAAGAGCTTTAAATGGTGCCATACCTAGATATCTGTGATAAGAGTTGTAAGAAAAATCTACCAATGGTAAATATTCTTCCCATTTATACTGTTGGTATGTACAATAAATTTAGATGAGGCCTTCCACTACCTGATTCACCCTCTCTATCTTTCTATCAGTCTGAGGATGATAAGCTAAGCTGAAATTCAACTTGGTTCCCAATGCAAAGTTCAAGGTCATCTGAGTGTCTCTATCAGAAATGATAATCTTTAGAAATCCATGCAAGCAAAAGATCTCCTAGACAAATTTCTTGGCTAGGGTCAATGATCCATCCTTAAGGTTTCTTGGAATGAAGTGCACAACCTTGGTCAACTTATCAATCATGACCAAGATAACCTCATGTTGATTCTTGCTTAATGACAGCCCCTATATGAATTCCATACCGATCACTTTTCATTTATACTTAGGTATGTCATGAGGATACAATAGCCTATATGGATTTGCATGCTTAGCCTTGACTCACTAGCACTCTAAGCATCTGGCTATGTACTCCACTACATACTTCTTGAGTTTAGGTGAAAAGTATAGAGTTTTCAATTCTACAATCATTTTGGATACTTTGGGGTGTCTTGAATAAGGTGCATTATGAACCTCCTCTAAAACCAACTTCCTCGGCTCTCTAGAGTTTGGAATATATGTTCTTCTCTAGTATCTCAAATTCCATCTAATTCTATCTCATACCCATAAAACTGATGATTTGTAGGATTTTTTGCTAGGGAATACTTAACTCTCTCGTAGTGCTCATACCCTGGCAGATTTTGTATCGCATGTTGTCTCAAATTTGACCTTGTCGAGATCATGGCTACCAGATGTCTTTGTCTATTAAGAACATCAACCACTCTATTGTCTTTTCCCATTATATACTCAATTCCAAAGTCATACTCACTAAGGAATTCCAACCACCTTCTCTATCATGCATTAAGGTTTGGTTGAGTAAAAATGTATCTCTATCCCAAGTGATCTAACTTGATTTTGAATAGTTTTCCCAAGTGATAATGCATCCACATCTGCAAGGCATGAACTATTGTGGCCAATCCTAAATCATGTGGTACATAGTTAACCTCGTGTTGATTAATCTTCCTTAATTCATACTCTACCACTAGTCCATCTTGCATTAGCACATCTCCCAATCCTTCTCCTAAAGTATTTGTGATCAATGTGAATCTTCCATTAGGATCAACAATGGTTAGCACTAGTGTTGTTGTGATCCACTCCTTCAGGAGCTGTAATTATTGTATGCATTTCTCATTCCATTCAAATTGTGTCCCCTTTCTTTGGAGTGATGTAATTGGAGATACAATCTCAGAGAACCCTTGCACAAAATTTCTATAATATCCTAGGAGGCCTATGAAGTTAAAAAAATTTGACACATTCTGAGGCACCAACCATTCCATGATCTCCTTGATCTTCTCGAGGTCTATTGAGACTCCCTTAGTTGAAATGATATGTCCAAAATAGTGTACCCTATCTTGGTAGAATGAACACTTGGATAGATTCCCAAAGAGTTTCTTTTCTCTCAGCCACTACAAGACTATCCTCAAGTGCCTATCATTCTCTTCCATAGACTTTGAGTAAAATAGTATGTCATCAATGAAGATCAAAACAAAGTCATTCAAACAGTCTCTGAACACATTATTCATAAGGTTCATGAAAGCTACAGGTGCATTAGTCAAACCAAGAGGTACCATGATGAACTTGTAATGTCCATATTGAGTTCAAAAACCAGTCTTCAAAAAATATTCTTCCTTTATTCCCAACTGATGGTATTATTGAAAAAATGAAGAAAGGATTGAAGTTGTTGTCATTCATGTCAACTAGTCAACTAGTTATCTACTAGTTGTTGTTGGTTGTATATGTTGAGGATGTTGTGAAAATTGTATAAAATAAATTTAATAAGTATTCAGTTGTTGATTCAGCATTTGAACCTATGTTTGTGCGGCTCATATATGCTGGTTATGGTTGTTGAAGGTTTCTATATCTAGATTTTTGGTTGTTATTTCATTAAGAAGCTCAAGTTGTGTTCACTAGTTGTGAACTATGTTTTTTTGTGTTCTAGTTGAGGTCTAGGAGAAATGTTGTTGGTCCAGATTTCTCTTTGATGATGTATTTTGACTTGCGGTTATAGAGTTAAGATGTTTTGGTTGCATTGAAGATATTTTTGGTCTCTGGAAGTTTCAAGATTAATTGTTCTATGTGTTTTACACTAGTTTGGTCGGCCTTGTGTTAAGCACTATCTTAAAATTTAATGAAGCATGTTGGATCTATTTTGGGTCTCGGTGAAGTGTGTGATTGGGTCACCCTCATTCTACTTCCACCCTAGTATGTTTGACACTAACCTAATTTGAATTTGAATTTGGATGGCCGACTTTGGATCTTTTTCAAGGTTGGAGATAGTATCAATACTGGATGAGCTAGTAATGAAAAATATACAAGACGAAAGAAGGAAGATAAGTGAAAGAGTAGGTGTGCAACATTGATTCTATTCAAAAAGTGTGTGTGAGTTGTGTGTGGTAGATCAGTGTAACGATTAATGCTGAGTTTTTAGATGTAGTGAGAAAAAGGCTAACTCTATCATTCATGCAATTTTATCAAGTAACTGTGGTGGAATCCATTGTTGCATTGGGATTGTAGTCTCTCTGTAACAAGTATTCTTTTTCTTCTTTGTATCTTTGTGGTAGTGAGCCCTCCAAGTTGTAGCCCTATTGGCAATTGAGTCCTTATTTCAAAAATCCTTATAGAAGTTCCTTAGTACAGTGAGAAGGAACTTCTATAAGGATTTTTGAAATCTTATGAAATGAGGAAGCCGAGTCTAAGAAATGGAGGCAAATCAGAGACTACTTTTAAATCTACAAAAGATGAAGATCCAGATGAAGAGAAATTTGATGAAATATAAGCTAACTTTGTGATAAGAATGATAAAAACAATTGGTAATTATGAAGCAAAGTTTCCCTTTAAATGCTTTAGTTGTGGAGAAGTAGGTCATTATGTTGCAAAGTATCTGAAAAGAGTTAAAAGGAATAAACAAAGAAATGAGAAAGAAAAGAAAGGAAAGAATATTAATAGAGCTTACTATGTTCAAATGAGAATGTTATTATTTCAAATGAAGATCCAGATGACAATGAATTCTTGTTCTTGGTGATTTAGGATGAACCGACTTCTACTAATTTAGAAAAATAGGTAATGGAAAGCCCTTTGGAGAAGGAGAAGGAGAAAAATTAAGGTATGGTTATCTCTACCGTACATGCTAAACAAGAAAATAATTTTTGGGTAGTTGATAGTGGTTGTTCACATCACATGACTAGTGATAAGAGTAAGTTTATTAAGCTTGAGAAATATGATGGAGGCTTGGTTATGTTCGAAGATGATATTGGTGCTAAAATTTGTGGGAGAGGTTCAGTAAGTTTTGATGCCAAGCATCATACTGACGATGTTTACTATGTGATGTAGAGAAAAAAAACACACTCAGCACACACAACTTCTAAAGCTCAGATTACAAAAAAATCCATGAATGATTTACCCAAATTTGACAATTACTTGTGTCAAATTAACAATTGAATTATAATTACCTCATTTACATTCAAAATTGAAAAAACAAATCAACTATTTTATTTGATTCAATTTCATGAAAGTTACATAAAAAACCTCAGGCAACTCCTTTTCCATTATTTATTCCTCTACCTACTCAGTTTCTCCTCAATACTCTACTCAACCACTTACTACCCCACAATCCATTTTATCTATAGTGACTCTTTTCATTCTGTGTCTTTTCAATTCTTCTCTCTCTACTGCCAACTATTTCCATTCAACTCCTTTTGATCTGCCATAACTAGAGCTTAAACAAAACAAAACCATGATCCTCACTACTATATCATTCGCTCTCCTTTGCATCTATTCACAAGTACCTATTTTGAATACATTGGAAACCACTATTACACATGCCAATCTTCACTCAATTGACTCCTCTAAGGATGAGTATTTGCACAACATTAAAATTTCCAACAAATAATAATCACCTCTTTATCTTCCTACATAATCTTACTAAATATGCCCCTTATGTTTCATTTATTTTCCTCTCCAAACTAGCTAATGTTCATGTTGTTCTTAACTGACCATATCAAGTGGCATGATCTACCATAAAACAATAATTCAAAGTTATCATTTACAAACCTCTATGCATCATTTTGAAGCCCACTTAGTTCTCTAAGTTGACATGACCTTCCCCTTCCTTGTCTTCTTGTGTGGATTCCTTGCATGCTCAATGTTTTTCATAAAGGCAGTCTTTGATACATCTGCAAGTGACTGTCTATTCATCCTTAAACATTGCATTTCCCTCTTCTTTTGATAATGTGGCCTTTCTACTCGTTCGCCTTTCCTGGTCAACTTCTCTCTCTAAATGCAGGCTTCTTCAAACTTTCCCCATGTGGCTTGTGCATCTCATGTTCCACATATTTTTAATTGTTTCCAATTGTTGGTTTGTACCTTCTCCAATTACTTCTTCTGGGCTACACAAAGCCTTCTCTTCTCTAGTCAGTCGCCTATATCCACATTATTTTAGTCACTAACCTTTAGTTCGTCATGTTTATGGCATGGTTATTAGGTGAGATCATCTGTGTATCTTCTCACTTCCACAACCCCCACTCTATCTCCTTTAAGTTGCACCCTCCTTCATCCATCGCGTTCTCTCTTTCTCTTCCTCCCCTCTATCTCTTGTTCACTTCCACCCCTTCTATCATTTCTTCTTTCAATTTAACTTTGTATCTTCTAAACGTGGTGCCCTTTCATTATCCATTATTTTATGCTTCCTTTCACCTTTATTTCTTTCGACTTAATTAATTTGACATTAACATGGTGAATAAATATATTAAATCCACCAAATATTGCCTGAAGAAAGAAAAATAAAAATGAAAAACCAAAATCTCATGGGTGCTCTTGCACCATACTCCTAGGCAAAGAAAATATTCAAGCTCCACTTGAATAGAATGTATCAATAATGAGAACCATACTTGAAAACTCTTATCGGATTCCCTTAAATCCTTGCACATTGTCTTCTTTTGAGTAGGTCCATGCTGCAATCAAACCTCGATCCTCACAATGGTTCCATTTCGTCTATTGTAATCTACCTTCACACGAAACTTTCTTCAAAATACCCTCTACCCAACAAAGTTCTGGAAGACGCTTCCTCTACCCACCTTCTCTTAGTGGAGGAACTTTACACCTTCTACCTAGCTTTATCTTTGTTGGAGGATAGCATTTACAAACTCTCTTTCACGCCTGCAATAGACTTTCTCTCACAACTCTCTTGTCCTAGTGCATACCTTGCACTCATAGGGTCTTCTAGATCTAATACCAATATGATGTAGAGAGAACAACACACTCAACTCACACAACTTAAAAAAATAATATTACAAAAAAATCCATGAACGATTTACCCAAATTTGAAAATTACTTGTGTCAAGTTAACAATCAAATTATAATTTCCCCATTTACATTCAAAATTGAAAAAAAAAATCAATTAGTTTTTTTTATTCAATTTCATGAAAGTTACATAAAAAAAAATCAAGCAACTCCTTTGCCATTATTTTTTCCTCTACCTTCTTAGCTTCTCATCGATACTCTACTCAACCACTTACTACCCCATAATCCCTTTTATTTGTGGTGATTCTTTTCATTTTGCACACTTTTAATTCTTCTCTCTTTGCTACCAACTATTCCATTTGACTCCTTTTGATCTACCGTAAGTGTAGCTTAAACAAAGTAAAACCATGATCTACACTATTGTATCCTTCACTCTCCTTTTCATCTATTCACAAGTTCCTATTTTAAATACATTGGCAACCACTATTACACTTTCCAATCTGCACTCAATTGACTCCTCTGAGGATGGGTATTTTTGCAATGTTAAAAACTCCAACAAACAATAATCGCCTCTTTATATTCCTATATAATCTTACTAAATCTTCCCCTTATGTTTCATTTATTTCCCTCTCCAAATTGACTATTGTTCATATTTTTCTTAATCGGCCATATCAAGTGGCATGATCTGCCATAAAACAAGAATTCAAAGCTATCATTTATAAACCTATGTCCATCATTTTGAAGCCCACTTAATTCTCTAAGCTGACACGACCTTCCCCTTTCTTATCTTCTTTCATAGCTTCCTTACATGCTCAATGTTCATCATAAAGGCAGTCTTTGATACATTTGCAAGTGAATGTCTATTCCTCCTTAAACATTGTGTTTCCCTCTTCCTTTAATAACATTTCCTTTCTACTTGTCCTCCTTTGTTGATCAAATCCTCTCTTTGAATATAGGCTCCTTCAAAATTTCCCCATGCGACCTGTGCATCTCATGTTTCACATATTTTAAATTGTTTCCTAAATGTTGGTTCTTACCTTCTCCAATTACTTCTTCTGGGCTGCACAAAGCCTTCTCTTCTCTACTCATTCACCTCTATCCTCATTATTTTATGCATTGATTTTTATCTCTTCATGTCTTTGATATGGTTATTAGGGGAGAGCCCTTGCATGTCTTCTCACTTCAATTCCCTCCACTTTGTCTCCTTTTTGTTGTGCCCTCCTTCCTCCACTGCATTCTCTCTTTCTCTTCCTCCCCTCTAGCTCTTGCTCACTGTCACCCCTTCTATCATTTCTTCATTTAATTTAACTTTGTATCTTCTAAACATGGTTCCCTTTCATTATTCATTATTTTATGCTTCCTTTCACCTTCTATTCTTTCAACTTAATCAATTTAAATGAATTGATTTATTTTTATAAACAATGATTAAAACCAAAAAGTCACCCATAATTAATTTGACATCAACATGATGAACAAATATATTGAATCCACCAAATATTTCCTGAAGAAAGAAAAATCAAAATGACAAAACCAAAATCACATGGGTTCTCTTGCACCACTATGTTAAGGGATTAAGCCATAATTTGTTGAGCACTAATTAGATATGCAAAAAAGGATATGATCTTCTATTTAAGGATAGGAAATGTGAGATCCAAAAAGGATGTCGAACATTGATTTCTATAGGAAATAAATCTAAAGGGAATATTTATCAGCTTAAGGGTGTTGATGGACGATGCTTTATGACTCAGATAAATGATAGTTGGTTATGGTATAGGATAAGGTGTCACATGAATTTTGATAATTTGGTAAATATTAGTGATTTTCAGGCCATGAGAGATTTACCAAGAATTACAAAGCCTATTAATGCTATTTGTAGGAATTGTTAGTTTGGGAAGCAAGCAAGAAATCATTACAAATCAAAGGAACAATATACTACTGGACTACTGGATTTAGTTCATATATATCTATGTGGTCCTATGAGAGTGAAAATTATACATGGTGAAAAGTACTTTATTCTTTTAGTTGATGATTATTCTAGATATACATGAGTTACATTTCTTAGAGAGAAATTAGATGCATTATAAATATTCAAGGCATTCAAGGCTATGATTGAAAATGAAGTGAATTTGAGAATAAAATGCTTAAGATCTGATGAAGGTGGAGAATTCACCTCCCATGAGTTCAATGTGTTTTGTGAAGTGCATGGAATAAATAGATAGTTATTTTCTCTGAGAACTCCTCAGCAGAATGGAATTGTTGAGAGAAAAATAGAACAATTCAAGAGGCTGCTAGATCAATGATTACTAAATCTGATTTACTAGAAGTTTACTTGAAAGAAGCTATTCATATTGTTTTTTATGTATTCAATCAAGTTCAAGAAAGATAAAATAGTACAAAGACTCCCTCTAAGAAATGGCATGGAAGAATTCCTACAGTTAAATATTTCAAGGTATTTAGAAGAAAATGCTATATCAGAAGATATGAGGAAAGTTTGGGTAAGTTTGATGCAAGAAGTGATGAAGGCATATTTCTTGGGTATTCTACTAAAATAAAGGCATACAAATGTTTCAATAAAATATTAAGAAAATTTGTAGAGAGCTCAAATGTGAAGGTTGATGAGATAATAAATAATGCCATTGATATTGATGGATATGCATCTTATGAACATGATTGTGAAATAATAGAAGAAATTATGGAAGAACAAGATAAAGATGAGAAAGAGAAGCTAGATAAACAGGATGAAAGAGAATAAGATGATTTGGTGATGTCCCATAGGACACTGAAATATGTATAGAGGAATCATTCAAAAAATTAGATTATTGAAGACAACACAAAAGTCATGTTAACTAGAAGCAAAGTTGTTGCTGAAGTAAATTTGTGTTTATTCCCTAAGATTGATTTGAAGACAATAAGTGAAGCATGTAAAGATGAACATTGGAAGGAAGTGATGAAAGAAGAAATTTTGTAGACTGAGAAGAATCATACTTTGGAATTGGTCCCAAGACTGGAAGACAAAAATATTATTGGATCAAAATGGGTATTCAGAAATAAGTTGAATGAGAATGGAGAAGTTGTGTAATGCCCCACCATGCAACCCTAGAGGAAGTTTCAATTCACTAAACAAGCGTACTAAATTTTTTTTAAAAGAAGTGAATTAAACCCACATGTTCAACTATAATTGACAACATCCACTAGGGTTACATAACTAAGATTACTTAAATCCCCATTAACATACATCATCTAAATTACATTGAAAGTAAATAACTCAAGTAACCACAATCAACAACATAAAAAGATACGAGATAAAATGAAGCATTCATTACATAAATCTATTACATACATCTATTACAATCCTCATTTCCAGAATGAGTCAAAATACATAAGTATGATCATTACAAGGTCCACCTCATAACACAAGAGGGGTAAATCAATATCATTACAATATGTGTTACAAAATACAAGAATATAAAACAAGATCCGCGAGCTGTCCATCAAGATGTCACGCCACCAAGTACTGAAGATCAAGGGGACCCAATGGTTTTGGTGCATGTTCCACCCAACCAATGTGGTACCCAAAGGCCCACCCCCCATGCTAGGAGATAGTAACCAAGTAACATGGACGAGAAACCTACCACCTCAAACCAAAGGCAAACTCATACTGATACAAACTGACTCAACCACACATATGCACAATAAAGTCAAAACTCTAATCATGGTTACATTGCTTCCAGACATTTTATAATCAAGTGTGCTAACGAAAAACATAGGCACAACATAAACACAGTGTTATCCTAGACAGAGTGTCATCGCAAGGTTTGTCATGAGATATCCTCTGGGCATTCTTCATAGGCTCCGGCACAAGTAATCCTGGTGACCTCAACCGAATCCCGGCCCTCATGCTCACTCAAGCAGAATCAACTACCTCTCGTATGGACAAGATAGTTGATCTTGCCATTCCAAGCCTTCTCACTCACCCCAAGTCTAAACAAGCCCTTGTGCCTATGAGTGAGGTTAATTTATCTTGATTAATGTGAAATGCATCCTAATCATCTAAGTATATTATTTTGGTTATCACTTATTAAAAATACTTTTGAAGGTTACCCGGTTTACCTTTTTGGGCTCCGGCCCCTAACAAAAGCCACTCTTCTAATTGGATAACACACTACACAATCTAAACTCCAAGGGTTACTCAAGTGTTACAGAACTGAACCAACATGTTTTCTCCTATCCTAGGAGGCAACCACAAAGAAATCCACTCCAACACTAGGAGGACACTAAATACTGGTAACACTACCCAAGGAAAATCAAAACAATAATTTAACAAGGGAATGACCCACATTCACTGGAAGACTTTACAATCCAAAACTCAACACCCATTCTCAAAGTAATCATTAAAAGAGAAATCAATATAATCATGCATTGGCAATGAAAAATACTACATTTGGTTATCCTAAAACCATGTTCTTAACTGATGTTTCTCACAAAAAGAAGAATTATACCATTCTAGAATTTACATTGAACAATAAGTTTTTCATTAAATACATAATCTCCACAACTGAAACAAATCATGAGCAATAGTAAATTCCACTATAATTAGTTGTCTAATTCGTTGAATGTTCCTATGTTTAACAAGGTATAGAATATGAAGTTTTACAAGCGAAAACATCATATATTAAAACCAATATCCGCTATTAAAAGAAACAACTCCTATTCTCATTTGATTCAATAAATCTACTATATAAAAAAAAATATTCCAATAAGGTTAATTAATTTCATATATAATATTAATTATATTCATAAAAAATATATATATATATATTAAATATTATATATATTTAAATATATAATATATATAAATAAATTAAATATCATATAAAAAAATATTAAACCAAATTAAAAACTAACATTAAAAATAATTAAATAAAATATAAATTAAAACGAAATTAAAAAAAAAACATAAATAAAAAATTTTCATAAAACGAAATTTAAATTAAACAAACAAAAAAATAAATAAATAAACAAAAGTCAAACGGATGTCACAGGGTACCCGTACCCTGTCACAGTCCGTGTACCCATCCACTGCCGCAGACCCTGCGCCGATTGTACCATACGTACAGCGGTCGGCGTCCATGGGGGTCGCAATCCCATTGGACAGTGCATCCCCCATGTGGGTGGCGCACTGCCCAGTGGGTATTGCATACCCACTGTGCAAACAGAAAAGTGGGGAGGCCGAACCCCCCACAAAATCAATTTTCTTTTTTTAAATAAAAATTTTCATAACAATTTTCGTACGATACGTACGCAGGTCGCACAACGACAATTTCAAACGCCAGAAATAAAATGCAACACATAAAAAATTTATATTTTTGTAAATATATATTTTATGTGTATCATATTTAAAAGTATGATACATGTAATATATATTTACATTAATATATTTTTTTTTTATTCAGAATACTGGTGAAATTGAAGGAAAAATTTTAAAACCAGAACAAACTTTGACAATAATAAAACCTTTCAAAAACAAGGATTAAATTCTGAATACCAAATGAAACCTTTCCCCCTTTTTTGTGTTTTCAGATAATTTTAAATACAAGAAGGTTATTACATTGATCTAGGGTTTTTCCACAAATTTTCTAAAAGGGTTTGCATTTTAAAACAAATAAATCTAAATATCAAAATATTGAAGTTTAACCTAGGGTTTCAAGAAAAATCCCTCATTTACAAATTTCATATCATTGTAAACCAAATAGGTTAAACTAGGAACAATAAAAACAAGGAAATAAAAGAGAACCTGGTTATTTGCAGCCACCAAGTTTCTTGATGCAGAATTTCCTTTGAACTCTTCCCAATTTCTTTTCCACAATGCAAGAATTTCCAGCAAGCTTTTATCCAATAGTTCCATCTTCTTCACAGAATTTTTCTCCCCTTTCAATTTAATTCTTCAACCAGAAAATAATTCCAAAACTTTCATGTGTAAAATCTCTCCCACAAATTTCATGCCTGTCAAAAAAATGAAGGAAGAAGAATCCCCAAATTTTTCTGCCCTAAACTTATAAAACAACATTTCCTCAAAATTTCCAAAATAACCTAATGTAACCCTAATTCACTTTCAAATGCAAAAATTGAATTTACAAGTTAATTTCATTTCCCCTTTTTTTTTGAAAGGCCCTAACTTTGACTTTAAAGTAAAATTTCAATTTCACATAATTCCCTTTTTGATTTAATTTAATTTAACAATCAAATATACTTACATAATTATTATTAAATTATCTAATAACTAAATTCAATCACTTGAGATTTAAATTTAATTAAATAAACAATTTAACTTTAATTAACTTACTTTCTATCATCTATTAATTAAATTTAATCCCTTGGGATTTAAATTTAATTAAATAAATACTTTAACTAAATTAACACACTTTCAATTATTTAATAATTAAATTCAATCCCTTGAGATTTAAATTTAATAAATTAAATAATTCAACTTTAATAAGCCTACTTACAATTATTTAATAATTAAATTTAATCCCTTGAGATTTAAATTTAATTAAATAAATAATTTAAGTTTAGTTTCAAAAAAAATCATTTAAATATAACCAATGAGCATAACATTACTATAATATAAAATAAACATTTCTTCCAGCCATTGCAATTTTCAAAAGAACTATTTAAAAAGGGACATCATTTTTCAAAACATTACATAACATCCAATAAGATACAACATGACTCAATCATCAGAACTGACGACACACTAAGGTTAGGGTGTAGACCTGACACATGTTACCACGCTACTATCTCCCATTCAACTTAACCGTTGGATCGACACGCTCAAACCTGTGAAACCAGGTGGAGTCGATGTCATGTACCTGCAACCTGAAATCCAGTAAACAACATAATATATCCAGCATATAATTCACACCGTGAAGAAGAAATCTCGGATTCGCAGGGCGCTCGCAAGCGAGTGATGCAAACTTGTCTTCTTCACCAATACACTCATCAAAGACTGACACTAACGTCATAAACAATATTCACATAAATAATCACATGATAATTCTACTGACATCATTAATTCATCAAAGCATGTGAAATAAAATCAGATAATCACATCACACAATAATCGTTGTCACTCAAGAGTAGCGATCAGAACATCATAATAAAAATGTGTCCAGTATCAAAGTAGTTGCAATCCAAGCAAAGCATAAAACAACCTGAAACGAGAAGCAAAACGGAGGGGTATTACAAGTTGTCAGAAACAAAGAAAGGCGTGTGTGTAAAGGTTACTCACAAGTAGAAGGTACATATATTTTTAGGATATTTTTTCCACAGTAGAAATAATGAAAGCTATAAGGATGTTCTTGGTATTGGTTGCTTATAAGTATTTCAAAGTCTATCAGATGGATGTCAAGTCAACATTTCTAAATGGTAAGCTGGAAGAAGAATTTTACATGGAACAACAGAAAGGATTTCAATTGACAGATCAATTGGATATGTTTTGCAGATTGAAGAAATCTTTATACAGATTGAAGAAATCTTTATACAGATTGAAGAAAGCTCCTAGAGCTTGGTATGCAAGGTTATATAAGTATTTGATTCAACAAGTATTTAACAAAGATATGACATATAGTAATATGTACTTGAACATTGTTAATGACAAAATCTTGATTATAGTTGTATATGTTGATGATATTCTTTTTGGAGGAAATAGAAAGATGTGTAAGGTGTTTGTGGAAGAGATGTAGAAATAATTTGAAATTTTTATCCTTGGGGAAATTAATTTATTTCTTGGGCTACATATTAATCAAACAGAGAAATGAATTTTCATTTCACAGTCTAAGTATGTGAGAGAAAAGGTCATGGAAATAAAGTAAAACTTGATTATGTTCTGACAAAGGATCAAATTGTTGATATTTTCATGAAGGATCTTCCTAAAGATACTTTTGAGTATCTTTGGGAGAAGTTAGGGGTTATTTCCCCTCCTTTCATAAACTAATATCTATATGGAGATGCATCAGTTTGGTGGATTCATGGTTCTATCTCATTTGATTGATGTTTTGGTGGCTACCTCTCATGGGGAGAAAGTAGTTTCAAGTGTTGTCATTGTGAGTATTTTATTTTCATGTCAAAGGAATATTCAATGAACATATGTTTTTCCTTTTTTATTGATGTGAAAGGGGGAGATAAAGTATGTGAAAAAGAAAGAAAGGTAATAAGAGAAAGCAGGTAATGAGAAAGATGGTCTTTTGAGTGTGAGAAGAAAAAAAAAATCTTGAGAAGTATATTAAGAACTAGTATGGTGTCTTTGATGGTTTTTCACATCATGTGTTGCCATCAATGACAAAGGGGGAGATTGTTTCAAGAATGAAGAAACAATTGAATTTTTTTTCATTGATGTCAATTGATCAACTAGTTATCCACTAGTTTTTGTTGGTTGTATATGTTGATGATATTGAGAAAATTGTATAAAAGAAAGTTTATAGGTATTTAGTTGTTGATATAATATTTTCCCCTATATCATGCAGTTTAGATATGTTGGTTATGGTTGTTGAAGGTTGCTATATCCATATTTTTCATTGTTAGCTCATTGAGAAGTTTGAGTTGTGTTCACCAGTTGTGAACTATTTTTTTTTATGTTTTGGTTGAGGTCTCAAAGAAATGTTCCTAGTCTGAATTTCCCTTTGATGAAGTCTTTTGACTTGTAGTTCTAGATTTAAGATGTTTTGGTTGTAGTGAAGATATTTTTGGTTTCTATAAGTTTTTAGCTTAATTGTTCTATGTGTTTTACATTTGTTTGGTTGACCTTGTGTTAATCACTATCTTTGAAGTTAATGAAACGTGTTGGATCTATATTGGGTCTTAGTGGAGTGTGTGTTTGGGTCACCCCCATTCTACTTCCACCTTAGGATAGTTGGCAATGACCTAATTTAAATTTGAATTTGGATGGCTGACTTTGGATCTTTTTCAAGGTTAGAGATAGTATAAATACACTATGATCTAGTAATGAAAAATGTACAAGAGGAAAGAAGGAAGATAAGTGAAAGAGTAGATGTGATATTGATGCTATTTAGAAAGTGTGTGTGAGTTGTGTGTGGAAAATTAGTGTGAAGATTAATGTTGAGCTCCCCTATGTAGTGAGCAGAAGTTGAACTCTATTATTCATACAAGTTGATCAAGTAACTGTGGTGTAATCCTTTGTTGCATTGGAATTGCATTCTTCTTTTTCTTCTTTGTATCTTTGTGACTATGAGCCCTCCAGGTTGTAGCCCTATTGGATAGGGATTCATTAGTTTAGGCAGTGAGCCTTGTTTTAGGAAGTGAGCCTTTTTATAATCAATTTTGATATTCTCTATATTGTGAGTTAATACTCACTGTGGTTTTTCGCTCATTGGGGTTTCCACATAAATCTGGTGTTATTGTGTTTATGTGTTAAATTTAATTTTTTGCATTGGCATTTGATGGTCAATCATTTAAGTAGTTTTAAGTATTAGTATGGTGATTGAATTAAAGGTGAAAAATCATGACAATTGATTCACCCCCCCTCTCAGTTGTCCTATTGAATAGGTACCTTGATGTGAAATCAATTTTGGAAAACATTGTCTCTCCCTTCATCTAGTTAAACAACTCATCGATTCTCAAGAGTGGATATCGATTCTTGATGGTCACCTTGTTCAACATTCGATAGTATATACACAGACACAAGGTTCCATACTTATTTTTAAGAAAGATAACTAGTGCTCCCCATGGAGACACACTGGTTTGTATGAGCCCTTTGTTTAGAAATTCCATTAATTGGGCCTTCAACTCATAGATTTCAATGGTTGTCATTTGATAAGGTGCTTTAGATTATGGCTCAGCTCCTGGTACAAGGTCAATAGAGAAATCAAATTCTCATTTCAAAGGTAACTTCGTGAGTTCATCAAGGAATAAATCTTGGAACTCCTCGAGAATAGGGTATCGTCTAGATATAGTTCCTTGCAATCAGGTTTATTGATATGCACGACATAAATAGCACACCCCTTCTGATGATACTTTTTCAGATGGATATTAGAAATCCATCTAAGCTCTAAGGGTCTTTACATTTCACTAATCTTTATTGGGTTCCCATAATCATCCAGATAGTTAAATACCTTATCCTCGCAGTTCACTATAGCCTTATTCTGAGTTAACCAGCTTATTCCCAAAATTATATCATATGAGCCTAAAGGTACCACATACAAATTGACCGAGGTTTGAAAGGTTGGAATCTCTAACTTGTTGCAAAAGAGACAGGTATCTACCCTCCACTCTGCTCAATTACCATACTAGATTTTCCATCATTTTTCCTTGTATCTAGGTCTAATATGTATCTTGGATATTATTGTAAGATCTATGAAACATTCGGTAGCTTTGATATCAATTAAAATAGAGGCAATTTGGCCATAGAGATTACCCATCAGTTGAATTGGTGAACCCTAATACTCTTCCTATTTGTAATCCACTGCAACATGGATCTAATGTTGTTGGGTCTACTGATAGTTTCCTTCCTTTCACGACTTTGACTGTTGTGGAAAATTTGAGGCATAATGATTTCTTCAAGTATAGCACCCATCACGAGGCACTTTGCGACCTATTTTATTGTCCTCCCTGAAGCCTTTCTTCTTTTGGTCATCTTTACCATTTTTTTTTGTTTTCCTTCTTGTTCTTTCCACCAATACCATCTTCACCTTTCTCTTGTGAATCACTTCCCCTCTTGGGATTACAAATTTGATAGCTCTTGTCTCCTTTATGAAATTTACTGTTACTAGACTTAGGATTTGCATTATTACAGTAGTTAGATAACTATTAAATTTTTTTATCCTACTTGATGGCTTTTAGGAAGACTTAATTCATGGTAAGAGGATCAAACATGTCTATTTCAGCTCCAATGTGGGGTCTCAGTCCCCGTATGATCTTTTAGATATGAAAACATTCATCTCCCTGATACTAGGGAAGATAATTCAGTAGGTTGGTGAAATTTTCCCAATACTGGGTCATAGTCATGCTCCCCTGAGTTAGGTTTTGAAATTTTGTCACCTTCTTGTTGAAAAAGAGTTACAGTAACAATCTCTTTCTAAAATATTGGAGGAAGAGTTCCCAAGTAATCTAGTAGGTTGAAGATTCCTTTCTGACTTTTCATTATCCCACCAAGTAGTTGCTTCACCTAAGAGCTAATACGTAGCCCATGCCACTTTAGTCTGGTCAGATAGGTTATGAAGCCCAAAGTATTTTTCCATCTCAATAATCCATGCCTCTACTCCTACTCTAATAGACTTACCATCAAAGTTAGGTGGTTCTACTCTTTTGAGATATTTTCCAAGCTCTTCCTCAATTCAACCTCGAGGGCCTGCTCTTGGACCACTATCTCCTTGATTGACTTATGCATTCTTGTGGTCTCGGTCCTTGTGTGCCACTCAAACCTCTTGTTTTATGTGATCCATACAAGCCTCTTGCTAGTTTAGAAGCTTTAGAATCTGTTTCAGCCCCTTCTTTTATCCATTGTCTGACCCACTACCACCCATCTCTTGCCTAGTGGTCACCATACTGACTTACATTTGACCTGCAACAAATTTCACATCTATCACAACTTAACAATGGGTTCTATGAATAAAGATTCTTATTCTATATCACATTACATACACATGGATATATCCTTTATTCATGGAAGGCATGCATATTCATGCACATGAAGGATATTTTGGAGTTCTTCATTTAAACACACCAAAAATATCATCTTATTTTATTTATATTAAATGTGGGTCAATAGACCCTTATTTAAAAAGGCTTATTGTTACATTATTCAATTTTCTCATCATTATAAAGAGGACATAAATCTAGGTCCTCATCTAAATTTACATCAAATTTTGAAGAAGAGGATGGTTGAGCACGCAGGATCTCCTTTTCCTTCTTAGTTAACAAGGGTGTGTTGGGTCCACACCCTAGAAGCTAGTCTACTTATGGAAAGATTTTTTTATCTTAGGTGTTCGCTTCTCCTCAATATTTTTCCCTCTCTCTAGCTTAAGTCTTGTGAGGGATTTAGCTAGAGTCTCGTCGTCAAGAATTTTGGGTTGAACCTTCGTCTTAGTATTTTATTCCATTAAAATTTTCTTATGTGAGGTCCTAATGCTTTTCCCTTTCTTTCATCTTTCCTTTGAACTTCTCATACTTTCAATCAATCAAGGCTTGGTCAATTCTTAGTACAACTAAATTTGGTCAAGGGTCAACTATCCCTAATCAAGACTATGGTAGACTCAAAAAGCCTAGAGTTGAACCCTAAGCTCTGATACGAAAATGTAATAACTCGTCCTAAATTATTACTGAATTTATATTATTGAAAATTACATATTAATATATTCAAATTAAAAATTAATAACTAAGTAGCTATAGCCAATCATAAGAACACATGTCTAATTAAAATAATTCAAATATTTGTATATATTGAAATCAAATTTCAATTACAATATCCAAGTTTGACTTGGCCCATAGGCCACATAATCAATACAATGTAATAATTTTACATCAAGGTTACATCATCGTTACATCATAGACTAAGATAGTATTGTAAATATACAATTTTTCTCTTGATGCTCTCCTAAATTGGTGGACAAGAACATGGTTGAAGCACTTTACCACCCAACCATGAAGCTTACGCTTCCTTGGAATTCTTCCAACTTGAAGAATACCCTACCCTACACAAAATTTTTAGCAAGAGAACAATCTGAAAGGTGGAATCTGGTGTGTGCCCATACATCAAGATGCAGTTCTATCTACAAGTTAGAAAATAAAATGTAAGATATATTCTAGGAATGACAGAGAGTGATATCACAAATTCCATACATACATAATGAACTAAAGTCCTTGGCCAAGCATAAGAATAATGTTACAATAAAAAAAATAGCTTTTGGTAAAAGAAAAAACCCATACTCTCTAAACTCCATTTCGGCACTCGTCCTGGAAGGTAAATTTCTACAACATAATTATTTCATAACAACTATCTACCCTCTAGAAGCATCTACCTTGAGATGTTCTAGCCTACTTAGGTTTCGCTATTCTATTCAAATAAAATAATATTATTCACACACATATCTACAAAAAAGTAAACCAGTCTACTTATTTCCTCATTAAGAAAATAATTGCATACATGATTCAAATGGAATTGTTCAATACATTATTCAATGATATAATACAAATTACCCATGATTACATTTAACATAAATCATTATTCATTTAGGAATGAATTAAATAAGTAACAAGAGAAGGTATGTCACAAGTATGTGTATATACATAGATGAACCTGTCTATGTGCATAGACATATATGTGCCAACTTATGTTATTGATTTGTGCATACATTCTAAAATAAAAACCTTTAAATTAGATTGCTATCATTTAAATGATGTCCATTTTGACATTTTATTTTTCAAAGATTCAAGAAATAAATGAACTAGAACAATTTTTTTGTAACATTTTCTCACATATTGTTGTGTTGTTTGTATCAAAACCAAGCTGTGATTTTCAAATGATGTTGCTTACATATAAACACTCATTGTTTATAGCGTAATGGTGTTTTTTTACAACCAAAAGGCAACATAACGATGTTGTTTACAAATAAACACTCACTATTTATAACAGAACGATGTCGTTTGAGCTAAATAAATACAAAACAATGTTGTTTGCAAATCAACACTCATTGTTTATAACATAACGATATTGTTTCAACTATAAAATATAGAACAATGTTATTTTCAAATAAACTCTCACTATTTATAACAAAACGAGGTATGTGCAGGATCATCATGGAAAAAACAGGCCCTTAAGTGGTGATGAAAATTCAAAAAATCAGAGTTAGGCAACTTGAGGTAAAAATTTGAATAAGTTATATATATTATTTAAAACATATGTAAGAATAGAATCTGTAGAAAATTGAATATATTTTCTAAACTACCAGGTTTATTTTAAAATAATAATAATCTTTTTGGTGAAAATTTGAAATTTCAATGCAGTAGTATTTAAATTTTAGGGAAAAAATAAGAATTAGGTGTCTTTCTGACCACCCTAACCACAATAAAATGATAATATTTTTTTATAAGATTTTAGATATAAGTACAAGACTCATGTCCTAATGTGATGCATATTTTTTTGTAATTTTTTTCCAAGTAAGTAATTTATTATGAATTTTTTACTACAAATTTTAAAAAATATAAAAACGCGTATGTTTGACCACCTTAACTTGGTCAAAACTTCTCAAATTATTTTTTTTAAATCCTATAGTATGCAAAGCATAGAATGCGACACATGTTTCAGATTCAAAAAATGTGATACTGTTTGAAAGTTATAGATGTGTTTCAATCAGCCTATCAATCAAGACTTTAGTCGTAACTCAAATAGAAAATGAATAATAATTATTTATTAACTTCAAACTAAAGCATAATTTATATTAGTGGAAAGCTCAGAATATCCTTTAAAAACCTTTTTCGTTTCATCAATTTTGGGTAAAACAAAAGTCATCAGCCACATGGACCATCATATCACTTACATATCACCACTTTTTGGCCTATCATGATCCTACACATACCCAATGATGTTGTTTTAGCTAAAAAAATATAGAGCAATACTAATTGCAAATAAGATCTCATTGTTTATAAGAAAATGATGATGTTTCAACTAAAAAATTACTGAACAATGTTGTTTTCAAATAAACACATACTTTTTATAACATAACGATTGTTGTTTACAGGTTACAATCATAGTTTATAAGAAATCAATGCCAATCACAAATAAACACATAATGTTTATAATACAACATTTTATGTTTATTGTTTATTGTTTATAGTTTACAATCACGATTTATAACAAGATAATGTCGTTCACAGAGGTTTACAAGTTTTAGTGTCATTTTAAGTGTTTTCATTGATGTCAACATTGTATCTTATTGTGGAGATCATTGTGCAAATCATTACAAATCATTTTGGTTTGTTCTAATAGGTTTTGAAGTGTTTGTGGAAGACATTTTTACAAGATGGTTTGATCTGGTAAAGTTGATTATGATGGAAAATTGACTAAGTGCCAACTCTATTAATTCTATACAATAGAGCTCTAGTTTTTGGGTCTACACCAATCCGAAAATGAATTTTCCACTTTAAACTTATAAAAAACAAATTGGTTGTTACAAGTATCATATTCCATAATTTCATCATGTTTTGGCTTTTGGTTTGAGATATATAAGTAACAAAAAATTTAGCCTGCCAAATTATAGTTGTTTTCTATATAGCGCATTTGAGTGGCAGAGCCCGCACTTCTTCGTGGATAATTTTTTGGCTTTGCACTTTTTAGGATATGTTGAAAGATGTTATTAGTGTGTGAATTCCAGTTGGTGTTGAATTTTGAGGTCCACGTTTTTGAATGTGGATACACCGTTGAAGAATTTTTGTATTATGTCTTTTACAAATGTCGACCTAATAATTTTGAAGGTATGCAAAGGTTAAATAAGTGGTTTTTCTTATATGGGAGCTATTATAGGTCCATACCTACCTATTTCAAGTTATTTTGAGATTTGAATTTTAGGGTGAAGTGTGTATGAACATATTTCAAGCTAAAAATTTATATTATGAATGTTACATCTAATTAGGCCAACCTAATTGATGTTATTCTTGAAGCAGATATATATGTTAGATCATTTTTAGTGTTTTGATGACAAGTAAGGAATGAGAGACATGTGAATGATTTGAATATTATCATAGTAGTATGAATTTAAGTTGTGAATGTTGAGTAGAAGACTAGAGTGATGTAGAGGAAAGTAGAGTGGTAGATTTGAATTAGATGAAGTGTGTAAAGTTGGTTTATTGATCTTCATTATCTAATTGTAATTCATGTATATGATAGATACAATTGTAACAATTCAAATTAGGTTGTGAGCCACAATCTCTCTTCTATCTTTTCTTTGTTGGCAGTGAGTTTACTTGGATAGTAATTCCACCTGCAGTGAGCAATTTTGTAAATATACTATAACCCTTATAATATATTATGAGCTAATCCTCACTGTGGATTTTCCCATTTTGGGTTTTCCATATAAAAATCTTGGGGTTCATGTTTGATGTGTTTTTTTATGTTTCATGCTTTCTTTCTTTACTATAGTTTAATGTGTTATGCGATTTGGATGTTTAAATGTTGAGATGGTTTAAAAGAATACTAATTCAACCCTCCTCCCAGTATTCTAGGTGTTAAAAAATTATTATCATAGCTAGGTTCATTGGAAAGAGCTTAACCACTTGGGGAGGATCTTGGAGGTTGGGCACATGGTTGTTAGAAGACTACATATTCCTCTGAAAGATATTCTTATTGTTGGATTCACAAAAAATTATTGCATGCTTTCAATAAAGATGGAGAACTAAAAGTTTCCCTTGAATATCTTGAAAGGATTGAAGGTGAAAATGGAGATCTAAAAGAAACTTTCAAAGAAGCAAACAAATGCATTAGAAAATTGAGAGAAAAAATAATAAATTCAAAGAAAGGCATAATGAAGTCAGTGAAGAATTGAAGAAAGAAAATGGAACAATCATTGGTTTGAAAGTGTAAGTTGAAGAAAAGAAAAGAATTGAGGAATGTTTGAATGAAATGGTGAAAATAAAATTTGAGGAATGCACAAGGCTTTAAATAAAGTGGTAAATCTTAGATCAGATCTGAAGAAAGCAAGGATTCATGAAGAAAAATCAAGATGAGTGCTACAAAGCTTTATGAAATGATTTCAAATTAGAAAGGAGCTAAAGAAAAAGGTGGATTAGGATTTGAGAAAGGAGAAAGTTCAAAAGTAGA
Source organism: Sequoiadendron giganteum (assembly GCA_007115665.2). Taxonomy (NCBI): domain Eukaryota; kingdom Viridiplantae; phylum Streptophyta; class Pinopsida; order Cupressales; family Cupressaceae; genus Sequoiadendron; species Sequoiadendron giganteum. Next base: position 324,230,734 of record CM021110.1, read on the forward strand.
TCAAACTTCAAATCAACCTAAAAAAGAAGAAGAACAATGGTAAGTAGATCTAGAATCAAAGAAGCCCATGATTCAGACAACCAAGTGCATAAAGGTACCCATATTTTAATGATTTTTGTTATTCCTAAAACAAATTTGGACATAAGGCAATGGAATGTAGAAGTAGATTGAATCATAATATTCCATAATTTTTTGGTCAATGCCTTACATGCAAGAAATTTGGTCATAGAGCTAGTGAGTGCAGAAGTCAAATGATGAATGACTATAACAATGGTAGAATGGTTTAATATTTCAAAGGCTACAACTATAAATGCTATACATTTAGGCATAAATTTAATCAATGCAGATCTAGAATGAATGGAAGGAATATTAGTCAGAAGATTGTCACTTGTTACAATTGCAATAGACTTGCAAACATTTCTAACTTTTACAGAAGAAAAAATATAAAGATGTATAATCCCATAAAGAGGAATGAACCAGTGCAAAAGATTGATCTAGTAGAAATAAAGAAGGAGATAGAAAATATTTGAAGAAATGAGGAAGAGATAGAATTCAAAGATGAATTTGTGGGTGATCCCACAATAGTGGTTTACAATTTTTGGTCAAACTGGACACTGAAATTATTATTTTTAACTAAATCTTCACATTTAGGAACCTATAGCGGCTAAACCATGAGGAATTTGAAGATGATAAAAACTAGAGTCTCATCACATTTTGTCTGCAGATTCTTAAAATATTTTTTTCAATTTTTTTGGAATAAGATTGCACTTCTTTTTCAATCTCCCACGAAAACTAATTTTTTTTAGAAAACAACATTTTTAAAAAGTGACGCTCACCGTATACAACATAATTTTTTTTGTGTGAAGGATAAAATTATATTTTTTTCTAATTTAGATTCATAACTACTATATCCAGCACTTTCATTTGGTCTCATAGTTTTTTATTGAATATTTTTTCCTTAATATAGTTTCAAAGTCAAACTAATTGCAATTCAGACATAGGCAGACTGTATACAACATAACTTTTTATGTATGTATCAAAATTCAATTTTTTTTTTTTTAATGGATCAAGGACATAAATACCTAGCACAAATATATATTTTTTTTAAATATTTTGATAATTTTCTATTTTTCCACATGTGCAAAACAAAAATCTTGATTTTCAGTGAAAAACCTATTTTTAATAAAACTAAAAAAACACATACATAATAAAATTATATTCATGGGATAGATCATTTTGAGGACTACCATAATCATTTGAAATAAATTTTAAATGAAATCATTTGATCCCCCAAGAGGTAAATGAAAAGTGATTTTTTATCAACATTTTGATAGGTGTAAAGGAGACTCATTTATAGGTATGGTTTAAAACTAGTGAGGTTATATCCAAGGCGGTTTGATCTAAGGTGGTTTGATCAAACCCTCTTCAATTGGAATCCTTAAAATGGAACTTTTAAAGGCTTAAATCATTTTTTTTTCTAAAAATATGTAATTTCAGCAAAAATCAGTTCCTCTTAGAAATTGTACACCAGCTTTGTGGGATCACCCTTGTACTAGCATCTAATGGAGATGTTTCCTCCAAAAGCTAAGCTGAGAGCTTTGGATCAAGGGGAGATTTAATTAACATCTTATATCCCCCACCAAATCCATGGTGTTGGTGCCTCAAAATGAAGATATGTGATGAAGATCAACATGCTTGATCTATTGGTGAATATTGTGGAATAAAATATGTGTTCTCTTAGGTCCAAATATTGGTGGATTGTGGATGTGTAATTGTTGCAATGTGTGTTGTGACCCTAATGGGTAGACTAGTGAACATTTTTTGTGTTCAATGGGATGACCTTGTGTGAATGTGTATTGACTTGGACCTTGAGTTTGTGATTGTGTTAATCCCTTTATAATTGTGGAAGTGTCAAATCCAAAGGGGAGTTTATCACCTGTCTTAGCAAGTGAGAGAAAGAATTTTTTGGGGTCTGCGCTAACAAGCTCGTTCAAAATTTGAATATTATTCTTGAATCTTGGGTGACATTTTCAATTTCTTCAAGGGTCAAAATTCTATTGACATCATTTAACATTAGATTGGAAAATGGCTTTGATTTTTCTCTTTGTGGTGTTTGAGGTGGATTTTAATTTGACCCAAGGTTTTTTTCCTTTGTAGGATTGAAAAGGGAATCACTTGAAGAGTCCATTTCCTTCTTTCTCCTCGGGACCTTCTTTCAATCGTGTAAGACTTGCAACCTAAGGATTGATAATGAAAAGGTGATAATGCAAGGTGGGGATGAGACTACGCTATATATTTTTTGGATTTTTGAAGATATAATGATGGAAAATGTTAATGCACCTAAGACTAAGGATTTGAAATGCAATGATGATAATGACCCAGTGACAAAAGGATATGATATGTAGTGATATCAAATGAGATTATGACTAAGGTTTGAGATATGAAACTAATGTTAAGATATGCCAAATAAAACTAAGGGTATGCACCTTTAGACCTAAGAAAAAGGTTTCCAACCAAGCTATGACAGTACAATGTAACAAACCAAATTGTTATGACATGAAAATATAAGATTTTGATAAGATGGTTTTTCGACAAGGCGAATCTAAACTAAGACGTAAGTTTGAGACCCTTGATGATTATGATGATTGATTGATATAAAAGATGAGGTCATAGAAAATCTAAGAATGTAGCAATGGACTGATCAAGGACATAGTAGGTTTCCTAATTTTCAATTTGAGAGGTGCAAATGACTTAGAATTTCCTAAGGTTAAGCAAGCAATGAAAGGTGGGTTATGCAATTTTCCTAAACCAGAGAAACGTAATTTAAATGAATGTGATGAAATAGAATACAAGTCTATGATAAAAGAATAAGATCACTATCAAAATATGTTTGAGATTAATATTGGACAAGGATTTTCCCCAAATTCTATGTTTCAGTAGTTGCAACTCACTTTCTAGCAAATGTGTTGCAAAATTTAGCAGTTGTGTTTCATAGTTGTGATTCACTATTTAATAGTTTTGGTTTACTATCTAACAATTACAGTGCATAATTTTTTTGTTGCAAATTTGATGTTTTAGAATGGTTTTCATTTTGGAATTTTTTTGAGATGTGATTGCAAATATAGTAGACACTCTAAAAATAGTTTTTGGTTGTTGACTAGTCAAATCCCTATATGAATATGTGTATATTTGATGGTTATTCACCCCAATTTCCACTGGTATGGCACAATCAAAAACACACCAAGAACTTCTTATCCCTAAGTTCAATGGAAAATGGTGGTACTTTTACGCCCACAACTTGGAATCTCCTTCAACGTATGTGTAGGAACACCTTTAGGGGGTTTTTTCACTTTTTTCTTTGTAAGAGATGAAGACTAGGGGCCTCCAGGACTAGAAGGATGACCTAATCACCCTCTCCCCAAAAATATACAAGTAAAAAAGTAACTTATACTAAGTGAAGGATTTCTTTCTCATCTCAAGGGAGTCGTATGGTGAGTAAATTTGAGGTGTGATACTACACACCTACACTAAAAGTGATGCCAGATAGTCTCAATCAAAAGGGTGGCTATTAAGAAGGTGTCTAATCACAAGCTGGGGGACTAACACCTTGTGAGTGTCTAGAAATCCACTTAAGGCATTAACTAACCCTACTAGGGTACATTATAATACCACATGTAAATGTGAGTACTTCCCCTTTTATTTTGGAACCGTACAAAAAAGGCTAATGCTAGTTAGGATTTGACTTTCATCTTATACCTTTTATATAGTGACTCGATGGAAAAAATCGCTAAGGGTCACCAATGATCTCTCTAATAGGATGTGTCTCAATTGGTATGCCCTTATACAAAAGAAAAACATAAGATGGATTAATTTATCTTACACCCAAGATCCATAAAGTGGTGAGGGGAGACGATACTCTCACTACACCTTATTGGTTTCTACAACACAAAATTTGTGCAAGCACACCAAATATGGAAGAAAATGATTAATTTTAAGGGTAAATTGAAATGTTCCTAATTAACATGAAATACAAAACAAAATGAAAGTAGTGGTTTGTTTTAACCCAAAATGAAATGTGAAGATACAAGTTGTTTTTCACTTTAACCCAAATGAAGTGTGAAGATGCAAATTGTTGTTCTTTTTAATCCAAATCAAATGTGAAGATGTACTCATTGTTGTTCATTTTAACCAAAATGAGATGTGAAGATACAATTTGTTGTTCTTTTTAACCCAAATGAAGTGTGAAGATACAAGTTTTTCTTTGTTTTAATCCAAAATGAAGTGTGCCCAATTGATTCGTGTAAAAATGGACATAAAATGTCACTCTTTTCCCACAAATCACTCAAAGATGTCCTAAGAACCCTAATTGGATTGACCATCAACCTCACAAGGTGAGTCAATTCTCAATTAGGAGGACCCAGGAAGGGGGTTATGTCAGCTTTTAGGGTTCACCACCAAGCAAATGCTTGTAAAAGATAAATAAAAATTAAATCCACAAAACCTCGTTATGCAAGCTAAATGAGAGATGAAAATGATGAATTATATAACATAAAGATAAGATGTGTGTACCTAAGAAGTCTAGAGATGTTGTGAGGATTCTGAAAATGCAAAAAGAAAAAAAAATTCTAGGGAGGACAAAGATGCCCTTATTGTTGTCTTAGTCCCGCTGGTATTTTTTAGGGTAGATGTAGAATCTTTGGATCTCAAACAAAATCTCAAAGAATCTCTAAAACATACCCTTGAGAGGACTAAGATTCCCTAGGTGGCGTATTAGTCTCGTTCTAAATTTTTGGAATTCCTAAGTGTGGTCCCAAAGCTTAAGGTCTACACTTGCTTCTTCACCAAGTCCTTAGATCTGAACCTATGAAAAGACTTGCAAAATAAAGGAATTTTAATTGATTGTTTATGGGGGTTTGCCTTGGTCAAACCCCTTGTTTGGTAATTAAACCTTGATGAAAAAGCGTAGTTATGAAAATAGAAATGTGTGTTCCCTAATCTTAAGTGTGTCTAAGATTATGCAAGATAGAACATGAAGAAACCCTATTCAAATGCAATAGAATAAGATTCCTAAGATGCAACTGTAAATTACCTATAAAGGAGATCTCTAATCACCCTAACAAGCCACAAACATGAAATGTACCTTCCTTAGGCAGAAAATAGAGCAATAATGGAAGATGGAATCAATCAAGAAATAATTCTTTAGGCTTGGAAAAATGGCTAGTTGCATCTCCAACCTACAATCTCTCATGATACTCAATAGGAATCCATTACTAATCCTTGGCAATGCTAGATCTTGACTTGAAAATAGACTTGAAAAACCTGTAAAAGCATAATACAAGACTGCTCCAATACTTTGAAACTCTCCTTCAACTTGCTTTCTTATCACTTGTTTTCTTTGAAACTTTCTTGCTTCTTACTTGCTTAGGTGAAAATAGGGTGTGAATCTTACTTTTATAGGCATTCCCACCTAATAACCCAATTTATAAATCCCAAAGGCCGACAAAAGGTCAAATAAATTCAAATTTTTCATTTCTCACTCTTAATTTCCCGAAAACAAAGCCCCTGAGACTAAGACGCCCTAGGTGGCATCTTGTTCCCACTAGGTGGGACTAGCTTAATTTTCCAATTTGAAAGGTGGCTCACCAATATTGATGGTTGTTTATGGATTTTGATCGGGTTTAAAGTTGAAATATGCCTTGAGATGCACAAAAAGGGTTCTTAGGGGCCCATAATAAGTGACCTAAATGGAAATAAATGCAAGGGATGCTAAAATAGGTTCAAATTAAGTGTGAAAATTCAAAGGTATGCATTTTTATACACTACACTAAATAACAAAATATATTGAATTATTTTAAGCCCAAAAATAAAAACTATTCCTATCTTAAATGGAGACAAACAAAAACCCTACAAAAGATGGATTAGTAGTCTCAAAGGAAAATTTCTTCTCCCAAATGTAAGCCAGACATTGCAAACAAATAATTAGTAATACCAAAATCTCTAACCTAATGCAAACCAAAAGGAAAAAACAAAAATAAAACCTAAAATTGAAAAGTTTTACCTTAACAATCAAATGCATCATTCTAGTAAACAAATGTGGCTTAAAAAATAGTGACTGCATCTCAAAGTATTGCGACTGTGGCATTCAGACTCACAGATGTGGCTCAATATTCATCGAATGCATCATTTTGGCTTTAAACAGTTGTATTGCAGGAACCCATAAATATATCATTGTTTGAATTTTCATCACGCCACCAACAAATGTGACTCATTGTCTTGCAATTACTTCTTACAAACCTGCAAAACAACAAAAAAAGGAAAATGTATGGATTTCTATGAAAAAGTTTGGATTCGCATAGGGTTCACCAATGTAAGAAAGGGGAAAATTCATGAAATAAAATGGATAAGACCAAGTAGCAACCACTCTACCTAAAATCTAAGCCAAATCCCAAATCCAAAACAAGAAAGCAAAAGTGATAGAAGAAATCAAATAAATATGCAAGAATATAACAAACTTCCTTATCAAACCTAAATATCTTGCTTGATTCTCCTCCATTCTTCTCAAGTTGCAATATTTCCGTTAGATTTTAGTGTGTCCAAGTACCTACAAATGACAATGACTAATAGTAAGAATTTTGGAGGAAATGTGGTTGTAAGGCCAAAATGAAAGAGATGACCTTCTTTTATAGAAAATCTTCTCAAATGGACGAACAAGATCGAACATCTAGAAGATTCCAAGATCCATGGTTGATATTTCATACACCACGGAGTAGTGAGCTAGGGACGGCTAAGGATAGACTATCCAAATTCTTTAAATAAATAAATATTGATTAATTTAATTAATAAAAAGCAGAATAAAGAAGGGAAGATGAATTTAATTAAATAATTAAAATTATTTAATTAAATGAGGGAGAAGAGAGAATGATGCAAAAATATGTTATTTGTAGACCAATACATTTTCAGTCTCCATGATAACTCTTGTAGCCTTGTGGAAAGTTTGATTCTATGCACTTCATGATCCATCTAAAATTCATTGTAATTCACGTTACATTGAACCATAATGTTTATGATAGTAAAAATATATTTTTCATGCCTTGTGTAGGCACTGAAAATTGGTCTAGGCCTACGACACCATTTTCGACACATTTCTAATGTTCATGGTCATGACTAAATAATGTTAATTATTTAATTATTTTCTAAAGTCACCTATCTTATATTAATTAAATAACTTTAATTATTTAATTAATTCATTATTATCTTTATTCAATCCTAATTAATTAAATAAATGTTATTTATTTAATTACATCGCTAATTAATTAATCCCTTTCTAAATTAAATAAATTATTATTTAATTTACCCTTGATCACATTTATGATTATAATTAAATATTCATTTCAAATTATTTAATTATTCTTTAACCTTTTCGAAAGTTAATTAAATAAATCATTATTTATTTAATTTAATCTCCAAATTTTGAATGTTGAATTACATAAATATTTAATTCATAAAAATAATTATTCATGGCATATTCCTCTATGATTAGATAATCGCTTAGTTATCTAATTATTCATTTACCACTTAAGTCAAGATTTCATTAAGTGAGTTATCTTTTGCTTATTTCTGACAAACAAATTTTTTGGTTTGATCAGTTACTCTTATATTATTTTGCATGTAAATTATTATTAATTAAATAAATTTATTTAATTCATTCATTCATTCATGCGTTCAAACACAAAGTTTCAACTATTTCAATCTTTATCTTTCACATGCAAACTTTATTATTCTGAGTTTCGAATAGTCTCGACTAAATATTAAATTATTATTATATTTAATCTCCACTTTTTCACTCACATTATTACTAACACTAAATCTCTATCATATGGAATTCATTCATCTCAATCATCAATCTATCTTTTGATTCTGAGTCAATCATTCGAAAGCCAATTTTCTATAAATAGGCCATACTTGCCTACTTGTTAAAATCTAAGGGAAATTATATTACAACGACAAAATGGAGAAGTGCAATCGAGGTTATCTAAGGAATTATATAGATTTTTTGGTGAGATCGTTCTTTCTTGTATTTATACTTTTAAGTTTCCCTTATTCTTTGTTGTTTAACATAGGATTAGATTAGTATTATGCTTTTATTAGATTAATCTTGTTTGTAGTTTTATTCCAACATTACATTTGGTGAACCCAACATGAAGACACTGTCTTCAAAATCCGTAGAAGTTTTTAATTTTTGTAGGTACAGGTATGAAGTGACACATGTGCAGTACGAAACGATGCAACTAACTTCCTGAGCCACACCTATTATTCTGTAATGCATCTACTATTTTGTGACGCGTTTGACTGGTAAAGTAATTTTCTGAGATTTCTTACTTTCTTTTTTAATTTTTTAGTTATTTCTTTACAACTAATTTCATGTTTTCAAAATGTGTTTTAGGGGAGCTAACATAGTGTTTGCATGACGATTAGTAGAAGAAAACATTCAAACTCTTTTGCAAGACGATTGATGAAGACAAAAAAAGAAACATAACTACTAATCAATTTGTCTTGTAGAACCGTTGTTGAAGAAATTTGGGAAAAACCACTAACAATTTTTTTGCTGGACCAATGTCGAAGATGAAATTTTAAAACAAATTGCTTGAGTAGATTAGATAACTATCATTTAGGTTTTAAAAATAATCATTGTCTTCTCTATTTGTAAATGTTTAGTTTAGATCTTGATTCAGTAAGAGAAGTATCCTCTCCCCTTGCACATTCATGTGATCATGGGTGTAAGAGAAACTATTAATGACTCTAGAATTTGGGTCTACTTTGGTGGGGAAAAGTACTCTCCCCAAAGTGACTTATAACCGGTGATGAGCTAAAGCCAAGCTACTCCCAACCGGTATATAAATTTTAATGTTGAGGAAAACTCAACATTATAGGAGCTCCTACGGACCAGCTATTGATTCCCCCAGTACCCTAGTGGTGCATCAAAACATGTAGAGTGTAACCTCTGCAGGCAGGGATGCTATTTCCTCTCGCGTGGTCTTCTGAATGGATGCCCATACTAATTATGCCAAATTGTTCTTAGATTAACCAAAAACCCTTATTTTCTGGTGTAAGAGGTCGAACCTCTAAAGTTGTCTCACGTTCATACGGTTTATAGTAGAGATGAAAAGTTCACCATGGGAGTGTCATGGGAAATAAAGCTTGGCTAACCTGAGAAGTGTGTGTCATGTAAGGGGGAGCTAGTGTGGTCAAGCTTCTAGTCATCCACTTTGTATAGGAATAGTTGGGGAAACCCAAGTGAGAACTCAACAAGTATTGTCACTGCCAACCTTAGGATTGTACATGTTTTATGAAAATATACACGTTCATGATTGTCAAACAAAAACACTTTTTTTCATATTATTTACATTTTCCAAAATTTGATCATGGAATAGAGTCAGTCGAAAACATAGTTTATCAAAAAGCCACATCTGTCAAAATGATTTGTACTTGTTAATTAGAAAACAACAAATATTAACTCGAGTTGCATCTGTCAACCAGAAACTCACAACTGTCAAACCGGATCCCACTGTCATTCACCAGAAAAATTTGAGTCACATCTATTTAACAATTAGTCACATCTGTTATCCTGAGTCGCATATGTTTAAACATTAGCCACATCTATCATAGTGAGTTTCATTTTCCTATCATTAAACCGAGTCTTAATTTAGCAGAAAATTGCATTTGACATACAAAACTACATTTGTTAAAACCTGTAACGCATATGTAATAGTGAACCGCATTTCCCTGAGAACTAGAAAACCAAAATTCACTATCATAGTTTGAAACTAAACAATCATTTCAGTCTTTGATTTTCATAGTCACCTTGGGACAAAAACCACAAAATTTTCTCAAACTTTGCATATTTCCATCCTTTAGGTGTCATTTAGTTTTAGTGATACACATTCTAGTTTTGAAACTTAATTGCATTTTAGGGAATTTGCATATCTTGGGATAGGATAACTTTCCGCACTTTGGAAAAACACGGACTTCAACTGTCATTGTCATTGAACCTGGTCACTTGTCAATAATATCTTTTGTCATATTTGTGAATCCTTCCAACTCATGAGTCTAGTTTGGGAGTTCACCTTATCTTTTGGTCCTAGTCTTACAATAGGTTCCTTGACAAAGTTAAATTGTAGCCTTGGTTAAGCTATAGGTGGTAGGTAACCTCCTCTTAGAATCATTCAAAATCAGCTACCTTAGGAGTTTTTTTATAATTTTTCATATTGTCATCCTACCATATCATCATTTTAGACATTCCTACTTGCCAACAAATACCAAAAATATAGAAACATTCATTCACAAATATCCAAAAAAATCCCAAAAACATAGATTAGATCATAAAAATTTTAGACATAGTTTTGCATTCCCCCTTTCTAAGCAATTTTTTTCATGGTCGAAATAAGGTCTAAAAAGAAATGTAGAGAAATGGTTGATCCACAGGATTTCATCAATCCCTTCTCGAACATACCATCAGAATCAACGAGGCCTCACAAAACCTTTCTTGAAAAATTTGTCACTAGAGACACACATGGACAGATTCAAGTAGAAGACATAGACGTCACTGTGCAAGATCCCAAATTTGCATCTTTTGTAGATGAATGTTTAGCACAAGATCCCCAGAGATACCTAGCAAAGCTGCTAGTAGAAGGTGCCATGCTATCATGCCTAAAAAAATTCAGTAGGAAAAAAAAAATCCATTAATTTTTTTTTTGAAATAAAACAAGCCATTAGCTCATTGACGTTGTGATTATTTTGACAAGATAAAATAATTATAAGAGTTGCTTCCAATAACTTATCATTAAGTTTGTATCTTCATCCTGGTATTTGACCAATACGATATATATTATCCTAACTTGATCGAACTGACCTAGCTAGTTAGCCCCAATATAATTATCTCGTTATTCATGTGAGTTAGGGGTTAAGGATTTAGAATCCCATAATACTCAATTATTTACACTTTGGACATAACATAATAAAAATAATTGTCTTTTGTTTTGTTTTCAATAACAATGTACAAACACTGCTAATACTATATTATTGTGTAACAACGCCATATGCTATATGCTACAGTAATCTAGATATAGATGATATGCACATTAAAGTTATGTAAATATTTCAAGTCCGTTAAAAAGAGATTGAGATCATTTTAATGCCTATAATACATATATTTGTAATTAATAATTAATTTCATATTGATTAACACTATATATATTCTTAAATTTATTTATTATTATCAATATATATTATTAAATACATGTTCATTTGTATCTATTTAACATTTATTTAATTGATTGTTTATTCTTTATATAGATAAAAATAATAAATATCCTTTATACAAATATAAATAATTTAGAAATTTAAATACCGTATGCAAATAAATATATCATTAAAAAACCATAAAAAAAAAACAAAAAGATTCTAACCATACCTAATTTCCTTTTATTTTTTATAAAATCTTATCTTCAAATAATATAACCCTTCCTGAAGAGAATGGGGAATATTCCCATTTCCTTTATTTAAGGAATTCTTTTGCTTAGTATGAGAATTACGTTGGTCTAATTATAAGGGATTGGTATGCAACTTAAATGGGATTTTTCAGCGCTCACCCACGCAGCATTAGATTCATGCGTTTGAAAGATTATTTTACTTATTTTTTTATAAATGTTCAAATCCATGAAAAATAAAATTCAAAGGATTAAAATGGATCTTAATATTAATTGCAGTGAGGGTGACTTCCTTATTGTTGTTTGAAGATCATATTTAGAATAGTATTATTGAGATTATTAACATGTTAATTAAATAAACATTGTTGTTATTAATATATATATATATATTTTTAAACATTCCTGTCTAGCTGAAGATTAAATGATCCTATGAGTGATTCAAATGCAGGAATATTATGCTATTTGTAATTGAATTCATTATGAATCAGAAAATATTACTTGAGCAAGATTGCAGTCCTTCAATCCAAATTACGGGAGAGGAATGGGAGCTTGAGTAAACTACCAACCAAGATGAGTACGCATAAGCAAGTATGTCAGATATATTGTCAAAGAAACATGCAGATTAAATTGCATTTGCATATTACTATATTGCGTAGTCGTCAAAGAAACATGCAGATTGCATCTGCATATTATTATATTTCAATCGTTCAAGCATTTTACACTGAAGTAACTTATCTAGAAAGTAGCTATTGGTTCAGAATCTTATAATTGGGTGTATCCCTTGCATTCAAATGTGAAAATAACAGGTTGGAATATGCAAAATACTTGTTAAATAAATGGTAAATATGATAATAGTGTATCTTAATTGGGATCTCAAACTTTAGAAGCATCCATGATTTTTCTCCACTTTATGTAAAAGCCCTCTAAATTCTAATGTCCATCACATCTCTCTGGAGCATTTAATCTGTGACTAACGGAAGAGAGCATTGAACCTTAATACTATCGTATTAAGAATATTGGAAAGAAAATTCAACCAGTGATAGCAGTCGATCCAACTAAAACATCCGCATGCAGATTGACCTGTGGTGATGAAATGAAGAAGATAGTGCTTCACAGTATGCAGGGGAAAAGACAACAAAATCTCAAACGCCCAGCCAATATTTCTAATATGCTGATTTACTTCTCCCACTGCCATGATAAGTATTACCATGCAATAATTTCCACAGCGAATGTACTGAAGTTTGCTACACAAGAACCAAGATTTATCTGCAGAGAAAACTAATCTACCTTCCCCCTATGTTGGCCATCAATGGTCCCAACTACACATCTACACACCTTGGATTGGTGTTACACTTTTCTTTAATTGATGTATTTTGAACTTTCTAGACTCCTATCCCTCTTGTCATATCATACTGGGCAACGTCTACCCAGCCCCCTGCTGGGAATGCAGCAAGCATGCGTAATTGACTTCTCCACCACTACGCTGGCAGGTTGATTTCTGACTAATAACTACTAAGTATTTAAAGTTGAACCAATAATCGTACCGTACTTATGTCCTTGACTTTACTGCAAGTGTTACTGCTAACTTAGCACCTATGCTTATTTATGCCACTAGCCAAATATAAAGTGATTTCTGACATTGCTCTTAATTGCAAGTCAGTATTATCAGTTACCAGCATAAGGAGCTCGGTGACCATGATCTTGCATATCTATTTTATTAAATGAGGCCATCTTCTCAATTTTTGTAGGGTAGCATAAATGAAAAGGGATACTTTCACGCAAGTAGGTCACTTTCACCACCACTTTAGTACAACCTAATTTGCAGCTCTTATACGATTACAGGGCAGTTAAATCTACCGTGAGCACTTACTCATCCCTAGAATCTTGTGCACCAACATAGCCATTTTCAACTAACTACATAATAATTTACATATCAAACAGCAAATCTGTTGTAGTGCCAAGGTGCTTATTTTAAACTTTCATTAAAGTTTATACAAACAAATGATAATATTCTATCGAACACACTGATGTCTTCAGCCCCTAAACATTTAGAATGCTTTCAATGCTAGACTTTTGTACAGAAAAGCTTCCTGGTAATGATGACCATTATTGGCTGGCTGAGCAAACCTTTGGATCGGTTTTTGGGTTACGCTTGGCTGCACAGTGGGCGACAACCCTCAGTACCTACCTCAAGAATGCTAAGTCATATATACTGACCTATTCTTTCTGCGAACTTAGTTATTCTCAATGTGACTACATTTCATTTGTTTATATTACTTTCTGTTTGAACAGAGGAGATGGGGTTCCAGGTTCCCAAGCCGCAAGGTTAGAGTATATGAAACCTTGTACATAAAAAGGAAACCCTCGACGCCTTGCATAACTAATGAAATGCTGCTGGTAAGGGGCAGACACTTAGGGGTAAAATATCATATGAGAAACTCTTTAAGGCTCTTGCAACATTAGGTTTGATATTTCTTTATTTTAACAAGAGAACTAGTGATATCTCGCATGCTTTTGTTGGTCCCGGTTGTATCTGTAAGAGACTTTTCCTTAGAAGATCAGAGTGGGCACATATCTATGTTTCTGTATGACAATTTTGCTGCTGGGATATAGTGTGCTGGATTCAAATCTGATATATATATACGTATTTGTATACACATTTTATTTGTATCTATGTGCGTTCTAAACAAAACCAGAATGATATATATATATACTTTTCAGACATATGCAACAGGTGTGTATTTAGATCCGTAGCACATGTATTTAAATCCATGCAAGTGACAACTCATCTTGAATGTAAAATATGATTTTTTTTCTATACAATATGTAAGTTTCCTTTTATGGACAGCAGGTTTAAACTCCCCAAAATTTTGGTTGCATATGCTTAAATAATTTGCTCAAGTATCATCCAAAGATTCGCTTGTTACCAACTTATCTAAGTGTCATTATTTAAATGGTAGATTTTCATAATGATTCAAGTTTGTGAAGATTTAAAAAGACCTCAGATAATCTATCACTTCACGGGATTACATTTAGATCATTGTACATAATTGCTACCCCACACAGGTTTAACACTGACACTACACCAAACTCTTTCTTCAGTAACTTGAATGCATAAAAACATAATCCTTCCTTGAAGTCTTAGATTTGAACATCTCTCGAATACAGGTTTTAAAGGTGATTCTCTCTCCATTCCACAAGAATTTAAACTTCCATTATTGCACTAAAACTTAGAAACAAACGATTATGCCAAAGGACTAAAAACTCTTTTTTTCATCCTTTCAATTCACAAGACAATACTACCCTTCACTCAATAAATCATGCACAAATACACAAGGCTTGCTCTCCACCCTACCGTAATGGCATCATGGAGCCTCGTGGGCTCTAGCCACACCCCCAAGCAAGGAATTCTTCTAGCTCCACAATGATAAATGGAGTCTTTTCTTATTTTTACAAAGGGATGAAAACCATCATAACACAAATTTCATGCATCTAGGTTCATTACTTTCTATTTTCAACCATAACCCATACACTATGTCACCTTCCTACAACCAATAAAAAAAGGTAAATGGAAATAAGAACTTATCTCTTCTTTTCTTTATGAAGGGATTGAACTCTTGTATCCATTCTTCCTCTCCAAGCCAAGCCCTCTTGATCACTATCTTTTTCCAAGAGGTGGAATCCTCCCTCTCATTCTTCTACCATCTCCCCTCAAGCTCTCCAAGAGGAGAAGTGGGTAACACCCCACTCTTCTTCCTCTCCAATTTTATACAGGAGTTTCATCTTGCAATCTTTTGGATGGGGAGGTGTAGAGTATACTTTTCTCCATCAATAAGGGTCTTTCCTCATTAAAGAGGGGAACATGCACTTGGACAATCCTTCAATCTTTTCACCCTCATCCTCTCCACAAAACTCGTCACTCCTCATTATGAGGACTTTTCAAGAGTCAAATCATGTCCTTGAGGTCCTATTGCATGCCCATTTGACCCCTACTACTATGGTATAGACCCTAGGCAATTTATTTTTGTATTCAAACCAAGGAATTTGACCAACAACCCTATTTAGAGACCCTCTTAAGGATCCATCTGAGTTTTCATACTTGGATAAGGGTTCCTAACTCCTAAACCCATTTACACCCTCATAACACATAATCATTTATCCTTTTAATATCCACCCTCACCACTTTAATTTACTAACATATTAACTTAATTTATTTTTAAGTCCCAAAAGGTTCAAATTTGTATCCACAAGATGTCTTTTGATTTTCTTTCAATGGTTTTCCCTTTTCATACTAGCAACTTTATTTTCCTGAAAATTGCCAATACAATCATAAGAAACAATCTTGTATAGCGTTAATTTTTCAAGCTTAGTATCCTAAGATTTAACTATGCAACAATTCGATTTAAACTATCAATTCATATTCCATAATTTATGAGTGCCTAACACCTTCATGGTAGTGGCAATAAAATGAATATGAAGATGAAATTCAATAATATTGTCACATACTCACATTATTTATTTGTCATAGTACAACTTCCCATCTATTTAGGAAAACTAATAACAAACTAGGTTTAACATTAATCATAAGCAAAGCAGGGTCTTAAACATGCTACCTCCAGGATTTGACGTCCACACACTGAAATATTCATCTACACAAGAAACACAAACCGTGAAATTGAGTGTCTCTATTCCTTAGATTATTGCAACAATACCATCTAGTACACCCACTCAAACTACCTCAACTGTACATACAACACCATTTTGTATAAGACAGGGCCTAGAATTTACTACAAGAGCATCCTCATCAAATCCCTTTGCCACAAATACCGGAAGTAAAAGGCCTAAAATTGGTATAAACATGACACAAGCTATTTTTTAGATCAGTACCAATACTTCCTTTCCGCAAATAAGGACAATACAAATAGGACATATTCCTACACCCAATCAAAATCCGTCACAGAATATTGCATCAGGACATATTCCTACACCAAATTAGAATCCATCATAGAAATTTGCTTTTCAAAAAACTTGCATCGATCCTAACAACGCAACCAACATGTCTTTAATACAACTAGATATTTTGCAAAATCAAATGCAAGCCCTCCAACAACAAATGGACAGTATGTCAATGTCAAGCAAACAAACCATTTCAGCGCAAGATTTATGTCCATGTCCCTTTGACAAAGCACTATACATGACACACTTCCCACACAAATACATTATACCGAATTTACCTAAGTATAATGGGTTCAAGGGAAATCCTCTGGAACACATAACATAATTTTCCACAACATGCATGGACATCTCATATGACCCCACGTACCTTATGAGACTTTTTCCACGGACCCTTGTCGGGATAGCATTGGAATAGTTCTCTAAACTTCCATAGACATAAAATCATGGGGCGAATTAGCTCAAAATTTTGTGGAACACTTTACCTTCAACATAGAAAATGAAATCACAATAGCTACCTTGTGTCACACCATGCAAGAAGACGGCGAAAACTTCACCACCTTTTTCTAGAGATGGAGAAGTTTAACTAGTCGATGTCCAGTTGAGATACCAGAGAAACAAAAAGTCACAATATTCCTTGAAAATATTCATCCAAAATTGAGAAGTGACTTACAAGTACATTATTGTACCTCTTTTTTGGACTTAGTGAAAAAAGGTATTATACTTGAGAAAGCCCTATTGACAAAGGGGAAATTAAGACACTGGGTGAAACCACAATAGTGGTTTACAATTCAAATGAGGAAGAAAAACTCACAAAAAATGACACAAAGGGAAAAAAAGTGATTTTAGGGGTTCGTACGAACCTTCTTGTTCGACCGAACCAAAAAGGGGTTCGCTCGAACCCTGGTTCGAGCGAACCCCTTTGAATTTTGGCCACAAAAAAAAACATTACAATGCATGGGAAAGGGGTTCGAGTGAACCTCTCTAAAGGGGTTCGCTCGAACCCCTATGGGTTCGAACGAACCCCCTTATCCCTAATCCCCCATCTGAGACACAAAAAAACCCTAAATTTTGGCACTTCGGAGCTCAGGTTGAGGATGAAAATAGAGGAATCTTCACAAACCCAACTAGAATCAGGTAGTCCTCAGAATGAGCTATCCAACAAATATAATTTTAATATGTTTTGGTTTTATTATGTATGTGTTTTTTTAGTTTTATTAAACATAGGTTTTTCACCGAAAATCAAGCTCTTTGTTTTGCACATGTGGAAAAATAGCAGATTATCAAAATAAAAATTTTAAAAATACGTTGAGGCTAGGTATTGATGTCCTTGATCCATTAAAAAAATAAATTGAATTTCGATTCATACAAAAATAGTTATGTTGTATATAGTCCGCCTATGTCTAAATTGCAATTGGTTTGACTTTGAAACTTGATTAAGGAAAAAATATTCAATTAAAAACTATGAGACCAAATGAAAGTGCTAGATATCATAGTTACAAATCTAAATTCAAAAAATATATAATTTTATCCTTCATACAAAAAAATTTATGTTGTATACGGCGAGCGTCACTTTTTAAAAATGTTGTTTTATGAAAAAAACCAGTTTTCGTGGGAGATGGAAAAAAGTGCAATCTGATTCCAAAAATTTTGAAAAAAATATATTTTAGAATCTACAGACAAAATGTGATGAGACTCTAGTTTGCATCATCTTCAAATTCCTCACGTTTTAGCCGCTATAGGTTCCCGAATATGAAGATTTAGTTAAAAATAATAATTGCAGTGTCCAGTTTGGCCAAAAATTGTAAACCACTATTGTGGGATCACCCCACTAGGTAGGAATCCGGTTGTTCAACACAAAAATGCTCCCAATGATAGAAACAAATTTTGGTCCAAAAAAAATGTAACTAATGATGGTGTTGTTGATGCTAAGAACCTACATGTAGGACCTATCATCTCACTTAGAGGTTACAATCCCTCTCATGACATGCCCAATAATTCTGATCAAAGTGCCAATTTTGCCCAAAATTCACAACAACAATGACCACAAAGGAGATTTTCAAAATGTGAGTTTACCCCCTTAGGGGAACCAATCGAGACAGTTTTTAAAGAACTGATAAAACATAAACTGATACAACCTCTAGAGTCATAACATTATGATCCTAGATAGTTTAAACCCTCATGGTGGGATGACAATATATTTTGCGAGTACCATCAAACAAAGGGACATAACCTAAAACAATGCTGACAATTGAAGAACATTATCCAATATTCTTTTGAAAAAGGAACCATAGAAGTCAAGGGTATGTGCAGGATCATCATGGAAAAAACAGGCCCTTAAGTGGCAATGAAAATTCAGAAAATCAGAGTTGGGCAACTTGACATAAAAATTTGAATAAGTTATCTATATTATTTCAAAAATATGTAAGAATAGAATCTGTGGAAAATTGAATTTAGTTTCTAAAATACTAGGTTAATTTTTGTAAAAAAAAATCCATTTGGTGAAAATTTGAAATTTCAATGCAGTAGTACTAAAATTTCAGGGAAAAAATAAGAAGTAGGTGTCTGTCTGACCACCCTAACCATAATAAAATGATAATATTTTTTTATAATATTTTAGATATAAGTAGAGGACTCATTTCTGGAAGTGACGCATATTTTTTGTAATTTTTTTTCAAATAAATAATTAATTATGAATTTTTTATTACTACTTTTAAAAAATATAAAAACTCATATGTCTGACCACCTTAACTTGGTCAAAACTTCATGAAACTCATTTTTATTTTTTTTAATCCTATAGTATGTCAAGCATAGAATGTGACGCATGTTTTGGATTCAAAAAATGTGATACCGTTTGAAAGCTATATATGTTTTTTTATCAGACTATCAATCAAGACTTTAGTCATAATTCTAATAAAAAATAAATAATAATTATTTATTAGATTCTAAGTAAACTATAATTTATATTGGTAAAAAGTTGAGAAGGTCCTTTACAAACCCTTTTTGTTTGATCAATTTTGGGTAAAATAAAAGTCGTCAGCCACATGGGCGAAGTCTGGAAAAGCAAGGTAAGTTGTTAAACATGTTTTACGTGTTGACTTTTTAGGATTGGCAGGTCCAAACCAAATCCCGAGCCTAATACCAAGCTTAATCCCTAGGCATTCAATTTTGTGTCAGCATATCGGATATCTGATTCAAATCCGATATCCGATTTGAATTCGATATATGATATGTTTTAGACAATCTTTAATATATGATTTTAAAATGCAATAAAGTTTATAATTTAATATATATATATATATATATATATAATATACAATAAAGTTTATAATTTAATATATATAATATCCAATAAAGTTTATAATGTAATATATTTAATATACAATCTATGATAATCTCTTACCGAATTTTGTAATTAATATATAATATATTATTAAATGAATAATATTTAAATATTATTTCAATATTTTAGTTAGTCTATAAATATTTAAATATATATATTACCAATATATAAAATATTTAAATATTATCTCTTTCCCTTTCTCTCTCTCTCTCTCCATCTCACTCTCACACTCTCCTTCTCACACTCTCACTCTCCCCTCTCCCCCTCCCTCTCACTCTCTCCCTCTCCCTCTCCCTCTCCCTCAACTCTAAACCCTCTCTCCCTCTCCCACTCTCCCTCTCCCTCCCTCCTTCCTACTCTCCTCCCTCTCTCTCACTCTCTACCATTAACCCTTAGGTCTATGTGTGTAAAAATTGGACTCTCTACCATTAACCCTTAGGTCTATGTGTGTAAAAATCAGATATCCAATTTGGGAAACTTTGATGTGTAGAGCCAAATCTTACCGTTGGAGAACATGTTTTACAAATCTGATATCCAATTATATCGGATATCGGATTTGTGGATCATAGAAAAACCCCATGTGGGCCATTTTTGTGCATTCCAATGGACCCTACATTCTATTTGCAGCACTTTTCAAGCAACAAACATGGGGTTTCAAATAAGAATAGACAAATATCAACTTTTTCGAGCATTTTGTACTCAAATTTGTCATAAGGAATTATTTTTTAGCATCTTTTATGAGGTATAATGGGGAGCAGCAGTCGTCAGAAGCAAAAGTGTAAGAGAAAGATTACAAAAGAACAACTATCAAAATATAGACAAAGAGATAGAGAAGGTCATAGGAAGAAAAGAGAAGGTATGTTAAATATTGGTGAACCTCAGCCCTATGGTCTTTCAAGTGAAGAGGAAATTGAATATGTTCAAGGTGAAAATGTAGAAGATGATATTGAAATTGGGAATGAAAATGTTCAAATTGATATTGAAAAATTTCAAGGTGAAAATGTTTGAATTGAAGATGTTGAACATGGTATTGAAATTGGGAATGAAAATATTGAAATTGATAATGAAAATGTTGGAATTGAAGATGTTGAACATGATATTGAAATTGGGAATGAAATTATTCGAATTGATATTGAAAATGTTCAAGGTGAAAATGTTCGAAATGAAGATGCTGAACATAATATTGAAGCAAGTGTAAATTATGTTTCACTAGATTACATGAGAAATGAAGAACCTTGTGTGGAAGAAAGACATATTCCAAATTCAAGACCTTCAAGGACCCCTAAAAGGTTAGTTTAAATTGATGATAACATTATAAACAATTTTAAAGGCAAGAGGTCAACACGAACTATTCGGTTGTGGGCTAGAATACTTTTCAACCAATATTTTAGCAATAAGACATTGACCGAGAAATGCCAAATTTTTGTACAGTTGCTAAAGATGCAAAAGATGAGACCTTTACTAGCCAAATTGAAGATTCGTGTGAACAAGAGGACCGAAAAAAAATATATTATTGTCAAAAATCTTTATAATGCTCTCAAGTCTATTGGAAAAAATAACAAGGAAAAAGATAAGAGAGCTTCTTGGAGAGTCATTACAACCGCCCTAGTAAGCCATCAATTGAAAAAGGCTCGCTTTATGAGACAAAATTGTATTGATTTTGACTTAAATCATAAAACTTTGGATAGAGCACTTGCAAGAAGAGAAAGAATAGATGATCCTCTTCAAAATGATACATGGGCTTTTGTCGGGAGGCTTCCACGTGTTGATAAGAAGCTAACTGATAATGTAAAGCAGGCAATTCAACACTTTTGGCATGATAACTCTAGAGTATCACCCAATGAAAAGGATGTTTTAAAGTTAAGAATTGGCAATCGAGACCGTACACCGCATCCTAAAAATTTCTTGGAATCAATCCAAATAATGTTGTTCAACAAATTTATTCAACCACATCCAAATATGGAAATCTCGCAAAGAACTTTTGAAGGTTTGAAGCCATTTTATTTTGTGCCTCTTAAGATTCGTAATACTTGTTGTTGCAAATACCATGTGGAGTTTTCAGTGTACCATGAACTATTATGCTATATCCGTTCTACTTTGCATACTAATGAAATGTTGTAGGAGTGTGGTGCAATACATCTTCTGAAATCATCAAGGGACTTGCTAGATCTATTTTTATGTTCTAGGGATGATGGTTCCTTTTTCTATAGAAATGATTTTTTAAATGCGAAGTGCTCACAATGTGGTGGCTTAACAAAGTTTGTTCAATGTTTTCATGAGGGTTCCGAACATGAATTTGGAAAGAATCTTGTTGAGAAAAAGAGATATGAGATAGTTAAATATACTTTGCAAAGTGGAGGTGAAGGTTCTAGATGCGAGTTGGTTACAAAAGAATGCAGTGTTGTTGATTTTATTTCAGATTTTAAGGACAATATTTTCTACAAATATGCAAGGCATAGTCATAGGTCTCAATTGTTGGATCAACAATTCAGGATATGTAAGGACTCTTTTCCGATTGGCACTATTATATCAGTTGTTGATTTTGCTGAAAACTACACATTGCAACCACAAAATGAGGTACAATCTCAGTATTACAATTCCATTCAGATTGCTATTTTTTTCCACATAACATTTAGACATGCACCTGATAGTATAGAGGAGGATCAAAAGATAATCAGAGAGTATCATTTTTATATGAGTTATGATAGATCTCACTCGTCCAAGTATGTCCAACATTGTTTCGAGAATTTTTTTGAGTTCTTACAAGAGCATGATATAGCACTGGGCCGACATCTCATTTGGTCAGATAACTACACAGGTCAATTCAAGAATTCTCATATGTTTTATTGGTTGAGTAGAATGCAAGTAGAAAGGGGTGTACCTAATATTTGGAGTTTTTTTGAAGCTGGGCATGGGAAAGGGGAGCATGATGGAGCGGGTGCATGTGTAAAGAGAGCTCTAGTTAAGGAGAAATTATAGATTTCAAGAGAAAAATTCAGTGATGCACGTTCTATTGTTGATTGGTGTAGTTCAGCATTGTCACAAGGAGGGACACTTAATTCAACAGTGCACAAATGTTTTTGGTTGGTTGAGGAGGGTACAATGGGAGGCAGATTGGATTGTCATACAATCAAAGATTCTTCAAAGATGAATTCATTTCACAGCTCAGATGTAAGCACATGGACCATTTAGACATGATAATTGGCTTGTTTTTGTCAGAATTGTATTCAGTGCGAGTCGAATCAATGCGAGTCAAGTGAGTGGGTGAATACACGGGTTCCATAGTATCTAACTCCTTTAGCTCAAACTATATCCATGACAAATTATACAATGGAAAGTTCACTTGATTACGAACGGCTTTTAGATCTACTACATCCAAGACATGTTTTTGCAGTTGTTGCACCACAGGGGAATGAAGAGAGATCAAAATATTGGATGGCTTGATGAGTGCAGATAAAACACAAGCTAACACAATCGATGGAAGATGATGATGGGTTCGTGTATCCTAGAGGTTCAGTTGTAGTTGCAAGAACTTGGTTGTGAACATACATGATTAGAAAGAATGGTATACCTGCATTTGAAGACTACGAGAAACACAAAACCATTCTTATGTATTCACACCTTGTTATAGAAATAAATGTTAAGTTGTTGAAGCATCATGCCAAATCAAAGACAAAACAACTATGGACACTTAGTAATGCTAATCATGAAGAAATATTGGATATTCTTAAGCAAAGAGATGACCCTTCAGGCACACTTGAATAGAATATTCAAGAATGGAAGGTACAATGCTTAAGCATCCTTTTTGTTGTGACAATATAGATTTATCATTTGACAAATTTTGTGATATTCCTGGCATGATTGATCATGGACCTGCTGCAACAATAGCCAGCTCTGATCCTTTCAAAGAGGTATGTGACAAATTACAATAATATAGATTGGTTATTCAAAGAATCTAATATTGTTTTCATTACCAATTCATCATCATTCAGGTTGTTTCGATTAATATAGATTTGTTAGTCTAAGCATTTTTTCGTTGTGACAATATAGATTTATCATTTGACAAATTTTGTGATATTCCTGACACGATTGATCGTGGACCTGCTGCAACAATAGGCAGCTCTGATCCTTTCAGAGAGGTATGTGAAAGATTACAATAATATAGATTGGTTATTCTAAGCATATTTTCTATTGTATGTAGTTTAACTGCTACCTTGATGGTTTGTAAAGGTGTTTGTCACTCCAAAACGCCAAAATACTACTCTTATGGAAGACAAAGCCCTAAATGCCTCAAATAGGAAATTTTTTAAATGTTGAACAATGTAAAAAGGTCATAACTATGTATAGGCATAATCTATATCCAATGATGTTTTTTGAAATACAGGTCAAATGTCTGGCATTGTATAAAGGGTATGTTTAAAATGTAAAAATATTTTTGTTCTTAATCGAGCTACAACTGAAGGTTTTCTTCCTAGTTCTTTCCTGTCGGTATACTTGTTTGAACTAGATTTTGTAGTATATCCTATTTATATATAACAAATTACAGTGGCTTGCCACTTTTTTGAAAAACAAAAATGTAAAAATTTCATGTGAATTTGATTTCCCATGTAATTCATTCAAGTTGATTGGGTAAGATTTTTCTAATGCAAGAGATAAGACTTGTAGAATCTTGATCCAACCTTAAATATTAATGCCCCCACATTCCATTGACATTAGCACTTTAGACTCTTAAGGGAAATCGTCGGTCCAATGCAGCTTAGAGTGATTCGACGTATATGGGTGCAAAAGAGGACCATACCTAGCGTAAACATACCCATCCAGACGTGTTGGAATAGTCCATTTGGTCATAAAATTTTGAGTATGAAATTTGCACCACTTTGCAACTTTACACTGCTTACATCTGGTAACTTTTCCCTCAACTGAAAACTCATCACCATGGGAAAATGCCTTCGAGATAGCCAAAACTGAGAGAGGTTATTGTATATGGTCCCAACACAATCCCATATCATTAGATGAAGATTCTCTAAGCATCACAATTTCCGAGGAATAGTCCATCAAAGATTGCTTCCTTTTAGCACTTTGGACTCTTAAGGGAAATCGTCGGTCCAATGTAGCTTGGAGTGATTCGACGTATTTGGGTGCAAAAGAGGACCATACCTAGCGTAAACATACCCATCCGGACATGTTGGAACAGTCCGTTTGGTCATACGAGTTCGAGTATGAAAGTTGCACTACTTTGCAACTTTACACTACTTGCATTTGACAACTTTTCCCTCAATTGAAAACTCATCACCATGGGAAAACGCCTTCGAGATAGAAAAAACCAAGAGAGGTTATTGTAGA
This sequence comes from Sequoiadendron giganteum, assembly GCA_007115665.2. NCBI lineage: Eukaryota > Viridiplantae > Streptophyta > Pinopsida > Cupressales > Cupressaceae > Sequoiadendron > Sequoiadendron giganteum. The sequence goes on from CM021110.1 coordinate 324,255,859, forward strand.
TGGTTCCAACATGATCCCATATCATCATACAAAGTGTCTATAAGCATTACGGTTTCCGAGGAATAGTCTGTCAAAGATTTCTATCTTTTAGCACTTTGGACTCTTAAGGGAAATCGTCGGTCCAATGCAGCTTAGAGTGATTCGGCGTATTTGGGTGCAAAAGAGGACCATGACTAGCGTAAAAGTACCCATCCAGACGTGTTGGAATAGTCTATTTGGTAATATGAGTTCGAGTATGAAAGTTGCACCACTTTGCAACTTTACACTGCTTGCATTTGGCAACTTTCCCCTTAACTGAAAAATCATCACCATGGGAAAGTGCCTTTGAGATAGCCAAAACCAAGAGAGGTTATTGTAGATGGTCTCAAAATGATCCCATGTCAGTAAACAAAGAGTCTGTAAGAATGACGGTTTCCGAGGAATAGTCCATCAAAGAATGTTGCCTTTTAGCACTTTGGACTCTTAAGGGAAATCGTCGGTCCAATGCAGCTCAGAGTGATTCGGCATATTTGGGTGCAAAAGAGGACCATACCTAGTGTAAACGTACCCATCTGAATGTTTTGGAATAGTATGTTTGGTCGTACGAGTTCGAGTATGAAATTTGCACCACTTTGCAACTTTACACTGCTTGCATTTGGCAACTTTTTCCTCAACTGAAAACTCATCACCACAGGAAAACACCTTCGAGATAGCCAAAATCGAGAGAGGTTATTGTAGATGGACCCAACATGATCCCATATCATCAAACGAAGAGTCTGTAAGCATCATGGTTTCCAAGGAATAGTTCGTCAAAGATTGCTATCTTTTAGCACTTTGGACTCTTAAGGGAAATCGTCGGTCCAATGCAGCTCAGAGTGATTCGACGTATTTGGGTGCAAAAGAGGACCATACCTAGTGTAAAATTACCCATCTGGATGTGTTGGAACAATCCATTTGGTCGTACGAGTTCGAGTATGAAATTTGCACCACTTTGCAACTTTACACTGCTTGCATCTAGCAACTTTTCCCTGAACTGAAAACTCATCACCACGAAAAAATCCTTCGAGATAGAAAAAAATGAGAGAGATTATTGTAGATGGTCCCGACACTATCCCATATAATTAGACAAAGATTCTATAAGCATCATGGTTTCTGAGGAATATTCCATCAAAGATTGCTGCCTTTTAGCACTTTAGACTCTTAAGGGAAATTGTCGATCCAATGCAGCTCAGAGTGATTCAGTGTATTTGGGTGCAAAATAGGACCATACCTAGCATAAACGTACCCATATGGACGTGTTGGAACAATCCGTTTGGTCGTACGAGTTTGAGAATGAAAGTTGCACCACTTTGCAACTTTACACCTCTATAGAGATTCAAGGATGTCCTCTTCAGATCACTCTATTCTGAATAGGTGTGTGGAGCTACCAATGTTAAATCCAAATTGACTGACTTCGAGCAAATCTAAGTTGACTAACTTCAAGAAAATTTGATTCCTTGAATGTAAGACTCCCAAGATGAAGGAAGTGCATTAAGAGCCAACATGTTCAAATCTTTTCATCAGCAATATGACCAATGGTAGAGAGTTGATCTCTCAATTCAGAAATCTTCATGAAGTAGGTGATGAAAAATTCTCCTTCTGCCATCTTAACATGATGAAGTTGTTGCTTCAAGGCTAGAGCACGACTTGTGTTGTTGATCTCATACATCTCCTCCAAATTCTTAAGCATTTCTCACTGTCTTCAACTTAGAGATGATAGGAACAATACAGCCCTTCACGGAATCAACTAACATCTTCTTCGACTTCATATATTTTTTCCTCCATTGAAATTTCTCTTCCTCATCCATAGGTTTAGAAAAATTTCTCTCCACATTTAACCAATTTTTTTTCCTCCAAAGTGAGCATAATTTTGAATCTCCATGAAGTGAAGTTTGATGCTCCTTCGAGTCTATCCTCAATTTTAAGACTATTCACCATCTTGACTAAGATAGAGATAGACAAAAAAAAAGGGGAATAGAGGTATCATTGTAATCATTGGTCCCAACATGATCTTTTTCAAACCCGCTCTAATACCATGTTAGTGTTTTAATGATCAGATAATACAACTGAAAGCACTCAAAAAATGCAACACATAAGACAATAAACACAACAAGAAATCTGCTTACAACTTAGGCCCAAATCATGGCTGAATTTGATACAATGAATAATAGCACCTCTCTTAGATGCAAAGATACAATTGAATGTGCATCTCCTTGAAATCGGCCTGCTGCTGCAAGATGAAGCAATGCTGCTCAAGTGCATTTTTTTCTTGGAATGCAAATAATGCTGAATGAACTTGATTGAGGAGATGAAAAAACATCACCTTGTATTTATACAAAATAAGGTGACTCTTCAAGGAGTTCGGCCTCTCTTGAAAATAGTAAATTACAAAATAATATCAAGGAAGGTTAGCCTCATCCATTTAAATAAAATGAGTATAAATTAAATAGCCATAGGCTATCATTTAATTTATTACAACTTAATGTGATTGCTATCATGTATGAAAAATGTGGTAGCATAGACAAGGCAGTGGACTATTTGAAAAAAACTTCAAATAAATGTGGTCTCATAGAATTCAATGACAAACAAATGCAATTGACAACTGCTCATAGTTTTTAGTTATGCAATGTGAAGTAATTATTTGAGTTTGAAAGATGTGTAATGCAATGTAATCAGCGATATAAATATAAACTACATAATATAACCATTATGTTTAATGCTATTGTACATTGATATTTAACCATTGCTCAAGATAAAATTTTCAAAGAGTTTAATCATGCACATGACGAACAAATTAAATTTCGATTGTCAACTTCTATATATCAAATTATCCAATAATCAAGTGTATGCCCATATACAAAAATGGCATCGATGCCAATTCAAACCAAGTTTTACAAAATGTGGCATATGCCATCTCAATATGTATTCAAAATTTACATGCCAAAATGTCTATCTCATCCTAAACTACTGGTGGATAATCAAAATGGAGCCTCTTTGAAGCAATCATTGGCTCTGAAGGTAGCTGCACAAGAAAAATTCAAACCACAATTGAGATTAGTTATACTATATAATTTAAAATTGAATAATTAACATCAAAATCAATATACATTGAATTTTAATTGAACTCTAAAATTGAAATCTTGATTACCTGAAATATACATCCCTTCAAAGGATCAGGAGTCCTAGAATATACCAAACCAACATTCGAAATTCCAATCTATATATGTGAACAAAAACATAAAATTGATCCAAGTTAGAATACGATTATTGGTAATAGGAACATATTTACCAAACACAAAATAAAATAAACACATACCTCTTTAGGTTGATCTTTTTCTTTATCTCCTTCAGATGTTTTGACAACTCCTCATGGAGGTGTTTCAACACCTACTCTTTGAGGTGTTCCAATACCTACTCCTTTAGGCGGTGCGTCCTTTGTCAACAAATCTTAATAGCTCATAATTTCCTATACATAAAATAAACAAAGAACATATGCAACTACCAATCTATGTCGATGTATGTATAATGAATATAAGATCTTAAATATATCAATTCAATCCAATTTGAGTTCAATTACCTTCCCCTTATCTAAATTTACGCCTCCATAGTTTGGACGAGACTGCACCTCACTCACACTAGGTATTTTCTACAAGAGGAAAATAAGATAGGCATATAAGTTATTATATAATTTCATTAATGATAATTCAAATGACAAGCAAGTATATAATATAAAATGTAACTGAGTGAGTGTGAAAATATATAATCTGTGTGTGTGTCCAAGCCAAATGAAATGGCCCTAAGGGTGCTATCAGTCACTCGTGTGAGCTCCTCCTCAAACATCATCTGTTAAATAGACCATGTAAATAAATATTAGTACTTGATACTATCTCCTATTAATATTCATTTAAAAACAAATGCAAGTTATCAAATTACAACTTAAATCTTACTTGTGTCACTATTCCAGCATCCCCCTCTCTAGTAGGAGAGGACTCTGTAGGGTGCGCTCCACTCCCCTGCAACTAATCTATAATGTCCAAATCATGGAGGTCATAATCAGAAGTCTCCAAGGGATTCTTAGTGGGTTGTACAAGAGGACCCAAGCATATCTGGTGGCACATAGTGCAAATATGTGGCACACAAATATGTGGACCTAAGGAGGATGATGCACTAGCACTTGAGCCTTCGCCAACATCACCAAAATGTGGCTGAGCTACTGTAGAAGCATGCAAAACCAAATGACCACTCAAAGAGTTAATAGCCTGAATAGTCTGTGTGGCTACATCCTGGATAATCTCTAGATGATATATTGGAGGTGGCGAAGGAAGGGGAGGAAGGGGAACATTTGGGCGCGGGACTACCCTAACTGTCGCTGGTCTATCCTGGGGGATACCTCCACCGATGCCCTGGAAGGGTTTAATGTCAAATTAATTGACATGATGCCCTAACACAAACTCAGCATATAAATTTTTAATAAAGTAAAATGGTATATCAAAATTATTTTTTGGTGGTTTATCAAAAACCATACACCAATGATCCCAAAAGTTAGCTACAATGTCCCTTTGAATGCACCATTTTATAGAAAGTTTTGTTTTATTCACATTCACTCGCAAACCGGTGTGAGGGTTAATGAATAAAGAGGCTATTTGGGCTTTGGTTATTTGGATATCTTTCACATCATCGTAAGACAATCCACATCCATAATATTCCCTCACGTCTTCTCGCCACAAATGAAAGGAATTATGTTGGGTGGAGAGGGTTTCTATTTTTTTTATTATCTCCTTCAATGTGTTTGTCATATCTCTCAATCGAGGGATTGTCTTATAAACTTCACAAATGCCCCTCAATTGCCCCAATTTTTCACCAATTAAGTCTTCAATTAGTGGCTGCGAAGGTGGTGGAGCATTTGGCTATGGAGGTGGCAGAGTGTTTGGCATTTGTGGATTTTCATTCTTAGCCATAATACCTGATTAAAATTAAAAACTAATTAATATAATTGAAATTACATAATATAAATGAAATTATTGTAAAAAAACCCTAGTTTTTAATAAAAATCCCCAAAAAATCCTACTTTTTCACATTAATCCATAGCAAACTCTAATTTTTGATTAAAATACATCAACAACACTAGTTTCTAATCAAAATCCATTTAGATACGTTAATTTTTAATAAAAATTCAATGTAAACTCTAGTTTTTGATAAAAATCAATAGAAAACCCTATTTTTGATAAAAAAATTCATAAAAACTACTTCAAATTAAGAGAATCTACTTAAAAAAATTAATTAAAATATTTAAAAAACCAAAAACTTACCTTTGAAATCGGATATTTGATAGAAGCGAATATTGGATTTTCATTTTTCCTTGTGTGCCCATGTGCAAACAGTGAAAAATGAAGTTATAAGAGTTGGCTCGCTTTTATATAATGTTTCCACAAATCGAATATCTGATTTGTAGAAACTAGGTTTGGGTTTTGGTTCGACTAAATGTAGTGACACCCGAACCTAGAAAAGTCAACTCAGCATTTTCGCGCTTTTGAGTCAATCCAAAACGTGATTTTTTTCTCATTGCCACTTTTTGGCTCATCATGATCCTACACATACCCTCAATGGAAAAAAACATACCGAAAATAGCGACCACAAGGTCTTCACAGATCCATTACATTACAATGGGAAAGGAAAAGCCTCAAGTTCGGGAACTAATAATAATACCTCAGCCAATTATGCCAATACCAAATATGACTATAGCCAAGTTACCATCATCAATCATATCCGAGCTACTAATGAAAATATCCATACCATTACCATAAAGAAGCATCCTCAATGTGTTGTCAATACACGAACTAAGATAACCATTCTAGGTCCTTCATCAGAGCCATAACCATAGTCTTCTAAGCCTAAGTATAATTTACTTGAACAATTGAGGAAGACCCCAACACAAATATCCATCTTGGAACTATTGACCCTATCACCTGATCATCGAGCCATTCTAAACAAAGCCTTACAAAGCACAACTATCCCCACTAACTTAGATGTCAATCATTTCAAAGAGATGGTAGGATATTTAACCAATTCACATCATGCCACCTTCTCTCAGCAAGATTATTCATCTAAGAAAACCAACCATAATGACCCACTACACCTTGAATTTCTTGTCCATCAAATCAAAGTCAAACGAGTCTTGGTAGATGGAGGAGTAGGGTTGAATCTTTGCACCTTGAAATTAGTTAAGTCATTACGTTTCTCAAAATCATGTGTGGACACCACTAAGAGTATAGTCATTAAGGAATACAATGATGAGGAAAGATCATCTAAGGGAGTTGTAACACTCCCTATCAGGATTGGCCCTACGGTTATGGACACTGGCTTCCAAGTCTTGGATCTCATCCTTCCCTATAATTTCTTATTGGGTAGACCATGGATACACGATATGAAGGTTGTACCTTCCACATACCATCAATGTCTTAAATTCTCATACAATGGCACCGAGATCATAATTGATGGTGATCTAGATCCTTTCCAATATTGCACAAGCCTACACGAAATACCACAATGGCAGGTGTCTGTCAATCAAGACGCCTCATCCTCCACCATATCCATGTATGTTTATCCATCAACTCTTCCCAATTCCATTCCATCACAACCACCATGTTTCACTCCTAAGGTCGAGATCCAGGATAAGGGCTATGAAGAATATCACATGAAATCATCCTAGTGTTTCAGCCAGTTGGTTCCTCCTAATTCATATGGTTTACCCACAATAGATAGGAGATAGTCAATTGTCATAATAAATTTCCATCCTACAATGACATTCACAAAATGGGGAGAGTCAAGTAAAGAAGTTATGGATCAAGAAGATCTCAGCTCCTAGATATATAATGAACAGAATGAAAACCCTCCACCGTCCATTCACATATCTAAAGATCAGTATGGAAAAGGCTTCATGATAATGTAAAAGAAATTATATGATGGAAATGGTGGGTTAGGACTACATCAGAATGAAAGGACTGAACCAATCATTATCTCACAATGACCAAAAGGCCTAGGGCTAGGGTTTCAACCGATTAGGATTGGTGTTCCTAGTATCGCGGTACCATCACAAGAGGAAGTAAGTGCTTTTGAAGACATCAAGATATCCCATGAACCATTTGACCCATTCTACTGTGACTCCCTTAACACAAATGAATATGAATTGGATTCCCTTTCCTCCACTAGCATAATGGACTTGGATAATTTATTTGGGGAACTTGACAAAATGCTAAAATCTCACCAAAATCAATTGAGACTCATCCTCAAAAGCCCTTGAAAAAATAATAATGGCTTAAGGTTTATTATTGGAAAATACTTGATCCTACCTCTTAGGCACCTAACGAAACCTTTTGATGACCTAGCCCTAACAGTGGCACCACCGCAGAGTCTACCTGCCCCTAGGAAAAAGAACAAAAAGGAGTTAGTCCAAAATTTTTGTGACCATGTCAACCAATCTATTCTCACCTTGTCAGCCTCCACATTTGATAACTCCGATGATGAAATTCCCCTCATATATCCCCAATTTATTGTTGGGATCAACAAGGAACTCACATGCTAGACATATTTGAGAATAACTAGCTTGCAATAGCTGATTTCATGGACTGCGAGAAGGCATACCAAGAGGTGATCATAAGGCTAGATTTACCATAGACTTGGATAACATGGCATATTTTGGGGAGTCTTTTAACACCTTCAGTCACAAAAATGAAGACAAAAAGAAAAAAAATGAAAAAAATGAAAATGACAAGTCCTTAGGTGAAAACCGAAAGGTACCTTTGGACGATGAAATAGTAAAAATAAAGCATGCATCCAAGGGTGAAAACCACTCTAAGGCACCCAAGGATGGAGATTTGAACATTCTCCAAGTTGCTAAGGAAAATTCACCAATGTTAGTGGAAGAATCTATCGAGATCAACATAAACACTGAAGATAATCCTCAGGTAATTTACTTTGCAACATCTTTGACAAAGACAAAGAAAATAGATTTTCATGACTTATTTGCAAAAAGATAGATTAAATTTGAATGGTCATATGCCAACATGCCTAGGCTGGATCTTGACCTTATATTGCATCATCTACCATTACAACCAGGTGTTAAACCCGTCAAGAAAAAATTAAAGAAAATGCATCCACAAATTGCTTTACTAGTCAAAGCTGAACTTAAGAAACTATTGGATGTGAGCTTCTTCAGATCAATAGACTATGCAGAATGGATTTCTAATCTTTTTCCAGTAACAAAACCATTTGGGGGCATTTGCATTTTTACAAACTTCAGAGATATCAACAAGGCATGTCCTAAGGATGACTTCCCTTTTCCAAAAATTGACATGATAGTGGTGTTGGAAGATGAATTACTCTAAGAGGGGGGGTGAATTAGAGTAATGTACAATGTTTCAAAATTTTAACTTCATGAGAAAATTAAACAGTGACCTTGAGACAACTTTATGAAACCTCTTAACTTGCAAAGTGAGCTCTAACACATCAAATAAATTTTAGCAGAATGACAGATTGATAAAAGACTTACATAACAATGTCAAAGCATGATATTGATTGTTCATGTAAACTTGATTGAACAATGTTTTATTTCCACAAGACTTGATGTATATTTTCAACACTTTTATAATAGAATGAAATTTTTAGTCAAGTATCAGAGCATTGCATGAATTGTATTGACAAATGATAGAATGAAAAAATATTAACATTTAAGCATATGGGTTGAAACACAAATGCATAGATTTCACCGCATAACACATTATTTTATTGAGTGGAAGAACCCTCATGGGGTATTAAAAAACCACTCGTAAAATGTTCCTTTTATTTATTCAGAGAGCACAAAATATGTAACAATTTTGAGCACCAACTCTAAGTACAAACTGAAGCAACCTACTTCAAGTTAGGAGCACCAACTCATAGTTTTATAAATGTCACAAATGATAAACCATTAAGACCTTAAAAATGCATTGATTTGCAATCATAAAACCTTAACAGTGCACCAGTAATATGATATTGAATGTAAACCCAGTTTCTTGTCACTGTAAGGATAACTTCTGATATTTCAAAAAAATCATTTTCTCTTCTTCTCTATCTCACCAAATAAAATCCTGGAATCATCTTTTTAAAGCCACTATGAATGATCAATTTCAAAAATGGTAAGCCATCTTGGGTTAGGGTTACCTGAACTTTCAACTAACTTATTCAATTTGAGCAAGCAATATAATCTGAAGTAACAAATTTATAATGAAACTGTCGAAAACCACATGAGTGTTTGCATAATACCCAATAACAGAATACCCTTATTAACCACATAACTCATCACTTTCAAATAATAGACTAAAAAATAATTTCATTCTTGGTTCTTTTTGAAAAAAAAATAATATAGATCACATTAACCAACTGTTCAAGGAAAAAACTAAAAAAATGTGAAGGTTGTTTTATTTACCTATTCACGGTGGGAAAAAATGAAACACATACCAAATGACACTATTGAATACCATCAAAACTGTCCAGCTGAAAGATAAACCAACTACCACAATCAACACTCTAACTCATTCCATAGTCGAGCTTCAAAAATCTATCCTCTTTCACTGTCAAGCTCAGAAATCTACTAACACATTTACATGGTGGCAGTGGCTAGGGTTTCACATGTTTTCACAATAAAATTTGCCCTAAAATTTTCTCTTTACCATTTGTTCTCAAAATATTTTGATAAATTTTGAGTTTTACTTAATACTTTGAAATCCAAAAATGATGTTCATTATCATTTGTTATCCATGGCATAATCATTTTGAAATCCATGAGAATACATAATGATGAAAAACATTTTGAAGTTCGAACACAATGAAGCCAATACCAAATAGTAAATCATAGCTAATTTTGACTGCCAAGTGACTCAAATTAAAAAGCCTTACAATTATAACAGTTGTTGTCACATGTAGAATGTGACCAAAATAAACTATAACTTCATTTAAGCTTTTTCAAAAATCTTTGAAACTTCAAAAAGAATATTGACCCCAAAATACTTAACATGCTTGACAAGGGTTCTCAAAAACATCTTAAGTGTTGGTTTTATTGCATATTTAAACATGGATCACATTATCTTGAATGCCCGAAAACAATGATAACCAAAATAATGTATAGGACCTGAATTTCATAGAGTATCGTTGAGCCAAGGTAAACATATTGAAATGTAAGTGAACCCTTTATGAAGTTATTTAAATAACTTATGAATAGAAATGCAACATGATATCACCTTTAACCATTAACACCTGTAGAAATAATCACCTCATGTGGCATATATATCCTCTGCACATGAAACCAACATGATCAGTACCATAAAAAAGAACTGAAAGTATCCAAAGCATTGTCCACAAAACCATAAAGAAACTGAATATGCCCAGACTGAAATATATAACCAAATTCACCAAGTATCATAATGCCAATGCCAAACTAGTCCCATTATGCCAATTCCAAACCAGTATTCATAATTCCAATGCCAAACCAGTATTCATAATGCCAATGCCAAACCAGTACAATTATGCCAATGCCAAACCAATGTCAAGCAATTAGTTTTGACATCAAGGACAAATATGCCTCAAAGAGAAAGTCAAAAAACTCCCCCTTTGTCCTTGATGGCAAAAACTTAGCCATATAAACCAAAACTCAAATTTCTCCCCCTTTTTGTCACAAGGAAAAAGGAATGCAATGTAACCACAATTGAGAATCCAACAAAGAACTGTATGAACCAGCTGCAAGTAAAACAAGAAGAGCAGAAAACAAAAATATATTAGACAGTTGAAAATAAGAACATATAGAAACAAGATCCCCCTAAAAAGAAGCTACATACATAGATATATCAAAAATGGTATCATTACTCCTTTTCTCAAACAACGAGAGAACTGTCAAATAATCTAAATGGGTCATTGAAAACACTTTCAATCCATTGCAAACACACTAGAAATTCACCACCGCATATAAACCATATTGCAGATGTGCAAAGAATTGAATCTGATCAATAACAAATAGGAACAAAAAACACTCATGAAGACTAAAAACCAAAAGTATCATTAAGGCATATCTTTGTTCTTGTTTACTATCTCAATCATGAGAACAACTTCATCTTCTTTGATACCAAAGAATATAAGGGAGATACCGAACTGTTTCACCACTGACCTGAGAAAAAATATTCCTTAATGCAGAGATTCATTCAATGCCTTCCAAACCAGATGAATACTTTTGTTAGCCATAACAAAAGGTTAAGGCATTTAGACCACAAAGCTTTAACAACTATCAAAGATATCAGAGCCACAAAATCTAACAAGTAGTCATGTCACACTGCCATATAAATCCTCAATCAAAAATTACTGTATTACAAAAAATTAAACCAAGGTCAAACCAAACACACTGTCCACCATAGATGAGTATGTTGTCCTATCAACCATAAAAGAGTATGTTGTCATCAAAGCATCAAACACCATTTATAGCATTGTTAGTTTTAGAGAAAACATATTTTCATTGAATGGGCTGTCTGTCCACCAATTTTGTGCAAACATTATTCATGTTGTCTTTTACTTCTTTGTTCATAGCAATAATTGTTATGAAAAAACATGTATCAAGGCCTCAACTATGCCAGCATCAAAGATATTATGAGCTTCTCCCCCAAAAAATATTCTCACTGGAAATTTATTTCAAGCACAGTACTGTCATAAAACATGATACTATCATAATGTCACGAGAACTTAAAGGAAAATATCTAGATACTCTTACCAATATAATGTATTTGAGTCAATTTCCATAACTCTTCATAACTGCTGCAAAGTATTAACTTCTTGAAAGATCTTATCATTTATGTTCATTTTTATTGCTTTCACTCTCTAATTGGTTTAAGCAATGTTCCTTGTCCTTCTACTGCACATAACAGAGTAGAACCTTCTATGTCAACATAAACCATCATAGTATGTTGTCTAAAAGAATCCAAGATATATATAGCTCAAATATAACATAAAGATTATCACATCATTAGCACTTATATCTGCGAGTCACATTTTCAACATGTCCTCTAGTATCTTTATCAATTGATATTTGAATAATAACACTTAGCTTCAATCATGAATCTACAATCTTCCAAGAGCATGAGTGCAAATCAATGACAACATTTATCTCTAATACTCAACCAATTCTTCTTAGAGACAATGAATTATCAAGTTGTATTCAAGATTTGATTATAAAAAATCTTAACATAGTGATTCTTTAAATGTAGTCAAGAATAACTACAAACAACTTATCATCAAGTTTGACATAAATGGCACCAGTATGTCAGGAACAAAGGCAGATTTAACTAGAATTCAACTTCCTATGTAGATTTCAAATATGCATGACACCATATGACATTTGCAACTTTTGAATGATTAAACCAGAATGCACCAATACCAATATTAATGAATGATTTCAAGATATCAAAGATAAGAAACTTAAACATCTCATGTATGTAGTCAACCTGCACTTTATGAATTGAGCCATAAAAGCATCAAACTCACCAAAGAACTGTAAACTTGAATTCCTTAACAACCTGTAAAGTTGATCAGTTATACATAGTGTAATAATCATGATGATATATGTTATATCCAAGGCTGTCAATAATTGAGAACTCTTATTTAACATAAACTTACAATATCATATGAAGACCTCCATAATCAATACAATATTAATAAACATAATTAAATATTGACATTTGCAAACCTCTTATTTACTTCTTTTAACACCAAAAAGAAAATGCATGTTGTCATACCTCATTCTTGACTTCATAGGGGTAAAATGTGTTACCATAATAGACTCCCCCTAAGTCTTTTCTTCTTCTCAAGACTTATATGGTATCACATGTGCAAGGAGTGCACAAGGAGTTTTCACACATTCATCTTTATTTCTCTTCTTGTCATCTTGATTTCTCTTTCTTCTCCACACCAAAGTAGACTTTTTCACTTGTTTGCTTAAATTACTTGTCTTTCTATTAAATCTACATTGATATACTTTATTCCCATGTTATTACATCTGAAACAAATGACTTTATGATTAATCTGATAAACATAAGACTTCCTAAAGACATTTCCAACTTTGTTCCCATCATAATCATCACTTGTATTCATTCAAAAATCTTTTCTAAAATGAACAAAGTTGTTACAATTGTAACACACCTTATTTTCATTTCTAGAGACATTAGAATGATTCTTATTTGACCATCTCATGCAATCAATTTCCTTATGACCATATTCATTACAAAAATAATAATATCCTTGAAAAGAATGATTATACCTAAATGAATGATCATGCCAAGGATGTGAAGATATGAAGACATTTCTCCTATCTCTTTGAGTACCTTTGAATTGTATTCTAGCAATAGTGTTATCCTTTGATTTTGTTTTCTCTACACTCTTCAATGCAACAACATGGTGACCAAGATCAGCCTTCATTCTTGGTGTAAATTTTTTTCCATCTATAGTAGCAAACACTCTTTTAAATTCTTCATCAGAGCTTTGTCCAATCTCATATCCCACTCCTATAGGATCCTTAGAATTCTTTTGTCTGCCCAATATCTCATTCAATATATTAGTACTATGATCAAATTTCTGAATTTTATCTGATTGAACCTTGGCACTTTCAATATCTTTTCTTAAAGAAAATACTTCTCCTTCAAGGTTTAGACATTCAATATTTTTAACCTCCAAATGAGACCTTACAACATCTATTATCCTCTTACATTATACAATTTTGATTTTTTGACTTATAATCATATCATCTTTAAGAGTTAGTTCTTTTAACAAGGAAGCATTATCTGAACTTTTCTTTATTGAAGCAACCTCTTTTTCTAGTTTATTACATAGTTCATCCTTATTTTTTAACTTGACTTTCAATTCCTCTTCAGTCCTTTTTCTATCAACCATTTGAGCTTTCAGAAATTCAATAATCTTTTTATCCTCATTATGATTTTATATTACAACTTCATTGGCATGACCACTTTCTTGTAAGCATACCTTGAGATCCTAATTTTCTTGTTTAATCCTTTTAAGTTAATCTAAGGTAGAAAGCAGTTCTCCTTCTAGATCAACCTCATACTCATCATCTTCATATCCGTTTTCACCAAATTCTTGTTCAAAGTCACTTACTAAGTGATCTTATTCTTCATCAACTATAGGATCACTTTTAGTATTAACTGGCAGAGATTTGACAAAGGTTGGTTTATCAACATTCTGCTTGACACTAAGGGATTTCTTTTGACCTTTTTTTCTCTTGCACTTACCCATGACAAATATACCATGACTAGGAAACCCTAAGTGGCTACACATATGTACGGGTATGGCTCTTTAAACCAACATCAATCAAAATAAGATGTTTCCATAAAACAAATAGACTGTACAAACAGACAAAAATACCTTCTTGAACTTCTGACATATTTGAAAAACTTCAAAGACTAGAATCAATCCTAGGTTGATTAGACCTATATGAGGAACCTATGCTCTAATACCAATTGTTGGAATATGAAATACTCTGAGAGTGGGGGTGAATCAGAGTAATGTACAATTTTTCAAACTTTTAACTTCATGAGAAAATTAAACAATGACCTTGAGACAACTTAATGAAACCTCTTAACTTGAAAAGTGAACTCTAAAACATCAAAGAACTTTTAGTAGAATGATAGATTGATAAAAGACTTACATAACAATGTCAAAGCATGATATTGACTGTTCATGTAAACTTTATTGAACAATGCTTTATTTCCAAAATAATTCATGTATATTTTGAACACTTTTATAACATAATGAAATGTTTAGTCAAGTATCAGAGCATTACATGAATTGTATTGACAAATGATAGAATGAAAAACATTAACACTTAAGCATATGGACTGAAAAACAAATGCACACATTTCACCACATGTAACACATTATTTTCTTGAGTGGAAAAACCCTCATGGGGTATTAAAAAACCACTCATAAAATGTTCCTTTTATTCATTCAAAGAGCACCAATTTTGTAACAATGTGGAGCACCAACTCCAAGTACAAATTGAAGCACCCACTTCAAGTTAGGAGAACCAACTACCAGTTTTACAAATGTCACAAATGATAAACCATTAAGACCTTAAAAATGCATTGATTTGCAGTCATAAAACCTTAACAATGCACCAGTAATATGATATTCAATGTAAAGCCAGTTTCTTGTCATTATAAACATAACTTCTGATATTTCACAAAATCATTTTCTATTCTTCTCTATCTCACCAAATAAAATCCTAGAATCATCTTTTTAAAGCCAATGTGAATGAGCATTTTCAAAAATGGTAAGCCATCTTGGGTTAGGGTTACCTGAACTTTCAACTAACTTATTCAATTTGAGCAAGCAATATAATCGCAAGTAACAAATTTATAATGAAACTATTGGAAACCACATGAGGTCTTGCATAACACCCAATAACAAAAAACCCTTATTAACCACATAACTCATCACTTTCAATAGATAGACTGAAAATTAGTTTCATTCTTTGTTCTTTTTGAAAAACAAATCATATAGATCTCATTAACAAACTGTTCAAGGCAAAAACTAAAAGAATGTGACTTCAGGTTGTTTTTCTTTTCCCTGTTCATGGTGGGTGAAAATGAAACACATACCAAATGACATTGTTGAAGACCATCAAAACTATCTAGCTGAAAGATAAACCAACTACCACAATCAACACTCTAACTCCTTCCATGATTGAGCTTCAAAAATATATCTTCTTTCACTGTCAAGCTCATAAATCTACTAACACATTTGCATGGTGGCGGCTAGGGTTTTGCATGTTTTCACAATAAACTTTGCCCTAAAATTTTCTCTTTACCATTTTTTCTCAAAAACTTTTGAGAAATTTTGAGTTTTACATAATGCTTTGAAATCCAGAAATGATGTTCATTATCATTTGAAATTTGTGACATATTCATTTTGAAATCCATGAGAATACATAATGATGAAAAACATTTTGAAGTCTGAACACAATGAAGCCAATACAAAATAGTAAATCATAGATGTTGTCGACTTCCAAGTGACTCAAAGTCAAAAGCCTTACAATTATAACAGTCGTTGTCACATGTAGAATGTGACCAAAATAAACTATAACTTTATTTAAGCTTTTTCAAAAAGCTTTGAAACTTCAAAAATAATGTCGACCCCACAATAATAAACATGCCTGACAAGGGTTCTCAAAAACATCTTAAGTGTCAGTTTTATTGCATATTTAAACATGGATCACATTATCTTGACTGCCCGAAAACAATGATAACCAAAATAATGTATAGACCTGAATTTCATAGAGTAGGCTTTGAGCCAAGGTAAACATATTGAAATGTAAGTGAACCCTTTATGAAGTTATTTAAATAACTTATGAATAGAAATGCAACATGATATCACCTTTAACCATTATCACCTGTAGAAAGAATCAACTCATGTGACATATATATCCTCTACACATGAAACCAACATGATCAATACAATAAAATAGAACTGAAAATATCCAAAGCACTATCCACAAAATATTGTCCACAAAACCACAAAGAAATTGAATATTCCTAGATTGAAATATATAGCCAAATGCACCAAGTATCATAATGCCAATGCAAAACTAGTCCCATTATGCCAATGCCAAACTAGTGTTCATAATGCCAATGTCAAACCATTATTCATAATGCCAATTCCAAACCAATACCACTATGCCAATGCCAAACCAGTGTCAAGCAATTATTTTTGACATCAAGGACAAATATTCCACAAAGAGAAAGTCAACAAGTGGGCCTTACAACAAAATATGAGATGCTATCCCTCACGGATGGTTTCTCTAGATATAACCAAATCAAGTTTGCATCTGAGGACTAGCATAAGAAAGATTTTACATGTCCATGGGAATATATTGTTAGAACATCATGTCTTTTGGGCTCAAAAATGTTGGAGCTACATACCAATGTGCCATGACAACTATATTCCATGACCTTGTACATACTCTCATGGAAGACTATGTGGATGACCTGATAGCCAAATCATTGACAAGAGATGATCATTTGCATGTCCTAGATAAAATATTTCAAAGACTATAAGCATACAAAGTAAGGCTAAATCCAAAAAAATAGTGTCTTTGGCATTCAATCAGGAAAAATTCTAGGATACATAATTTCTAGATGAGTCATTGAAGTAGACCCTGCAAAAGTAAAAGCTATAATGGACATGCCTCCACCAGAAAACATTAGTTAGCTAAGAACATTACAAGGGAGACTACAGTCTATCAGGCGCTTCATAGTACAATTAGCAAACAAGATACATCCATTCCAATGCTTACTCAAAAGGGGGTATTGCTCGTTTGGACAACCAAATGCCAAGAATCTTTTCAGAAGATCAAGGATTACTTGCTTACACCACTAGTGTTAATTCCACCTATAGATACCCAACCTTTGATACTCTATATTTCAGTGACCCAATCAGCACTAGGAGCCTTACACAAAATGATGATGAAGGTCATGAAAGAGTAGTGTACTATATCAGTCGTACTTTGGTGGGATATGAGATAAACTACGGTCACATAGAACATGCTTGTCTTGCAGTACCTTTTTATACTCAAAAATTTAGGCACTACATTCTACCGCCAAACCATGCTAGTCACAAAGATAAATCCTTTGAAATATCTCCTAAGTAAAGCAGCACTAACATGTCGATTGGCTAAATGGGTAATGATACTTAGTGAATATGATATCCAGTATGTGGAAAGAAAAGCTATAAAAGGGAAAGTTATTGTTGATCAGTTGGAAAATGCACCAATTAAGGCTGAGCATCCTCTAGTTGTAGTTTTTCCTAATGAGTTCATCTTCACCATTGAAAAAATATCCACATGGAAGTTATACTTTGACGGGTCCCATACTAACCGTGGTTCAGGAGAAAGTATATTGTTTGTTACACCACTAGGCGACAGTATTCCTAAGTCATTCACAATTTATTTTCCTTGCACAAAAAACATAGCAAAATATGAAGCCCTTGTAACAAGACTAAAAATGACAGTCCAATGGAAGATTAAGCATTTACATGTTTATGGAGACTCTCATTTGGTATTCTGACAGGTTAATGACGAATATGAAACTAAAGATGAGAAACTTGCCCCATACAAGTGCATGACAAATAGTTTTAAGCAATACGTTGATAAAATAAGCTTTCAATAAATACCCCACATTGAGAACAGGGTAGTAGATGTTATGGAAATTGTTGGCTCATTATTGGACATACCTAGCAACATGCCTAAATTTGATTTTTTGGTCGAACAACTTTTGGTCCCTACATATGATGTCCTAGATTCTGTGATGGTGTGTGAGCTTATTGGTCCCACTTCCCCATGGTACAAGGACATATATGACTACCTCCAGGCCCAAATCCTACCCTTAGACCTATCAAACAACGAACATAGGACATTTATTTGTAATTCTCTCAAATATACCATCATCAGATATACCCTTTATAGACGTGCCTTAGAATATACCTTGTTGAGATGTCTCGATGCTAAAGAAGCACAAGAAACCTTACGTGTGGTACACGAGGGCATATGTGGATCCCATTATAGCAGTCCTACCTTAGCCAAGAATATTATGAGATTAGGCTATTATTGGCCTACCATGGAAAAAGACTCATAAATCTTCGTCAAGAAATGTCGATAGTGCCAAGTATACGAAGACTTGATACACACGCTAGCATAGGAGCTCCGACCAATGACTTCACCATGGCCTTTTTCCTAATGGGAACTTGATCTCATAGGTAAGATACACCCTCCATCTTCTAATGGCCATAAGTTCATAATAACCATAAATGAATACTTCACCAAGTGGATCGAGGCTATTGCTATGACCTATATTACTGACACACAAATTTCTAAATTTATCCTTAATTACATAATATGTCGGTATGGTGTTCCTCAATCCATCATCATAGATAATGGCCACCCATTTAAGAACAAGGAATTTTTCCATCTCTGTGAAGAATTCCATATCCAACATCATTTTTCCACTCTATATTATCCACAAGGTAATGACCAAGTTCAGGTGTCCAACAAAACTATCATAAGAATCCTCAAAAATACTATCAATGACTAGAATTTACAGCTTAATCCTGCCCTATGGGCTTACCGCACAAGCATCTGTACTCCCACCGATGCCACTTCATACTCCTTGGTATTTGGTTATGAAGCTATCTTACCTATTGATGTTGAAATTCCTTCCCTAAGGGTATCTTTGAAAGGTCATATTGATGATGAAAAGTACTGTGTATCAAGACTGCATGAGCTAGAATTCGTCGACAAATGAAGATAAAAGGCACTAGATCATCTTCAAGCATATCAAAATCTTCTTCATCACAGATATAACAGGAAAGTTTTGAATCGACACTTTGACATTGGTGACCTAGGCTTAATGGAAAATCAAAAGAACCAAGCTAAAAGAGAAAAACCAAGAAAGTTTGAACCAAACTGGTTAGGGCCTTACATTGTTACAGAAGCCTTTGGATCAAGAGTGTATCAACTCTCTACCCCTAAAGGAGAACCACTATCATTGCATATCAATAGCATTCATCTGAAGAGGTTCTATGCATAGCTTATGAGAACCTTGTCTTAATTAAAAAATAAAAAAAAAGAATTGTTACCTTGATGAAAACCTAGCAAACAGGCATCTTTGTAACACCAGAAAAGAAAATTTGAAAAATCAATAAAATAGTAAAGAGATAATTTTTCCAATAGTGAAAACCACTTTGGTGGTGCTTTGGATAAGTACCATGGTGAAAACCTGGAAAATAGACGCCATGTGTAGTCGACTTCACTCCTTCATCTACCATCATTCCAATCAGAATTTTCC
Organism: Sequoiadendron giganteum; assembly: GCA_007115665.2. Lineage (NCBI taxonomy): Eukaryota > Viridiplantae > Streptophyta > Pinopsida > Cupressales > Cupressaceae > Sequoiadendron > Sequoiadendron giganteum. The sequence continues at coordinate 324,275,798 of CM021110.1, forward strand.
ATCATCACCCATAATAAATCGTTTTCCTTTCCATAATTTTGAATGATTGACATCAATTCCACTCCATCTCCCCACTCCATCCAATTGGTCATATACCCGACAGAGGGAAAATCCTCAACCTAAGTCATTTGGACCTTGCACTCACTCATCCAATGTCATAAAAATGTCATGAAAAAAAATCCAAAAACATCAAAAAATGTCCTGAAAAAAATAAATCCAAAAACACCATAAAAATCTAAAAATAAAATAATTAAAACATGTCAAAAATCCCAAAAATAGAGGCAGAGTCAGTTGTGTCAAGTCAGTCTTAAACATAGTCAAACTACATTTCTTTTATGACTAGACATAGGCAAGGCCATCACTTGATGCGCCCCCGATGCATTAGGTCTGTCTTTCTAGGTTTGTCACGTATCACACACATAAAATCACGACTCATTCTTTGTACATAAAATTCATTGGTTGTGTTGAACTACGAGGTCTCTACATGTATAATGTAGGAAATGCCATCAATCAATGAGCCCTCAAGGCCACACTAGGTCAATCCATTAGGGTTTATCACATTCACTAATCGCACACATCATATATCATCAAATTCAGTACATATTTGTTGGTCAGTCAAATTCTAGTCAAACTACGAGATCTTTGCGTGTATAATATAGGAAAGGCCATCAATCGATGAGCCCCTGAGGCTACACTAGGTCATTCCTTTAGGGTACATCAACATAAGTCATATATTGCCATCACACACAATCAATAATCAAAACATCAAGAAAAGTCACACGTCAACGAGACAAACAAGTCAACAATGCCATCAAGTCAAATCAAATAGATTGAAAAAACAATCAACTTGTTTCTTATACAAGATGTGTCCTTGACAATAGACATTATCATTTAGGAAAACAATCATCATAGTCTTATGCAGCTTGTTGCATCAACGACATTAGAATCAACGTCTTATATGGTACGTTTCTTTATGAAACCAGGCTATGTCATGCCTTACACAGATAGTCACAACATCAAAACCAAACTCAACGTCTAATACGGTATGTGTCATCCCTGACATTAGGCTTTATCAAACAATCAACTTATCAAATAAACAACAACAGATCAAATTTTGGCAAATTTTCTTATTAGCTTTTTGACTTTATGGCTTATTTAGTCTTATATTTTCATTTGGCTTTGTATTCAAGTCTTGTTACTATCTTTCTCGAGGATGTCCCATGAAGGATTTAGAGAAGCAAGGATGTCTCAAGACTCTTTTTTCTTTTTTTTGACTGTTGTCTGTCGATTGTCTTTTAAACTTGGTTTTCTAGTCAGGTTACTAGCTTTCTCGAGGATGTCCCATGAAGGATTTAGAGGAGAAAAAATGTATCCTAACTTTTCCTTTTCTTTGATTATTGGTTGTGGTTTGTCTGGACAAAAAGATTGGGGAAATTTTTCCCTTAGTATGAGTCTAGACACTCTTTGTCTATGACTATCTATTTTAGCAAGTGGATAACTTTGTACACCTTGGTCTATCTCATATCATGGTGTTTACTATCTATTTGTCTCATGTCCCACCCAATAATGATTTAATGCAAGGCTTAGTTTTTATTTCAAAAAATATTAAAGATTATACATTCGTCTAATAACCATTTTTCAATACTAATATTTTGAATAATCCATGCTAACATTTCTTCTATCCTACATAATGATGGAGTTCTGTGACACACAAAAAAATTAGGTAGTCTACATATGCATTCATTTTACAACCATCATTTAGATATTTTTATATGTCTATATATAGTACACCATACATTTATGTTTCATTTCAAAATAATATAAAAATATGCATATCCATCGCATCTAGGTAATCATGACATACATGCATTTACCATTCACAAAGTCTACATATTATACATAAATCTACATGGAATTATAAATAATAACATCACATGACAAATATCATTTTCATAAACATAGAATGCATTCATAACATTTGTAAATACTGTGCATTCATCATCACATATAATAATGTATCATCATAGAAATAAAAAATCATAATGTAAAAATCATCATCCATGACATGTGCATGTATAAATAGAAAACTGCATAAAACACCACATAATCATTTAGAACACTGCATAGTCATATAGAACAACTACAAATCATATAACCTCTTCCAAAAATGATATATATATATATATATATATATATATATATCGCTCATAATAATGTGTCCTATTATAGTGTTAGAGTGTATCAATACAAATGGAGCTTGCAGGCTTTATGATAATAATACAGTGTTTGCAGATATAAACATGTCACTGACAAGTGCTACCATTGCTCCCATGAGGAGTCTAAGAGGTTGACTGTCGATGATGTACTATCTGTGTAGAAGGATTCCTATCATATGGTCCTATCCTAGGTGGTCCCACACATCATCAATACTTTGTGTATGGCTATGGAACCTGCTCTGAGAACTGCCACTATGTTCCTGTGAGTAGCTGGGAGCTCGCCTCTCAGGTGGTACATCTTCCTCATAAAGATCTTTGTAATATCTCTCCCACTCACCAGGTCTAACTAACACCCAAGAAAAAATTTCATTCGGTCTCATGCATAAGGCCCTCAGCTCAATGAACCTTCCCTCTATCTCCTACCTCCTAGCCAGTGCTTGATATTTATCTATGTAGGCAATGTCCCTCTTCATCTACATCACATCTCACTCTACAGTAGCTTCCCTCACCCTCTCCTCCATGGCCTCTACTTGGGCCTGCAACTCTGGTACACTGGTATCCTTGGGAACCTCCTAATCTCGTTATGGTCTCTCCCCCACCTCAATATCCCAATCCTTCACATTCCAGTATTGGAGCTCCCTCTCCTCCTCATCACCATATCCTACCAATATACCAAGGACATCAATCTCCATATCCTCCACACCGGCCTCCTCCTCTGCATGTTGCTCCCCTATGACCTCCTCAGCTATATGCTCACCCCCTATCTCTGCCTCCCCTCCACCACCAAGATCCAACATCGGTACATCTACTCCCTCACCATCATCCTCATGTATGGGTGACAATCCATGTCCTCTCCCCCCTCTCCTACCTCGTCAACCCTGTCAACCACCTCTGGCACCTCTTCCAACATCACCTCTACCTCAGCCACCTCTTCCTCCTCTATCCCCGACCCTAGCACCAAGCTAACCCCTAGGTACTATCCCCCCAACTCTCAGCTGGAGTCGACTAATCTAGATCTGTATATGGAATAGGCCTATGAACGACCCACCAAGCATCATATGCTATTTTTGTGCTTGGATCTGCAACCCCACCCCTCCATGCCCACTACATAGGTTGTAAAGCCTAAATGTCTTCCTTTGTTGTCACTACAAGAATTATAGGCCCCCATAATGGCACCTCTCAAGGACTGAGAAAACTCAGCTCACCCTCAAGGCTCGTGTTGAACCTCTTTGAACTGTCTCAATACATGGTCAGGCAAGTGCCTCTGAATAATGTGCACACTCGAAACGGTCCTACTAATTAGATATCGAGTCTTCCTGCAAAATGGTAAGTTCCTATCCTCATCCCTCCATTAGGCACAATTCATATAGGGTCTCCAAAAAAACCGAACCAAGGTGTCAAGGGCATTTATCTAGTAACTAGTGTCACCAATATGACTCTGGGTAAGCACCCCCCGCATAACATAAAACATATGGAGATCCAGCATCTAGATCTGATGTCACTAGGTATATAGGATCAAACACAACCTAAAAATGCATCAAAATACTTTGTGTCATAATATAGAACATTCATTTTTTTCATCATAAAAACTTTTCAAAAGTTTGACAGTCAAATGCATCGTTTCAATATCAAATGCGGTGCACAATCTCAAATGTGTCATTAAATTTTTCACATGCGTTGCAAAAAATCAAATGCATCATATAAACAAGCATATGTGGTGCATCATTTCACATGCATCATACAACCAATCACGCCTAACTAGTATGCATAGGTGTCATTTAGTTTAGAAATGTGGTGCATAACTATAGACGTGCCTATCATGCGAATGCAGTGCAATAAAAAAATGTGTTACACTAACCTATATGCGACACTGCCAATCACAATTGCGATGCAAACATACATATGCGGTGCAAACAAATACAAATGCATTGATTACCCAAATGACCTAAAAAGACCTAGATGTGTTTGCACATATGCATCATTCCATGAGAACATGTGTTGTATATGAACGTATATGCGTTGATTCTACAATGACGCATATGTAATTTAAACTTAAAATGCCTAAAAAAGCGTGAAAATTTGAAATTTCACAAGGTGGTTAAGGGGTATCCTACGTCGGTTGGGAATTTGAAGGTTTAGATTTAATAATCGTGGTGCTCTTTGTAGGTTAATGGAGTCATCTTCGCTGCAAGCTCAGAGCCAAAATAAAGGTTTTCAAAATGTTTAAGGTGCAAATGAATTGATTTTCCACCCCAAATCCTATTTAAACCTAGGATTTTGGAGCATTTTTCTCCAACCTTCTGTACTCGATACATAATTTTCCAACTTATAATATCCATTTCACTTACAAAACCACTTTGAAATCAATTTATTTCACCACCATTGAACTTCTAACTATCCAATTACCTAATCAGGACAATTTCCAATTTTTATTTTATTTTTTCAAAAGTTGTCATTTTTCCCGAGGGGGCATACCCTAGCCTATTTCACACTGGGGCACGACTAGGGCATGTTTTGATTGATTTTATTTGACACAAAGCCAAAATTACATCGTATCAAAGAGGGGAAAACTTTAGACACTGAAAATTGGTCTAGTCCCACGACACCATTTTTGACACATTTCTAATGTTCATGGTCATGACTAAATAATGTTAATTATTTAATTATTTTCTAAAGTCACCTATCTTCTATTTATTAAATAACTTTAATTATTTAATTAATTCATTATTATCTTTATTCAATCATGATTAATTAAATAAATTATTATTTAATTTACCCTTTATCACATTTTTTATTATAATTAAATATTCATTTTGAATTATTTAATTATTCTTTAACCTTTTCGATAGTTAATTAAATAAATCTTTATTTATTTAATTTAATCTCCAAATTTTGAATGTTGAACTAAATATACATTTAATTCATAAAAATAATTATTCCTGGCATATTCCTCCATGATTATATAATCCCCTAGTTATCTACTTATTCATTTACCACTTAATTCGATATTTAATTAAGTCAGTCACTTATCTTCTACTTATTTCTGACAAACAAACTTTTTGGTTTGATCAGTCAATCTTATTCTTCTACATGCAAATTATTATTAATTAAAAAAATTTATTTAATTAATTCATTCATTCATGCATTCAACCACAAAGTTTCATCTATTTCAATCTTTATCTTTCACATGCAAACTTTATTCTTCTAAGTTTCGAATAGTCTCAACTAAAATCGATATCTTTCGAAATGGAGGCTACGAGCGGGAACTGCGTGGGAGTGGCACTTTTGAATTTTTCTTATAGTGATGAGGTAGGGGAGTCTGATGACGATGATGATCCTGTGTGGGTGTTTCAGGTCATTGACCGTGTGGTTTTTTTTTGTTGGAGGTGGCTTAACTCGGGCGTTATTTTGGGTTGTGTCGGCCTTCTATCTGTGGAGATTATGTCTTCCTGTGAAGATGGTGTCTTCTGTGCCCTTTGGGCCTGGGCTATCTCTAGCCCAAGCGCCTCTTTTCTCATTGCCACGAATATTGGTTCTCGTGGGTTGTGCTCGAGTGGGATGAGATGGACTGCTACTTTTGGGCATCCCCTGCTTTGCATTTTGAACACTTATGGCTCTTATGTTGGTGTCGGTGGTGTTGTGGCTTTGCGTATTTCTTGGTGTCTCCAGTGGCTTTCTCTAGGTACTCTTGTGATGCTTGTGGGTGGCTTGGCCAATGTGAGATTTCAGTCTTGCTTTGTTGATCTCTTTGTTTTTCCCCTGTTGTGTGTGGTGTTGGATGTCTTCTTTGTTTTGTCTTTTCCTTGGTTCGGCTTGCCTGAGACTTTTTTGAGGTACGTGGCAGGCCTTTGGTTTGGGATTCTGGTCCCTCCCTTGTCCGATGTGCTTCTCTTTGTCCTATTCTTTGCCTTCTTGGGTCGGGTGGGGGTTTGAGGTTATTCACTTGTGCCTTCCCAATTGCTTCCCTCTTAGCATGTGCTGTCGGTGCTTCTTCACGGTGGATCAGTCTTTTCTTTTTTATTTGGGTCTCTTTTCTGCTTGGTGGATTGGTTTCTTCTCGATTCTGGAAATTCTCATGTCCTTGTCTGTGGGTTGCTTGTTTTGCACTCCTCTTGTGTGCCATCTGTTGGCTCTAGAGGTTGTGGGGTTTGTGCTTATTGGGAACTTTTTGTCACAGGAGAGTTTAAATTGGTCTTTTTTGAGCCTGCTTTGGGGTTTCTCCACCTGGTGTTTGAGGAAGCTTCAGGTTGCTTCTCTCTTGGTTGAACTTTGGTTGTGTGTTGTTGATCTCATTGGTAAGGAGGTGTTTTCTCAGACCCTTTGGGGGACTGTTCCTTACTTATGGGTAGAAAGATTTGTGAGGTCATCTCTAGTTTTTTCATGGGGAGATCGAGGTATGGTGCTTGTGTAGTGCATAATGGTCTATGTTGGTGGTCGTGTGCTTCTTGTTCTTTGTCGCAAAGGTGTTTGATGGGGGTTGGCTCTGGGACTCCTTTGGATGTCAAGTTGTTTCTCACTCATAACAGGGTGTGGTTAATGAGTATTAGTGTTGTTGGCTCTATTATTATTTTTCTCCCAGCTCCTCATTTTGTGACTCTTATTAAGGTGGACTCTTATCCTTTTGAGGTGGTTTTTGGGGGTTTGGTTCAAAGTAATGCTTGGTGTTGGTTGAGTATTGTGGTTGGTCTCTCCACTCTTTCCTTCTACTTGCCTCCTCTTCTTATGACTACTATTGAGGTGGAGTCCTTTTTTGAGGTGGTGGGTGTGGTTCTGGTTGGAATTGGCGTTCTCTTTTGAATGGCCCCTTGGCTAGCTTCTCTTATGGAGATGGAGATTTTTTTTGTCTTGGATAGAAGGGAGTGGTGGTGCTACTATGAGCCTCTGGCTACCTGTTTCTCAGCTTTTTTGTTGCACTCCTCTATTGAGGTGAAAAGTTTTTGGTTGTTGGAGTTGTCTTTGAGTGCTCCTACTACCTTGTTCCCTTCCCTTTTCATTTCCCCTATTGAGGTGGGGTTAGTGTTTGGTTTAGGGTTTTATGTAGCTTACTATGTTTTTCCCTTACTGGTGACTATTTTCGGTGGTTTTTTTGGGCCCTCGGTCTTTAGGTGGGAGCCCGTTTGGCTTAGGTTTGACTCTACTGAGTGGAAGATCTGTTGTATTACTGTTGTCGTTGGTGGTTTGTGGATAACTTGTTTCAGACAATCTCTTGGGATTGTTGTGTTGTTTTTTCCTAGCTCATAGCTTTGTTAGGTGTAGGTTTTGGACTGGTGTTCGGTTCTGTGTGTTCTGTCACTCCTGGTTGTTTGGTGACTAGGTGTTGTTTGTCCTCATATGTGTTTTTGTGGTCCATCCTTAGGTGATGTTCTATTCTATTTCATCCTTTCCTTTGTTTAGAATTGTAAAAGGTTCTTGGTCCTTTCAAAACCTTGCTCGTTTCTTTTGGCCCTTGAGGCTCCTTGTGTAAAGGGTACAACACCCTGTAAATGTTGCTTATCTTATCAAAAATAGTCTCAACTAAAGATTAAATTATTATTTAATTTAATCTCCACTTTTTCACTCACATTATTACTAACACTAAATCTCTATCTCATGAAATTCATTAATCTCAATCATTGATCTATCTTTTGAATTTGAGTTGATCATTTGAAAACCAATTTTCTATAAATTGACTTGAGCTTTGTCATTATTCCTCCTCTTGAAATCTTTATACTTTTAGGAAGTGAATTCAATAATCTTCGATATTTTGCTAAATCAATAATCAATAGGCCATACTTGAATACTTATTAAAATCTAAGGGAAATTATTATAATATGAAAAAATGGAGAAGTGCAATCAAGTTCATTCAAGGATTTATAAATATTTTCGATGAGATCATTCTTTCTTGTATTTATGCTTTTAAATTTTATTTGTTCTTTGTTGTTTAACGTAGTATTAGATTAACATTATGCTTTTATTAGATTAATCTTTTATTTTTTTTAAAAAAAGTGGCAAGCCACTGTAATTTTATTAATATATATATATATATATTACAAAATTTGGTTCAACCAGGCATACAGGTAGGAAAAAACAAGTAAGAAAACCCCCAGTTATCGTCCGAGTAGCTAATTTTACAAATTGGCAGTTTGACCAGTACAGTCAAAACAAATTGTTACAAAAGACTAATACAAACGCATTTCATCTGAACCGAATAACTGAATGTTACATTACATTTGTCCATTCCCAATTCAAAACCATACAAGGACTCAAAAGAACACCCTATCAGAATAGACGAACTATATACACCCCTTTCCCATATTACAAAATCTCATTCCCAAAATTAGAAAGATGTTGATTTGCTTCATGCCCTTTGAAATCCATCGACCGAACTTTCTTCTGATTCCACATGCTTTCCTTTACATTGAAAATCATAAGAAGGAATTGATTTGTCGATATCAGGTTTATAACAATAACAAAATTTCCTTTTAGCAGCTTGTGAGGAGGATGAAAGTTGCAGATCATGAATACAAATATTACTTCTCAAGGAAGAAATTGCATGAAAATTTCTTTTGAAATCATCAATCTCCTCCAATGAGAAAGAAAATCTATATTAATTGAGAGCTTGATATGGGTGTACTGAGGTATCATGCATTTTTTATAACAACATACCTTGAAAGATTTTTGCATACCTCTTCTTGTGATACAAGAGGTGTCTTGGAAATAACTCACCAATGAAGCCTTCACCCAAAGTCAAATCATATTGCTGCACACTGCTAAGTAGAGCATAATTTTCCAAGTATATGCTAACAACAAACTTGTTAGCAATATTCCTAAACATCAAAATTTTGGACCAAATCTAGAATATTTGATAAGAAAATGGAGAGTAAATTAGCTGAGAAAATTAACCTTTGTAGTTCTGTATGTAAAATATCCTCTCTAATAATAGCTTTGATGCAATTTAAGACAAATTTACACTTAACTTTAAATACCTTTTGCAGCTCCTCTTTTTTTATGCAAGCGGAGAAGGGTTCCTCCCATGGTTTTACTTTAACTGGCACTCTGTAGTTGCAAATTTTGAACTTTGATAGCTCCATTTACCCTGAATGCTCCAGAGAACAATATAACCACGATAAACCAAGAGTTGAATGTTGAAAATAAAGCAACCAAATTAAACCCATAAATAACATGTGTATTCTCATAGAAAACATTGGAGAAACCCACCTTGTAAGGATAACACGGGTGAAGCATATCCAAAGCTTTAAGTCGACTAGAAATTTTCTAGATTAAAATCCCAGCTATGTACTCACAATGCCACCAACATACCAGAAACAATTTGGCAAAGAAGCAAATTGAATTCTTTCTAAAAATAGGAGAAAAAAATTGTTAAATAATAACCATTTAAATAGGCAGAGAGATTTACCAATGTTTATTTTTACTACTTTTTAGGATAACTTCAGACCGTATTTTCCTTACAAGATGCTTGATGCAACACAGTTTGACAGGATATGCAAAACAATTCGTATGAGATGCCCAAACCAAATCACAAATTAATTTTCAAATGTGTAATATGAGTACTTCAAATGCCAACGAAAGCCATGACACCTGAAACCACACAAGCCATCACATGGCCCAAATGTGTGACTGATCATGAATCCTGCACACTAATCTCCAAGATTATTATTAGTACCAGAATATAAAGACTGATGATGCAATAGTATGATGGAGAAGATGATGCAAAAAAAATGCTAAACAGTGCATTTTATATAAATCCAATGTGTGAAAAATCAAAAGCTTTGTATATCTTGCTTAATTAATTCAAGCAACTTTGGGAATGCCTTTATGTCTATGGGAATGTTATAATCCTTTAACTCAAGTTGTTCACTACCCAACACTACTAATTGTAATGATCTGAATATATTTCCTTGCAAGATTGAGCTATGGTTAGAACATGCATGCAATAATAATATCAATCAATCAATAAAATGCAAAGGAGGAATAAAGAGAAAAGGAATGAGACTAGAACAGTCTCACCCATTTCTCTCCTCCATGGCTCACTTCTATTGAACCTCCTCTACTTGCTGCAATATGATGGATGCCCTCAGCCTTTGTGTGAGCAAAATAAGTTTATGACATGACCTAGCAAATGTTGAAGGATTTAATCTAAAATGCAAGAGAATATAAATCTACATGCAATGTAAATGATCTGCAAAAGACAATGTTAGATGATAAAATATGACAATGTAAGATGATATGAGAGAGAGATAATAATGGATAGCCAGGGATAGATATGAGACAAAATTGACATTTTATAGAAAATGCAATTTTGTATGGACGGGTGAGATTAAAGACTGATAAATGCCCTAGAATCTGTGGACAAGATTCAACATGACAACCCACAATTAGGGTTAGCGCAATATTAGGTTAAATTCTAAATGAATGGACAAGATTGATTTTAAAAAAAATCAAATCAAGGGTTGAAAATGCATGTGACAAGGCACACAAAACAAAATTGCTGGAGAATCAAATAATAATTTAAAATTATTTGATTCAAGAGGGGATGTTGAATTTTTGAATTAAAAACTATTTTAATTCAAAAGGGTGGGGTCATGTGACAGTAAATAGTTTAAATTAAATTATTTACTAAAGGAGGGAATTTAAATGAGACTTATTTTAAATAAATAAATTTATTTAAAATGAGCACAATAAAAGAGGAGAAATTAAATAATAAAATTATTTAATTTAGGTGTTGGGACTTATTTTAAATAAATAAGATTTAGAAGAAATTAAATAATAAAAGTTATTTAATTTAGGTGGAATATTAAATAATAAAGATATTATTTAATTATTAGAGGAATGTGACAAATGGAACCTTTTGAATTAAATATAAAGATTTAATTCAAAGTTTAGGAGACTGGACCAAATTAAATAAATAAAATTTATTTAATTTATGAGAGAAGAGGCTAATGAATAATTAGATAATTAAATATAATTATTTAATTATAGTGGAAGGTGGATTAAATAAATAAGAGTTTATTTAATTTTAGGAAGAAGAGGACTTAATTAGTGACATAATTAAATAAATAAATAAAATTATTTATTTAATAATCATGAAGAATAATCAGATATGAATTAATTAAATAATTATGAATTATCTAATTAATAGTTGGAAGTGAGTCAAGGACATAATTAAAATGTCCTAATTAGGGTTAGAAGAAGAGCTTGCAGGTCTAGGTCATTTTTATGTGTCTACACTAATAAATCTACTACTTTATTTCCTTCATGGTAAGTATATGTAATAATCGACATTTCTAATTTATCTAATAAGAACCATACTTTGCTAAGCACATATTGAAGATTCCAATTTTGGATTCGCCTCACCCTAAGTGCATTGATGATAATCATAGAATCCCCTTCTTTATGAAATTTTTTAAAACCCCATTGAATTGCCACCTCCAAGCCACGAAGTAAAGCTTGAGCTTCCGCAAAATTATTTGTACCATTAGACAAATGAAAGGAAAATGTCGCTAACACTTCTCCTGCTTCATTTCTAAAGCATACTCCTACACCTGAAAGACCTATATTTCCTTTAGATGCTCCATCAAAATTTAATTTCACAAAACCCTTTTGAGGAGGAAGCCAAGTTACTAAAACTCTATCAACCTTTGTAATACATTTCTTAAAAAGGCTACCATCAAATAGCAATTTAACGAGCTTCCATTTTCTTAGTATTAAACTGTCCCAACTTGTAAATAAGGAGTTTATGAATTTATTCCTTTGGACACAAGTATTGACACCCTTTAAAATAGATTTTTTGATTTTGATCATTAGCACTTCGATTGGTAATTTGATTTTCCTGAAGACCCTCATGTTCCATTCCCACCAAATATTCCAAATCACAAGAGATGGAATAATGATCCAAATACATGCAAATAAAAGAGGATCGAAATAGGATTGGAAAGGATTGAAATAAGTCCTGAATTGTATTTGGAAAAGGGAAAGAGATTTTTAATCTACTTTTGATGAAATTCCAACATTGATTAGCCACAAAGCATTGAAGAAAAAAATGATCAACTGTCTCAGCTTCCTTATCACATAAAGGTCAATTGAAAGGATCAACTATTCTCAATTTAACTAGATGATCACAAGTCAAAATTTGATTTTGTAAAATGAGCCATGCAAAGCTACCAGCCTTCAGAAGGATTTTGTTATTCCAACAAAAATTATAAGCACATTGAGGTTCAGCAGAGAAATTTTCTTTTGCTAAAGTTGGATATCCTTCCTTAACTGAATATGTACCTTCTTTAGAGGCTTACCATATTATTTTGTCAAGTTTTTGGGATAGATATACTATTCTTTCATTTAAAGTATTATTAAATAGTGTCATTTGCATATTATTTAGCAAGGAGGTTGGAGGTAATTTCCAAGTTACCTTTCCCGATATTGTGTTTGAAGACTGAACATAATCTAAAAAAAATTCCCCCAAGCTTGAGATAGAATTAATCTTGTTTCATGCAAATCCTGATTAAAGGCTAAAGGAGCTTTCCCTGACCATGAATCTATAAAAAATTTGACACTTCTTCCATCATTTACTTCCCAATAATAATTCTCTATTATAAGATTTTTTCTACTTATAATAAAGTTCCAAATTTCAGAACCCTTTAGAGGATCATCAACCGTAAAAATTCTGATTGGATTTACACTATCCAAATATTTTTATTGCATTATTTTCACCCATTTAACTTCATAATTTGTGTACATCTTCCATGCAAGATTATCCCCAAAGGCTTTATTTCTCCAGTTGAGATTATGAACCTCAACTCCACCTTGCTTTTTCCCTTTGGCCATTCCTTCTAAAGAAATTAGTGGAATCTTTTTCTTGTCATCAATATTGCCCTTCCATAGGAAAGTCATTATTTTTTCAATTTTGAGAAGAACAAAAGTGGGTGCCTTAAGAACTGATAAGAAATAAGTGGGGATAGAAGATAGAATTGATTTTATCAGTAGAATTCAGCCTGCTAATGATAATCACCTAGCTCTCCATGCAATAATTATTTATTTTAATCTTTCTATGAGCTTATCCCAATAAAAATATTTGTTTGAACCCTTAAAAAAAGGAATGCCCAAGTATGAATAGGGTAGTTTTTCCTCTTCAAAACCTAATTTCTTTACAATTATTCTGTTCAAATATTCAGATGTGTTTAAGACATACACTTTTGACTTAGCAGCATTTATTTTCTACCTAGAAGTTGATGAATATTTGTCTACAACTTCTTTAACCTATTATGCTTCCATTACTGAAGATTTATTAAATAATAAGGTATCATCCGCAAAAAGGTTATGCATTACTGAGTTTGGGGAGTTTGGAATTTGAACACCTTGCCATTGACTTTGATTATGTTTGAAAAGAATAAATCTGCTTAAAGCTTCAACCATAATTATAAATAGGAACGAAGAAATAGGATCACCCTGTCGAACACCTTATGAAGAACTGAAGAAACCCACTGGAATCCCATTTATTATTACATAAAATTTAGCCCTTGAAAGACACAACCTTATCCATCTTCGCCATTGTGAAGAAAAACCAAATTTTGATAAGACCTTATTTAGGAATTCCCAATTTACTTTATCATAAGCCTTCATCATATCTAATTTAACAATGAATGTTGGAAGTTTATATGTGGCTATTGAATGAATAAATTCATGTGTTATTATTTCCTCTTCATGAGTCTCCCTCCCAGGAACAAAACCTCCTTGTTCAAGAGAAACAATTTTTGGAATAAGAGGTTGTAGTCTCAAATAAATTTCTTTTGTGAAAATTTTATATATTGTATTACACAAAGAAATGGGCCCGAATTCTGCAAATGTTTTAGGCTCTTTGAATTTGGGAAGAATGGCTATATTAGTAAAATTAATTTTTTTGAACATAATTACCATTCTTCTAGACTCTTCCAAGGCCCATAACAATTCAAAGCATATTAAGTCCCAACATTTCTGAAAAAATAAAGTTGTATAACCATCTAGGCCTAGGGATTTTTTTGGTGGAAGTGAGAAGACTACATATCTTAATTCTTCTATAGTAAATGGTCTAATCAATTGGGCATTATCTTCATTAGTAATCAAGTGATGAATTGTAGCAAGAATATCTTTTTCATCATTGGTCTTATTGCCATCATAAGTTTGTGGAGCTGAAAGAAGTTTTGAGAAGAATTTGAAGCCTTCCTTATTAATATATTCTTGCTTTGTTAACCAATTACCTGTTTCTATCTCCTAAATTGACTGGATTGAATTGGCAGCCTTCTTGACTTGAGCAGAAGCATGAAAAAATTTGGTGTTATGATCTCCCTTTCTTAACCACAACTCCCTAGATTTATGTCTCCAATAAGACTCTTCCCTTGCACATAATTCAGACCATTCTGCCTAAAGAGACCTATGTTTTTCATGTAAATCTTCATCTAGCCCATTTTTAATTATACATTCATGGATGGTTTTGAGATCTTTAAATGGGTGATCCCACAAAGCTGGTTTACAATTTCTAAGAGGAACTGATTTTTGTTGAAATCACATATTTTAGAAAATATAATGATTTAAGCCTTTAAAAGTTCCATTTTAAGGATTCCAATTGAAGAGGCTTTGATCAAACCACCTTAGATCTGTAGACATGCAAAATTGACATCATACATCTCGCTCTAACATCGTGCATCGAATTCTACTATTAATCAATTAAAGCAGTTTATTGATTAATTTCCTAAGGTTCATCAAGCTTAATTAAATAAATCAAATTATTTAATTAAGTTCCTAAGGTTCTTCTTATTTGATTTAATAAATCAAACTGATTTAAAATCAAATATCAAATCCCTAAAATCCCCTAAGTTAATTAATCTAAATTAATTAACTTCTAATCATGATTAGCATTCTCTAGCTTTTGACTCAACTAGAGTCAAATCTAAACTCCTAACTAACCCACCCACTTGCATCAATAAATCAATTTATTGATTTATTAAAAAGAGTTATTTTCCCTCAATAACTCTCATCTTTGACTTTTTTGAACAAAGATTATTCCCCCCAAAACCCTCAACAACATGCATTTATTGACATTTTTCAAATTTGAATGGGCACATTGGCCAAAACTTGCACAAGCTTTGACCAATCCCATCATGCCAAGTGTCTCTATTCTATTGGAGGGGATTTAGTCCCACATTGGCTAAACTTGGCCTCTCTTCTCTCAACTTCTTCTATAAAAGCAATGCATCTTCTCTCATTTTACAACACATTCTGAATGCATCTACACTATAGGCAACTTGAGCTCATAGCAACTCATTGTCTATTGGCTTGGAAAGGGATTGGGAAAGGGCTCTCTCACATTTTCATGGAGGGCACCAATCCAACATAGAATAGGTTTTATTCATTTTCTCTAATGCATGCTTGTCTTAGTTTTTATTATCATGGTTTGGAGATTATGTTTTACATCATTCTATGAGGATGGTTGAGCTTATACAAACAATGTGTAAGAATTCACCATCCTACAAGATCAAACCCCCTTGGATAGAACCTCACTATTTTTAAACCATACCTATAAATGAGTCTCCTTTACACCTATCAAAATGCTGATAAAAAATCACTTTTGATTTACCTTTTGGGGGATCAAATGAATTCATTTAAAATTAATTTGAAATGATTATGGTAGTCCTCGAAATGATCTATCCCATGAATATAATTTTAAAATGTTTTGGTTTTATTATGTATGTGTTTTTTTAGTTTTATTAAACATAAGTTTTTCACCGAAAATCAAGCTCTTTGTTTTACACATGTGGAAAAATAGAAAATTATCAAAATATATATTTTTTAAATATTTTCGTGCTGGGTATTGATGTCCTTGATCCACTAAAAAAAATAAAATTGAATTATGATACATACAAAAAAAATTATGTTGTATACAGTCCACCTATGTCTGAATTGCAATTGGTTTGACTTCAAAACTCTATTAAGGAAAAAATATTCAATAAAAAACTATGAGACCAAATGAAAGTGCTAGATATCATAGTTACAAATCTAAATTCAAAAAATTTATAATTTTATCCTTCATACAGAAAAATTTATGTTGTATACGGTGGGCGTCACTTTTTTAAAATGTTGTTTTCTGAAAAAAACCATTTTTTGTGGGAGATGGAGAAAGAAGTGCAATCTTATTCCAAAAAAATTGAAAAAAATATTTTTAGAATTTTGAGACAAAATGTGATGAGACTCTAGTTTGCATCATCTTCAAATTCCTCACGGTTTAGCCACTATAGGTGTCTGAATGTGTAGATTTAGTTAAAAATAATAATTTCAGTGTCCAGTTTGGCCAAAAATTGTAAACCACTATTGTGGGATCACCCAAATACTGAATCTTTCTGGTGGAAAATATTCTTAAAAACTAGCTTATTCCATGACTTTATTTGATATTTTACATGAACCAATTTTCTGTAAAATTGGAACATTTTAGTTCCCTCCTCATAAGGAACATTCTCCCACCATTTCTTTAATAAATCTAAAAATTGGGGATCCCTAAACAACATACACTCAAATTTGAAATATGATTTAGCCCTTGAACTAGATATGTCTGATATATAGAAACAAATTGCATAATGATCAGACTTCGGATATGGAAAAATATCATAATTTAGCTTGTGGGGATGTCAACCAATTGGAAGAAACCAAAAATTTGTCTAGCCTCTCTACTATTTGCAAGAAACCCTTTCTTTTGTTAGTCCAAGTAAATTTTCTAGACCTTGGATGAAGATCCCTCAAAGCATTTGATAGAATGAACTGACTAAAATCAGTCATAACCCTAGCTAGGGGAATAATACCTCCACTTTTTTCTTCCAAGGATGCCATTGCATTGAAATCTCTTGCAATAATGATCTTTTCATTATGAATTGCGTCTATATTCATGGATATTTCATCCCACAAATTTTTCTTATCTATTGTGGAAGTAGGCCCATATACATTTATTATCCAAAAATGAAGATCAATTTTTTTTTACTTCCATTAGCTTCCAAGATGGTTGGATTTTGTGAGATTTAACTTGAACTACCTTAGGATTCCATAATACTAATAACCCTCCCGAAGCTCGTTGAGCAGGCGAATGTGAAGCTACCAAATTTTTCCATTTAGAAATTGAAGACTCAAATAAATCTTGTGTAGTGTTTGTTTCTTGAAGAAGAAATATATCAAATCCACAAGCATCAATCAAATTCTTGATACGAGCTCGCTTGTCAGGGGCGTTAATGCCCTTGACATTCCATGATGAGATCTTCATTGAACTCAAGGAGAGCTACAAGCTCTCCTCGATTGCCTATTTAACCAAGATTCTTGAATTGTTTTTTGAATCCATGATTCAATCCACTCTTTCATTTTGACAAAATTAGATTTTCTACCTCTGTTCCCAGAAGATTTTTTCACTATTGAGTGTAAAGGAGTTTGAGACAACATTGATTCCCTAACTTCAACTTCATTTTTCTAAACTGACACCAAATCTTGAGAATTATCTTGAGAAGACTGAAGAACTAATTATGTGAGACTTTGATCATCCAAACCCGAGATTGACACTTTTTTTTATCAAAAGGAGACATTTTATTGAGATAAAAAATGTTTCCTAAATATTTTCCCCATAAGCCCTCTTCTATTGCTATTTCATCAAAAAGATCAGATCCAACTAAAAACAATAGCTTATCAGCTAGAAACTAAAGCTCTATATCTGAGATCTGTGACGAAGTGGCTAATTGAAGAGGATTTTCCTCTTGAATAGGTATAACATTTTCCATATTAACTGTCTTTAGTCAACCATGATGAAAAGTATTCTTTTGTGCCTTGAAACAAAAACTTCATAGCTATCTCAGAAGCTTTGTATTCTAAGAATAACTTTTCCTTAGGAGTATATAAGTTCAAGGAAAGAGTAGAGAAGACTTGCATTAGGTTCCTCATATTTTTTGAAACTGATACATTCAATGCAATTGCAGTCTTGTTATGAACCAAATTCTTCACAAGTGTGTTCACCTCTGAAATGTCCTCTATTCTTTATATTTTATGAGGATTAGGAACACAATGAAAGAGATCAGGCTTGTTTAAAATATGAGTAATAGATCCAGATTTAGGTATTTCACTATGATTACTACTTATGTAATCATTTTTGACCCTTTCTTCCTAAACCTTTGTTCTTTTGGCATTTGATAGATGAGAATTTTGAGAAGAACTTAAAGATGGGCATTGAGCTTGAGAATTTCCCTCTGTATGACACTTAAAACATATAGATTCAATAGATTCAAATACAATTCTCTGATACAATTTTCTGAATATAGAAGAAATAAATATTTTCTCTAGAAATTTTTTATCTACATCCATTAGAACACATGTCCTAATAGGTTTTGAACGTTCTTTAAAGAATTATTTATCATGCATGAGAAAGATTCCAATTTTATTAGCTATTGATTCGATTATCCTCAATTCTCCGTATTCTAATGGGAGTGAGGGTATTTGAAACCAGAAAGGAACATATTTAAAAGATGCAAAATTTGGTTTAAAATTAAGGAGCCAGGGTTGCATACTCAATCCCGCCCCTTATAGGACCAAGATTTTATTCTAAAAATGGAATCCCTATTGTTTTTACTATAAAAAAAGACAGCAAAAATACCCTGATCAGAATCCAAATAGAAGACATGTTCTACACCTTCCCAGTCTTCATATACTAATTCCTTTCATTCATTAAGAGTTAAAGTAGAATTCCAAAACTTACAAATTAATGCCTTATCCCTGATCTTGGATTTGAGGGTGAAGCATGTCCTCTAAAAAAACAATCTTAATAACATTTTCCTCTTTTCCATGTGAGGAATTCATTTTCTTCCTAAAGGAAGGGTTAACGAATGCTTCATTCTATATTGGTTGTTTAGGCTTCCATTGCTTTATTGGCCCTCCTTTATTTTTGAAACCCTTTCTTTTATTACCCTTCGATTTATTCTTTTTTGAAGCCTTTTTCTGCTGAATATAAGACTTAGTACGAATTTTGTTGGAACCTTTCTCCTGAAGCTTCTCTAAGAGGTTACCATTTTGATTTTGACAAATATGAGAATGAATATCTACTTGTTGAATTTTATTATTATCCATTGCTTTTGAAACCCTATAGATAGGCAGGTGAAAATTGGGGTTACCTTGTGCCCTAGCATCTTCATGAAATGAGTGTGACCCATTATGAATATTAGGATGACTCTTCAATTTTCTTTGACTTTTCCCCCTATGATTAATGGATTTCTGATGATTAATCCTTTGAGGGTCACTATTACTCTTATCTCCAAGCTCGTGTCATTTATTCTTTTATCCCTTCTAGAGATGAGGGTTCTGGGAAATCTTTGAATTGAAGGAAGCACCATTACCATGCCCATTTGTAAATGATCAAAGATCTGCCTGGGATTTTTATATAAACTCTCTAAATATTCTGATTTCTTCTTTGGTTATTTTCTCGACCACCAGTCCTCTGACTCCCGTAGAACACCCCAATCATCCTCATAGAGATCAAACACAGGTTTATTTCCATGCACAAGACACATGGAATGATAGTATTTCCAATTGGGTCATGAAAACCTATGATGCCCAACATTGATATTTTGTCTTGCATGTTGTTTGCCGTAGTTTTTGGACCCATGGCGAATAGGTACCTAATTGTGAGGATGACGATTACGATGGAGGTCCTTGTCATGCAAATCATTTTCCCTCTGGTAATTCTATGAATTTTGATCGTTAGGTTGCCATGCTCGTGCCATGTCTTATTCCTTAGATCTTTAATCTTAAGTGATCATTCAAATATTCACTTAATCTTGTTTGCAATTTTATTCCAGTGTTACACCTTGATCCGAATAATTTATCCATGAAAATTCACTTACATGTTGAAATATAGAAAAGGTGATCCTAAGTCTAATGCAAATAACTTAGGATCAATTTCTTTTTTTTACAGATTCATTAGGATGCAAATCAGCAAGGGAATTAGATTAACTTTCAACCATGAAGGTGAGACAATAAAACCTAGATTTGATCCTTTTGAGCCTTGTGAATTTATTGAAAACTATTTTCCTTAATTGATCAATTTAAACTCTGAGCCCTAATATTAAAATGCAAGATTTTGACAACTAAGAAATTGTAACAAAACTTCTAACAACAAATATAAGAAAGGAAAAGTTCTATGCACTTGTCATGTAAATTTAGAATTAGCTAAAAAAAGAGGACTAATTCACCATATCCAACGTATGTGTCCTTGCAGAGATACTTTTGTTATGTTTTTGTAATCCTTTGATGTTGAATTTGAGCTTCCAGTTCCACCTAAAAAAAATTCGAATAACTATCGGATAATTTTGTAGATGATTTTTCTTGAGTTTTCAAGGTGTAGGGTTTTGAATACAATAATGGATAAATGATCTTCAAACTTCCTTTAATCCCCTTCAAACCTAAAACTTGCACATTCAAAGAGAGAGGAAGGCTTGTGCCATTTTGGGGCTTTCCTTAGTCAAACCACATGTTAGTGTTTCCACTTCCACAGTGGAAATGTCAAGGATAAAAGGATAAATTATAAGAAGGAATGATGAATCCATAAAGTTCTACAATTCACCATCCTTTACTAGATTCCTTAAAGAACTGAAGTCATGCACACCACCTCAATTTCTTGGATCTTGCTTACTTGAATTGCTTGAATTTCTTGGAGACCTACAAAAGGCTTATCCTTCACAAACAATGATAGCATGAACATGCATAAACTCACATAAGATTTCGCATGATGTTTGGATCTTGAATTTTTGTAATAATATTCAAAAATCTTCCCTTGAATTATCTTGACTTTCTCTTGATAATAATAATATCTCTTAATGTCCATCTCTTATTTGTTGTTGTTAGATTTGAAATGATGCAATAACTAGGTATTTGTATACAATTATTCTAATTTCCATAAATCAAATACTGACAGTTAACTTTAGACATTTTTTTTTTCTTGAAACTTTCTGGTGATTGATGAATGCATTGTTTTTTTGCTTTTATTTTTTTGGTAATTGTTAAAAATGGGCCATAGAATGTATAATTTAGGAAATTAGGGGTTCAATTAGGTCTAATAATTAAAGAGGGAGAAATACATACTGTGAAATTGGACCAAGGGTGAAAATTTATGATGCTACACAATTTTACCTAAGATACTTAATTAGATATTCTCATTCCACAATCATGCTCTCACCCCAAATCCACCTCTTCATGATAGTGCTTTCTTATTTTATGTAGGGTTTAAGACTATATTTGTGATAGGAAATTTTGGTCATATGATAATCTTCTATGACAGTTTTACCACCCATTTGGTATATTGACTATCCCTAGTTTGTTATTTATCCTTAAATGACCACCCCTTAATGTTGATTATCCTTTATAATAGGTGAAATATAATATAACAACTTTTATTTTGGTGATAACCAGTTATATTCATCTTACCAGCTTTTTATCATACATTCATGAATCTTATATATGTCATGACCCTCCTTTTGTTAAAACTTTAGACATATTATAATTTTGTGTGGTAATATTATGTAAGTGCTTTTATACAATTAATTTATGTGTGAAGAAGGTAGAGATTAAATAAAGAAAAAATAAATTAAATTATTAAATACACACTCCCAAAAAGGAACAAATAATAGTTATTAATATTAATAAATAAGTGTTTCATTAATAATTTCAGCACATGGTGTTGGAGAAATGGAAAAATAAGGAATAAAAGAAACAATTAAGTCATTATGTGACAAGTGTCTCCATCCTATCCTAAGAATTATTAACTAGCACAATATATCATTATACTTAAATAATTAGCCACTTTCCTAAGTCACATTTATTTATATAATACATCATTCAATCTAATTAATCAGGATTAGGGAGATGTCACTATCCTTCATAATCCATTAATCAATTAATTCTAGATTAATTGATTAATTAATTTTCATTATCATTTTCTCAAATTTAAAATTGATTCTAATCTCCCTCATATGTGACTTGCATGCACAAGTCACTATCACCTTACAACTCATCCCCACTCACCCTTGTGTGGGAGTTCACACCATGCATGTGACCTTTCCTCTTTGAGCCATTTGGCTTCTCCATGTGTTCTCACACATGTGTGAGCACACATGGTCAACCACCCCCCCGCCCCCCCTCCCCCAACTCTTACATGTCATAAACATGTCATTATCAAGTCACCCTCTCTCTTACATGTCATAAACATGTAAACATCTCCTCTACCCAAGGTGTTCTCACAAATCAAAATTTGTATTTTAAAATTAGAATTCTCTTGCATAAAGTTATTTGGGCTTGTTTTATTGAATTTAGAGTAAAAATGAACCCCTTGGGTGAGTACTTATAGGGTGGGAGCTTACTTTTGGACAAAGTATGAACCCCCAAAAATTCACTTAAAAAAGAGTGACGAGTTTTATAGTCTTGGGGAAGGTGTGGGGACTTGCCATATCCACCTCTCCCAAGGTGTGCTCACACATGTGTGAGCACCCTTGGATCCTCTCCCCATGTCATGTGGGTCTATTTTTAAAGCCTTCTCCTTGTGACACTTGTCACAAAGTGAGGCTATCAATCCAAACCCCATCTTCTCAAACAATCTTAGCCATTTAATCAATCTTTAATCTTGGCCCTCCATTTACCTCCCCTCAAGTCTATAAATTGAGGTCATTTATTCTCTCATCAACAACACATGAATGTTATCTTTATGCTATCACTTGAAGAAGGATTTTAGATAGAATTGAAGGAAGGATAATCAAATTGAAGAAGACACAAGGAGAAGATTGTTAGGATTTAGGTGTCATGAACCTTGTAAATTCTTTAATTAATTATTCTCCTAAAGTGTTTTGTACATTTACCCATAAGAGGTGAAACTGTTTGACCAACAATGGTGAAAGAGACAATTGAAATGTAGTGCTACCATAACCATTTGTCCTTTTGGAAAAGGAAAAAATAGCTAGGCATCCCACTTTGGAATCTTCTACAATGAGGTTGTTGGGTCAAAATAGGGTGTTGTAAGGTCATCTATGAAATGTATGACAATTTTCATAAGATGCAATGATAGTATGACAGATTCCCTATGACAAAGTATGTTATTTTTAGACCCCAGACACCCATGCATGAGAGATGCCTTATGACAGCTGTAAGAGAATTTGTAAGAGGCTATTTTTGGTGTTTTTTGACCTTTTCAAGGAGGGAGGCATGGGTTTTTATAGGTGGTATTGCTGCCTATTGTTTGGTGAAACCATGGTGATTTTCATCCTCACAAATCTCTTTGAATTAGGGCCTTGAGCTAGAGTTATTCAATTCAGTTTTGTAGGTTTGTAGGGTAACAAGGTGTTGCCGGATTTTACAGAGATTGATAAGAGAAGTCTATTGTTGCATGTAATATTTCAGATTATTAGTAATATACTTTCCTCTCTTTCGGTGGTGGAGTTTTTAACCTTTGGGGTTTCTACATGTAAATCTATTGTTGCATGTGTTATGATTCTTCTATATCTCTTTCATTCTTTCTTCACACTAAGGCTAAAGGTTAATCTACTTATTTCATATTTGCATACACTTATTTAAGTTCATATCGCAAGATTTCTTCACCTTGATAATCAACATTTGGTATTAGAGCTAACAATTATGTTAAGGAAGGGATGCTTTCCTTTTGAGTGTTGAAGGTTTTCTGCTGCAGTGGGAGCTTTTATGTTGTGGGTTTTGTATATTTGTGAAAGATTGTATACCATGGCCTCCACCTCTCATCAAGATATTGAGTAGTTCAATGGTACTGGTTACGAGATGTGAAATTTTAAAGGGGAATATCTCCTTGAGGAGAGATATCAATGGTTACCAGTTTCAGTTGATACGAAGCCATCTACTTAACCTTGTTGGATGAAGATTGGAAGAAATTAGAAAAGAAGGCTCGAGGGACCATTCAGTTGTGTCTCACTGACTCTGTCCTCTTGAATGTCTCTTCAAAAGACACGACATACAAGCTTCGAAGGAAGATAGGTGAAATCTACCAAACTAAGAGTTTGTCTACAAAGTTGTATCTCAAAAGGTGTTTATATTCATTAAAGATGAAGGATGGTGATTTTATTGCTTGACATTTGAATAATTTTAATTTGATTATAAGTTAGCTTGCATCTATTGATGTTAAAATAGAAGATGAGGATACATGAATTTTATTTATTTTCTCTTTGTCAAAATCTTGGGAAAATTTAATTGTTGCTATAACAAGTGGTGGTGCAGAACCTAAGATAGATAACATTATTCTGATACTTCTTTTAGAGGAGATGAGAAGAAATACCATGCATAGTGGCTCCCAAGATGCCTTGCATGTGTGAGTTAGGTACAAGGAGAAAGGGCCTAAAGGGGATAAGAATAAGGATAAATCTAAAGGATGATCTAAGACCCCTAGAAAGAGCAGACTAAAGTGTTGGAATTGTAGTAAACAGGGACATGTGAAGAAGGAATGTAGAAACAAGAAAAAGAATATAGATTCCTTCATGGAAAATTCCTCTGATAACGGTGATTCTAATGCTTTGATTATTTCAGCTAACACATTTTATAATGTTGTTTGGCTTATTGATTCAGGTGCTTCCTTCCATATGACTCCTCATAAGGATATTCTTTCTAGATACAAAGAATTTGATGGAGGAGAGGTCTTCATGGGTGATGATATCTCACAAAATATTATCGGTAAAGAAAAGGTAAGTTGTGTTTCAGTGATGGGAGGGTTAAAATCCTTGATGATTTTTTTCATATTCTAGGACTTACAAAAAGTTTAATTTTGGTTTCCAAGCTGAATGATACTAGAATGCATGTGACATTTGACAAGTCTGGTTGCAGGATGGTAAGGGGAATTTTGGTGGTTGGTAAAGAATCTCGAATAGGGAATTTTTTTATGCTACATGCCTCTAATTTTTGTAACTCCTATTTTGTAACTAGCACTGGAAATGCATGTATGTTGTGGCACCATAGATTGGGTCACATTGGTGAAAAAGGTCTTAGGATCATACTTGATAAGAAAATAGTAGATGGTATTTCTAATTATTCTATTGGTAAAAATGATTTATGTGAGGATTGTGTGTTTGGTAAACAAAATAGGTCATCATTTCCTAAAGGAACTAATAAAGCTAATGGATTGTTAGAACTAATTCATTCGTATGTATGTGGTCTGGTGGATACAAATTATTTGGGTAGATCTCGTTATTATGTTTCCTTCATTGATGATTACTCGAGATATACTTGGATTTATTTTATGCATACAAAATACAAAATTTTCACCAAATTTAAGGAATTTAAGGCATTGGTTGCAAAGACAACAAATTATAAGATAAAAGTATTGAGATTTGACAATGGGGGTGAATATTGTTCTAAGGAATTTGATGAGTTTTGCAAACATGCAGGAATTGTTAGGCAAAAGACTACACCTTACACACCACAAAAAAATGGGGTAGCAGACAGAATGAAACGTACATTAATGGAAAGAGCTAGGAGCATGTTAAGTAGTGCTAAGTTAGATAAATGTTTTTGGGAAGGAGTTGTTGGTACTACTTATTATTTTATTAATAGATCTCCTTGCAAAGCTCTTGTTGATAAAACACCTTATGAAATGTGGTTGGGTAAAAATCCTTTAGTTTCACATTTAAGGGTCTTTGGTTGTGAGGCTTATGTTCATATGCCTAAAGAGAAGTGGTCTAAATTGGATCCCAGATCTCAAAAATACATCATTGTAGGTTATGGTGAAAATGTTAAAGGTTATAAACTTTGGAATCCATTAACACAAAAGATCATATTTTCTAGAGATGTAATTTTTAGGGAATTTAGAGCGAATTCTGAATATGAGAAACCAAAGGAAAAGTAAAAAACAATGCATTTTGAAACTAAGCAAGAAGATTCACATGTGAAACAATAGAGAGATGGAAAAAAAGATGGAGAAGAAGAAGAGAGTTTTGAAGAATCTATTGTAACAAAATAAGTTGAAAACAATGAGGATGAACATGAGGAGAAACCTATTACTCCACCTTTGAGAAGATCCACAAGACAACGAAATCTAGTTGATAGGTATATCCCATGTAATTTTTTTTGTAAATTTGTTTTTTTATGTATTGATGATGAACCTAGATCTTTTAGGGAGGCTCTATCTTCAGAAGAATGTGAGTCTTAGATGCAGGCCATGTAGGATGAGATGATGTCTTTGGAAAATTGTGACGCCTGGGATCTTTTTAGTTTGCCCAAAGGAAGAAAGGCCATTGTTTGTAAGTGGGTATATAAAAACAAGTTTGGTGCAAACGGTAATTTGGAATAGTACAAGGCCAAATTAGTGGCCAAGGGCTACTCCTAGAGAGAGGGAGTTGATTTTGGTGAAATATTCTCTCTTGTTGCTAAGTTAACTTCTATTAGATTCCTTTTATCCGTTGTTGTTTCTTATTATTTAGAAATAGATCAAATGGATGTTAAAACTACTTTCTTATGTGGGAATCTTGAGGAATAAATTTACATGCAACAACCTGATGGTTTTGTTGTGAAAGGAAAAGAACACTTAGTTTGCAAGTTAAAACAATCTCTATATGGTTTAAAATAGTCACCTAGGATGTGGTATCATAAACTTAATGCCTTTGCATTAAATTTGGGGTTTTTTAGAAGTGAAGAGGATCACTTTGTTTACGTTAAAGTTATTGATGATCAGATATTGATTATTGTCTTATATGTGGATGATATGTTGTTCATTGGTAAAAATAAGGAAATGGTTGGGGAACTTAAAACTAAACTTTTTGGCACATTTTCTATGAAATATTTAGGGGATGATAAATATATTCTTGGGATGGAAATCATTAGGGATTAGGTTCACATAAAGCCTTGGTTAAGTTAGAGTAAGTATGTTAACACTATTTTGTAGAGTTTTAATATGCAGGATTGTAAACCAGTAAATATTTCATTTCTTGTTGGTACTAAGTTAAGTTTAGACATGTATCCTGAATCAGATGATGATATTGATGAAATGTCTAAAGTTCCTTATGCTAGTGTTGTCGATAGTTTAATGTATGAAATGGTTTGTACTAGAATAGATATAGCCCAAGCAGTGGGAGTTCTAAGAAGGTTTATGTCTAACCCTGGTAAAGAACATTGGACTTTTGTTAAAAGGGTATTTAGATATTTACAAGGCACTTTTGATTATTGTTTGGTTTATCATGGCACTGATAATGTTGATAAGTCATTGGACATATAGGGTTTTGTTGATGCAGATTGGGCAAGTGACTTGGACAGTCGAAGGTCCACTAGTGGTTATGTGCTTACTTTGTTTGGAGGTGCAGTGAGTTGGATGAGTAAAAGATAACCTACAGTTGCTTTATCTACCACTGAAGCAGAGTATATGGCTACTACACATGCTTCTAAGGAGGTGGTTTGGTTACAGAGACTTGGTAATGGTATTGGTTTTGATTGCATGATAGTGAGGATTGGATGTGATAGTCGGAGTTCCCTATGTTTGGCTAAAAATCCTATGTATCATGCTTGTAATAAGCATGTTGATGTTTAGTATCACTTTGTGTGAGAAATGGTTGAGAATGGGCATGTATTGATTGAAAAAGTTGGAAATTTGGATAATGTTGTAGATTCTCTTATGAAGCCAGTCACCATGAATAAGTTCGCTTGGTGCAGGACGGCCATGGAACTTGATCACTGTACTTGATTCTATGCAATTGTATCTCTATGGGTGTAATTTACAATGTATGATGTCAAGTGGGAGAATGTTAGGATTTAGGTGCCCTCAATCTTATAAATCCTTTAATTAATTATTCTCCTAAATTGATTTGTACATTTACCCATAAGAGGTGAAACCGTCTGACCAACGGTGGTGAAAGAGACAATGTAAATGCATTGTTACCATTACCATTTGTCCTTTTGGAAAATGACAAAATAGATAGGCATCCCAGTTTGGAATCTTCTAGAATGAGGTTGTTGGGTCAAAATAGGGTGTTGTAAGAGCATCTATGACATGTATGACAGTTTTCATAAGATGCAATGGTAGTATGAAATATTCCCTATGACAGAATATGCTATTTTTAGACCCTAGATGCCCATGCATGAGAGATGCCTTATGACAGCTATAAGAGCATCTGTAAGAGGCTATTTTTGGTATTTTTTAACCTTTTCAAGGAGGGAGGCATGGGTTTTCCTAGGTGGTATTTCTGCTTATTGTTTGGTGAAACCATGGTGGTTTTCATCCTCACAAATCCCTTTAAATTGGGGCCTTTAGCTAGAGTTATTCAATTCAATTTTGTAGGTTTGCAAGGTAACAGGGTGCTACTGGATTTTATAGATATTGATAAGAGAATTCTATTGTTGCATGTAATATTTTAGATTATTAGTAATATACTTTCCTCTCTTTTAGTGGTGGAGTTTTTTCCCTTTGGGGTTTCTCCACGTAAATCTATTGTTGCATGTGTTATGATTCTTCTATATCTCTCTCATTCTTTCTTCACACTAAGGCTAAAGGTTAACCTACTTATTTCAGATTTGCATACACTTATTTAAGTTCATATTGCAAGCTTTCTTCACCTTGATAATCAACATAGATTTGGAAAATAATTTGTTGCAACTCCATCAACATCCAAGTTCCTTTTCTTTTGATTTTCTTTTAGAAAACTAATTAGAATCAGGCTATTACTCTCTTTCCTATCCTCGTTTTGTGAAAATCAAATTTAAAAATAAATTTAAAATCAATATATTATTACTGTCCTTACCATTCTTTATTTTTCCAAACTAAATCTAGAATGAAATTAATTTTCCTTATTTTTTTCATCTTTAAATCAATATATTTTAAAAAAATAAAATTTAAAAAATGTATTCTCATCTATGTTTATTTACAAAGAAATAATTTTTCTTTTAATTTTTTTAATGTCACTACAAATATAAATTTATTTTTAATAAAATAAAATTTACAAATAAATAAATTATTATTTTATTAATGTTAAATATATATATATATATATATATATATATATATATATATGTTTTATAATATGGGTTTTTATATTAAAGTTCGTTATAAAATTTAATTATTTTAAGTTAAATTTTGAAAAAATATATATACAAGAATTAACATTCTTTTAATTTAGTTAAGTCATAAATAAAATAGTTTATTTATTTATTTATTTTGAAATTAGATTGTCTTTTGAAAATAAATAAATTGGTAGAATTTACAAAAGGGGTATCAATTGGATAGATTAAATAATAAACTATTTGGTCTAATTAACAATCAAAAGATGGGCTTATTCAAATTCAAATTATTAAAGAAATTCCATGAACTTCTTAATTTTAATAATGTTACCCTAATTTAGTAAGACAACAAATTAACGAACATCTATGATTGATGAAGATTTGGTCCAAACCACGGTTCTATGAGATAGTATTTAATTTCCTTTGAATAAAAGACAGAAATGATTACTAGCTATTGATGAATACAATTAATGAACTTAGAATAAACCTCTCTTCATCATAAAATGATGATAAACTATGAGTATGTACCTTGTTATAGAAGATTTTAAAATATAGGAATTTAAACATTTATATCTTATCACAACACTATAACTTTATGACAATAATTACAATTCTATTATGATTATTAGACATTAAATTTTAAGCTTAAATTTGTGTTTCATTAAAAGAGAAGTTCCTTGTTTTACCGAATGGTAAGTAGTAAAATCAAATTCATGCAAACAAATTACCATCTAACTTAAGGCATTAATAATATCTCTATAATAAAATTGCTTTCTTGTTATGCCACAAACTTAACACATATATTTATTTTTATTCTTCAAATAAAATTTCTCTCCATGCAATAAATTTATTTCATTGGGATTCAAGGTTTATAACTTGACATCATAGTTATCATTTAATAAATTTGCAATAAACTTAATCCTTCAACATTATGGTTATTATTTAAATTAATTTTCTCCTTTAATATGCAAGTAGATTCAATTCTTTTTAAAATAAGGTTGATTCATTTAATTACAACAAGGGCATAGTGTATAAATTATTATGTAATCATTAGAATATTATCAAGAATAAAATTATCCAAATTAATGCAAACCTACTTTAGATAGTTCATCAATCTTGAGGCATTAGTAGTATAGCTTATACAATTAAAATCAAGGCTCTTATTATATTAAGACATTGTATTGGTTTATCTATCTTAAGAAATTAGCGAAATAACTTATGCAATTAAAATAAAGTTCTTTAGTTGGATTATTTTGTAAGACCCTGCTTCGTGTTTGATTGATACAACCCTAGTTTGTTATATGTATCCTTGAATAGATGGTGAGATGTGATGTGAAAAATAAATAGTGTGGTTATGTGGAAATATTCTTGTATTTCATTTTGACGTTTTGGTTTTATTGTCATTGCCATGAGTGTGTTAGGCATGTATGTAAATCAGGGAATACAATTGAAATGTTAAATTGAATTGTTGTAAGGTCAAATCTTGGGATATTTAACTAATAAATAAATGTGATGTATGATTGTTTCTAATGATTGCATTGGTAATCTCCACGGAAGTCAAGGTACCATACAAGAAGGAATAATTTATTTTTGGGGTTGTGAGGGTATTTATTTATGTCATGTGATCTATGTAAGTTAGAGTTAAGGTTAAAAGTCATTATCCAAGTTTGAATTTCGGATGGGTCCCTAAATGGGTCTTTAAAGAGGGTTGTTGGTCAATTTCCTTGGTTGGGATGCAAAAATAAACCCCCTAGGGTCTATACCATTATAGTAGGGGTCAAATGGGCATATAATAATACCCCAAGGATGTGATTTGACCCCTCGAAAGTCCTCATAATGGAAAGTGACGAGTTTTGAGTAAAAGATGGGATGGAAGGATGGAAGGGTTGTCCAAGTGCATGTTCCTATTTAGTAAGGAAAAGAATCATTGATGGAAGTAGGTGCACTTCACACCTCCCCACCCAAAGTTTGAAATTTGGAAACTCCTATATATTTTGGAGAGGAAGGAGTAGGGTGTTACCCACTTCTCTTGGAGAACTTGAGTAGAGATGGTGATCAAGGTGGCTTGGAGAGGAAAGAAGGATAAGGAGTTTAGTATCCCCACCTAAAGATAAGAGATAAGTTTCCTTCCTACTTTCATTCCTTTTTGTTATTTGTTGTAAAAATGTGATACATTGTATGGTTATGGTAGAACATAGAAAGTAGAAAACCAAGATGCATGAAATGCATGTTATGTCATTTTACCCATTTGAAAAAAAAAA
The DNA here is from genome assembly GCA_007115665.2 of Sequoiadendron giganteum. Taxonomy (NCBI): domain Eukaryota; kingdom Viridiplantae; phylum Streptophyta; class Pinopsida; order Cupressales; family Cupressaceae; genus Sequoiadendron; species Sequoiadendron giganteum. The sequence goes on from CM021110.1 coordinate 324,307,302, forward strand.
AAATTTTAAAAATGGAAGAGGCTCCATTCATCATTTTGGAGCAAAAATAATTCCTTGCTTGGGGGTATGGCTAGAGCACACAAGGCTCCATGACGCCATTACGGTAGGGTGGAGAGCAAGACCTTGTTCATGAGTTTGCAAGTCATTGTTTCCTCAAATATTGTGGTAATATTGTAAGTCTAGACAAATGGGTATCATATTTTTTTTATAAATTTTTTTCCATGAAGAAATTAAAAGAGCAGGCCTATATTTATTTGTATGGAAAATAATTTATATTTTCAAATTGTAATTGTGGCTATGGAAGTTTAGAGAATGGGTTTCACACTCCTCACTATTTTGTAAATTATTTTCTAAAAAGCCTATATAGATGCATGGTAAAAGCTCTGATTGTGTCTGATTAAACCATACCTCTTTTGATAGCACCCTGTGCATAGTGTTAAGATGCAATGCCCCGTTACATATATATATATATATATATATATAAAAGACAGTAATGTTCTGCCTAACCATTAACAATAAAAGTTATAAAGCATATTTGTTTTAATGTCTTCTTGCATTTTATTTTTCGTATGGGTAAAAGTGATGAAAATGCTTAGTGTGTTCTAATCAATTTCTGTGAAGCATGCTTGCAAACAGTGCTATTGTTAAACTCACTATTACAGTGATGAGATGAGCTCATGTCCGATAAGCTACATGAGTTCATACTTTCTTTCATTGAGATCCCAATATAAATATACTATACAAGTTTATGGTGCGTACTTTTAAATAGGAAAGAAAATATGTATAATGAATACAAGGAACTTACAAAGGCTGCTGACTTTTATTAAAACCACTATGTTATTACCTTGAAACCTCATTATTATAACATGAATTAGTTCAACATCTCTCTTAGGATTTAGAAAAAGTTGTTCCTGTGTAGCACAGAATAAACTGGGGTGAAAACAAACTATGATCCTATGCCATAATAATAATAATAAATAAAATAAAATAAAAAAAAGCAGTAGAAATAAAGGATAGATCTAAATTGTACATGGAAGGTTTGTGTACGATTTTTCCTTTTCTCCAAAGTGAAGATAGTGCTACGACATAGATTCCATTATAAGAATCAATGCCCAAGAAATCAAACGAGCCATTCACTTGCTTAAACTGTGTTGTGTGAAACGGAGTAGACGGGCACCGATTATAGCTCGCATTGTAGTTGGATATGCACTTCTTGTTAGGGGATTTATATACTTGTTCAAACCATAACAATATTTATTGTTAAACCATGGTAATTAATGGCAGAAGAATTATAACTCTGGTTATCATGATAAAAATAAGAAAATTAATGGAAAAATATACAACCAAAAAAAAAAACATTATTTTTTTTAAGAGAAAGGTTACTACGTTATCAACTCCTCCTCTAGTGGTACCTATGTGGTCATAATGGATGCAATTAAGAAATCTGGAATGTTAAAGCTGCATTGTTGCCCTGTAGTCTGTTCGCTAGTCCTCCCTCGAGGTCACCCTTCGGCTAAGGCATTCCTTCTATGAATGAGGCGAACCGTAAAAGTGCATCATCGATTATCTCGCGCCCATACCAATGCAAGGCGATTAAACAAATCACAGTCGCTCACCATTGTTTGTCACCTCTCTGGCTATCTTCCTTAACCGCTACCTTTCATTTTTTTTTCCTCACCGCCGATGGTAGCCGCTCCCCCCAAAATATTCTTTGCTGGTATTACTTTCTTTATCTTCCGCTTGGGTGAGTCGTTGCCTGAAAATAAGGCTTCGATAGGGTTTTAGAGTATGTTTATTAAAATGAAAATTACAGTCAAGATCCTAATAATGAATGCATTGTGGTTTAGCATTATGGCATCCTGTTTGATGTTACTAATCCGACCTACTCTTCTGCATACATTTTCAAACATGAAGAGTGATGTCTAATCCGATTTAAAAGATGTATTTTTGTCAGACGCCAGCCAAGCATAGGCTTCACCGATGTCATAAGATCAACTGGAAAGGTCATTATGGTCTCTGTTTTAAGAAGGAATTGGCTATGCAGCCCCCAAAAAGGGACCTGATTTGACCATTTGATGATATTTTTTAATTAATTAAAAAATATCATCAAATGGTCAAATCAGGTCCCTTTTTGGGGGCTGCATAGACATTGCGCTTTAAGAAAGGATAGCCCATACCTATAGTACCGTCGAAGTTGGTGGAGTATTAACCTTTTATTTTTCATAGCCTACTAATGGCAGTCATGGGGCGCATTAAGTAAAGATCTATAAAGCTAGTCACCATTATGGAAGTGACAATTAAAAAAAAAAGAAAATCTATGGTATTGAAGTGAGAAAATTCCCTCACTAAACCAAACTTGCCTGAAAGAAAAGAGTGGGATAATGGTAATGTCAAATCAGATTGTGTCGGTATCTCGTATCAAACTAGCTTGACCATTAATGTCATTGGTGGGATTGTTTCCTCAATCGAAAAACTACCCTCCCTCTTGACTGAAATGATATTATTACCAATTGCATTGAAGTCCTGACTATCAATTGAAATATTAACGATTATCTTTATCTTAACAGGGGAACTTATTTAATAATAATACTTCCACTATCATTACTGTTACAACACTAATGTCTTCCATAGTCTAAGTTCGATGTCAATTGATTTAGTGTCTCATCCTAATTATCAACCTCGGTAATGCACATGGGTATATACATAAGTTGTGTTGAGCAGATCTATGTAATGCAATGAATCAAATCTACGCTTACTATAAAGTTGTTAATACACCACAATTTAGCTGACAAGCCTCGTGGCCTGCGCCCATACTAGAGATGTTTAGTGCTGGTTGTGAAAGTCACATCAATCAAACATCAACCTAGCTTACCCAGCGTACCTTAAATTATCTCAGCACTCTCGTTCAGGTTGCCTTCCGAATGACTTTCAAATCAGGTCCTTTGTTGTCCCTAGCCTGTAATTCAATGTCAAAGATATGCTCAGAATCTGGGATATTACCCCTTTGCTGGTCGTTGCGTACTATCCAGCTAGTTGTAGGCGTCGTCGGGATGTGTTCATCATTCCAGCATGTTGTCTGATTAGCTTGGTCATGCATGGTGAATTGTATTGCTATATAAACCAGCCAAGTAAATATTGTTGAGCTAGATAATATCGCTCTTGAAAGTGAAATAAAGATAATATATAGATGTCAAAATTCATATGTTGGTATTTATTGTTCTTTACGGGTAAATAAATTAATTTCATTCTCGCTGAGGTCAAGACAAGTAAAATTGTGCTTCGTACGTGTATCAGAGTGATGGTCCTCGCAGTGAAGACTTCAGATATGGCTTTTAGACACCCTGATAATGTTCCAAGGATAATAATAATGAACGAAGGATAGAAAAAATAAAAAATTAAAAAAAAATATATATATATTAATATTGTGAATCTAGTTTATATGATACCTAGAAATCTACCGTTATGGGGTAAGGCAATTAAATGTTAGCGAAGGGTAAATGTTGGTGAAGGTAATGATGATAGTACTATCAATTAGAAATTTAAATTATATTATCATTGTATTGTGTTAAATAAAATAAGAATAACAAGAAGGAATAGCAACACCAACAAGATATTTAATATCGATGTCATTTAGTCGTAGTAGCTTTAGTAAATATGAGACTTGATAATGATCCCACTATTGTTTTAATCATAGAATTAACTTAGATGTTAATATTATCAATAATAATTTAATTCTAATTGAGATAGAAGATTTATTATCCTTGCTATGATCGTGTCTCGAAGTAGGCACGTTATCTTTACCTTTGGATCCAGATGTTCCATAGGAATATAGCAATAATGATACTGATTAAATGGAAGTACTAAGTGGAACATTAAATTTACAGTTAAAATTGGGTGATTTGATTTTTGTTTTATATATAATTAGAGACTCGACTGTTGGATAAGATATAATAAATTGGAATAACATATGTTATCAATATTAAAGTTATTGTGGTTATTGCAATATTATTATCAATTAAATGGGGATGATCATATTATTGTTGACCTTATTATTATTGTTAAAGAAGTATATATTCCCTAAAAAATGTGAGAATTGGGGATTATTAATATAGGTTCCAACCTTATGCCAACATTTTATGATAATATAAATACTAACCACTTATGATCATATTAAGTCCCAATTAAGATGTTAGATATATACATAGGTATTGGAATATAAATTAGACATAAGTGTAATGTGAAAATATTATTACTATTAGATAGAAATTCAAGTGCTATGTATGGGAGCATAGTAGTTCAAAAGTAATATTAAGTATCGATATAATAGAATTCTATTAATGTTGCGTATAAAATATTGATTATGTGAGTAATGAGTTATTAATACATATATGATGCAAATGATTATGAAGTAAGGGATAATGCTAAGATCTAGTTATCACGACTCAAATGGATAGTAGCCATTGCACGTCTGTGACTAAATAAATAAATAAATGAGTAAATAAATAATTTAATTATAAAATTAAAAAAAAATTAGTCTGGTTTTTCTAACAAAAAAAATTATGGGCATGACATATTTATTCATGCAATTTGAATTCAATCAAATTAATAAATATTTTGTCTTGAAACAATAGATTATGCCATGAAGTCTCCTTGAGTTGGAATTATTTATGTTTTCTTAGATGGATATTTATCTTGAAAATATTAGTGTTATGCAATTTAATAAAAAATACTTTAATTTGATTAACCTATGACATAGATTATGAAAATAGATTCAAGTTTCTTTTCTAGGAAATACTAACATTGCAATACAATTAGATTCATACCATCTCTGAATTAGATCACCCATCTTGAAGAATTTAACATTGTGTATAAGTGTTTTTATTTCACAAATGGATTTGACTATTTTCATGATTTAGTTCATTGTTACAAAAATTTATACTTTCATAGGATGTAAGTAGATGCAATACTTCTTTCTAGAAAATGTACTTTGAATAAATATTTTTTCCTTTTAGTAAGTTCATTTAATTTTACTTCCTTAGCAAGAAGGTATAACGTCTTTATATTACCATTTAGTTTATGTGCACAAGATGCGTTTCTTATTGTTGATAATGTGTTTAATTTCCTTCTTAGATAGAAAACTTAAATAAGAGGAGGAAAACAAAAAAACCAACAACGTTCGGTATTAATAGTTCCTCTGACTCATGTTTATGGGTAATGTCGTCGTGCTTGAGTTACTACACTTATAGCCTAATAAATCTGCAACAATGGTGTATGTGGCATCGTCCCTATAAATCGTTGGGGAGTAATACACAAACTTTTGGAGTTAAAATCCAAGGGGTGGGAAATCCCTCTTGGATCGATAATCTAAAAATATAATACTATAATGGACTTACATCTACTAGTGAAAATCATAGAAAACCTCAATAAGGTTTGGGCATGTGAATTTTCTTTTTTAGTTCTTTTATCTTTGATGATTTGTTATTTGACGAGCAAGAGTGATGTGACTTATAGGAATTTAGGACATAGATGAATTAGGAAACAAGAAAAATATCACCATGAATCTTTATACTTTATATGCTCCCTTATGTGGGTAGCAACCAAAGAGAAATTGTCTGGGGAAATAGCCCTAGAAAGGGTCACGCACCCACAAAATAGTTTACATCAAACAATACATTAGAAAACAGAACTGCATATTATATGCCTTGATCTCGTGTTGAAATGGTGTATGTAGGCAGTTTAGGGATGGAGTTGTCCCTAGTACACAGGCACTCGAGATGAGGATTTAGGATTGGTTAAGGGTGTTTTCCTTGTTAGTCTTACTAAGATACCTTGAGTTAAAGAAAGATAAATAAATATTAAAATTGAAGTTGGAAATTATGTGTTATACTTAGAAGGAATCCTGGATGGATTCGCTTGATTCCCTGAGGCTTTAGGCCAAATTCTGAGGTAGGACTCAATATTTTATTATTATCTCACACCTAAGTATGGTGACCTCGGTGCACTCCTAATAGGGGAGTTTAGTCTTTAAAGAGTGACTCTGGACCCAGATGGTCTCGATGAGTCTAAGTCTCTAGCCAGAGACTTTTCTAACCTATGTGGTTAGATATCTACCTTATTTGGATAGATAAATCATGGTCCTGTATGGAAATTAACCTAACTTTTATGGTAAAATTCATATCCTGTATAGATAGATGCGTATCTCATATGGATAGAAGCTCTTGAGTATACAACTAATTTAGCAAGAGATTAAGATATTTACTTTGTTAAAATAAATAAATTAATAAAATAGTGAATTTTTTGATTAATGAAATTTGGGTCTCTTACATTATATTTAAGGACATAACCATACTCAAGGATACATGGGTGTCTTTTGTCTAAATTAACTATCTTTTCGTGTTATATGATTATCCCTGATAGTGAAATGATTATTTTTTATTATGGGAAAAACAAGTTTTGATGGGGACCTGAAACCCTATACAAACAATTTTGATGGGATCTACAACCCAATCCAAAGGAAGAAAGCCGCTAAGAACAAATCATCGGAAGCCAAACAGTAGTAGCCATCAAAGATCGGCAAGGCAACTCAGGCTACAAACAATAAGAACCAAAGGGGTCTTAAACCCAACAAATCAATAGAGGGACCAAGAACCCAAGGACACTAACAAACAACCACCTGAAATATTCAGGAAACAAAACAACCAAGTTGCAACCAACCAACTGCTTAGTAATAGCATCACTGAAACCAGTAATAAGAGAAAACCAATAAACTTGATTCCTTCCTGAATCAGCCAGGCATCAACAAACCAACTTGCCTAGGACATCCATTTTTTATCTTAGAAAAATAAAGAGCATCACCTGAATCAATTAGGATTCAGCAAACCAAATACTCATAATATTCATTTCAGATCCTAAAAAAATAGAGAATAAAATGGTGTAAAACACCAACCAAACCCTATTTCTCAACAAGACAAAAAATTCCCCACAGTTCACCTCAATAGGGGCTTTGGGATACCTAGTAGAAAATTGCAAGAAATTAGCTTCCCCTATAGCACAAACTCACCATGTACTAGAAAACCAGCTCATTCTCTACCTCTAAAAGAGAGAGCTCCCCTCTAACAAAGAGGATGTCCCGACCAGTTGATCCACCACCAACTAAGATCTTCAGCCCCCTCAAGCTCTACCTCTATAGGAGAAGCATCCACCTCAATAGAATAAGCAATTGAGGAAACCGAAAACCATCACCTCCCATCTCCACCTCAAAAGGAGAGGAATCCACCTCCATAGGATCCGAGGAGGAAACTAGCACAACAACCAAACAAGTGAGCATAGAATCCTTCAATAAGTGCATCACCAAGACCATTCTATGGACCATGAGAAGAAGATCAAATAAAAATTAGATAACCACCATAACTACTTTCAAGCTAAAATTCATCTGGGTTTTCTATAAAATATTGAAAAATAACCCATCCATTAGCCAATAAACAACAACAAAGGGAAAAAACATTTGGGATCTCAAAAATATGCTAGAAAAACATCCAACCAAGAGAACACAATCTAGAAATGGCCCAAACAAAGAACTAGATAAGCAACTACTCATAAGCCTCGAGCACAAAGAGAGAAAAAGAAAACGGGACCCAAGGGGAAAAGGGAACAACCCATACAAGAAAGAAACAGAGAGAAGGCCAAACCATAAAATACCCAACCACCCTAACATGCTAGTTAGAGCCAAAGATAGGCCAAAACTCCATAGAACCAACCAATGGGAAGCACCACTAGACCATAATAGAGAAACCAACAACAACCATGAAACAACCAGGGCAAGAGCTGCTAAAAAGGTGTCACCAAATAGATAGTAGAGAGGGGTCGAGGGAAACCAAGAAGAAACAAGAAAGAGAGAAGGCCAACAAAGAGAGCACCCAAGCCATCCCATTACACCCAATAGGACCTAAAATAAGCCCATCCTCCAACCAACCCTCCTCAGAAAAACCAAAGCACACACTCATCAGCTACAAGCAAAAAAAAGTGCTCCCCACAAAGGCCACCACTAGAACCCTCAAGAAGAAATGTGAAGGGTAGGCCAAAAAGCAGTCGGAAACTAGAGGAACAATAGCACCCTTGAATCTATCTTGATGAAGAAGAAAAAAAATTTCCTCATAGCTAGATGACAACAACTTGCTCAGTACCACCTCCACCCAATTGGAAGAAGGAAACAACCAACATGAAGTCATCACAACCCAACAACACAGAAGCAACAAACTTTCCAACCACCAGTCACCTCCCACCAGTGATCGATCTATTTGTGTCCTCTAAATCATCACCTTCTCTGCCTGCATCATCTCCAGAATTCAAATTTCCCCCTCCTCTCTTCTTCCCGCTCCTCTCCATTACTTATCCAATGTAATAGTGAAATGATTGTTATCATGACCTTGATAGCTATATTTTTTAAGAATTGATATTATAATATTTTCCATTATAGTTTTAAGAGGTTCATGACATTTTTTATGCTGATATGAATATCCTCTAAACCCTATGATATGAATTTAAAATTAATGATGAAAAAATTAAAGCATTAGTGGTATTGCTCTAGGGGATGAGACTATTCTTGGTTTTCATTACTAACATCCATCATTTAAGTTTATGAGAATTTTTACATCAAATTTTTACATTTTCATGCTCTTAGGGATTTTAAATTATTTGTTGGAATTGTGTAGCTTAGAAGGATCAAGACACTAGAGAGTGAAATGATGCCTCCAATAGTATTCAACCACCCACTTGTATATTTTTGTGTCACTGATTTAGTCCCATGAGAAGGAAAATATAAATATTACTATTCGGACCCTGACACTAAACATAAATGGGGTATTTTATAAGAATTAATTTATTATCAATAAAGCTAAATGGTTTGGAATTGACAAAAAATGAAATAGGTTATTGTAGATGGACCCAACATCCAAATATAGGTAAGAAATAAACATTAATAAGTTTCATGGATTTTCAAAATCATTACATCAAATTTTGACACCTTTTTTTTCTCTCAAGGCTCTTAAGAGACTTTCTTGGAACCTTTTAGCCTATAAGTACTTAGACACCTAAAGAATGAAATAAGGCCTAAGGAACTAGGATTCAACTACCCACCTTAATATATGTTAACACTATTAGTCCAATCCATAAGGTTTAGATAAAAAAATATCACCATTTAAACCCTTGCACACTAAAAATAAATGAGGCATTTTGTAAGAATGCATTCATTGTTGGCATAATAAAATAGTTTAGATTTGTCAAAATTGAGATGTATAGATAGACCCACCCACCAATAGGTGCAAATGAAACATTCATAGGTTCCAAAGATTTTCAAAACTGTTGTATCAAATTTTAGCACCTTTTTATCTTAATGCTCTTAATATACTTTGATGGAATCATGTGTCCTAGAAAGATCAAGATACTTAGGGAATGAAATAGAGCCTCCACTAGTAATCACCCACCCACTCATATGTGTTAGTGTTATCAATTTAGTTTTGTGAGGTGAAAATCAATAAATATGACTACCCTTACACTAAATACGAATGAGAAATTTTATTAAAATTCTTTCATTGTTGTCAATATGAAAAAAATTATAGTTGGCGGAGGGTCATTGCAAGATAATGAGGTCCAAACTAGGCCCTTAAGTGGTAATGAAAATTCAGAAAAATAGATTTAGACAACATGACATAAAAATCTGAATAGGTTATTAACATAATCTGAAAAATATGTAAGAACATAATTTGTAGCAAATTGAATGTAGTTTATAAGGTGCTAGTCCTTTTTTTAGAAAAAAGTAAATCTATTTGGTGAAATTTTGAAATTTCAATGTAGCAATACTAAATTTTCAAGAAAAAATAAAGAGTGGGTGTATGTTTGACCAACCTAAGTTCAAGAAAAAAATAATATTTCTTTTTGAAACTTTCAATATAAGTAGAGGACACATGCTCATGTGTGCCGCACTTTTTTGTAATTTTTTTGCAAGTAAATAGTTAGTAATGAATTTTTTATTAGAATTTTTTTTTAAATATTAAAAATTGTTTGTCTGACCACCATAACTTGATTAAAAATCCATGAAATTCACTTCTTTTTTTTATCCTATATTATGGGAAGCATAGAATGTGTTGTATCTTTCAGATTCATAAAAACTAAAATCCTTAGAGAATTATAGATTTTTTTCAATTAGCTTATCACTTGGGATTTTAGCTATAATTCATGTAGAAAATCAATAATAATTATATATTAAATTCAAAAATAAGGCTTATCTTATATTGGTGGAAAGTTAACAATTTTCTTAATAAACCCTTTTAATTTCATCAAATTTGGATTAAAAAGTCATTAGCTATTTTTTGTCATATCACTACTTTTTGAACCTCCATGATCGTGCACTCACCTTGGAAATGAGATATTGTAATACCCCTCCGTTTTGCTTATTGTTCGGTTTGATTTATGCTATATTTGGTTGCAGTTACCTTGCTTCTTGATACATCTCATTATGATGTTTTGATCGCTACTATTGAGCGACAACTATTATTGTGGGATGTAGTTATCTGATTATCGTTTCACATGCTTTATGGATTAATGATATTGTAACGTTAACATGAGATGTTATTATGAGATTATTGGATTATGATAGAAGTGTCAGTTTCGATGAGTGTATGGGTGAAGAGGACGAGTTCGCATCACTCGCTTGCGAGCACCCTGCGAATCCGTAATTCCTTCTTCACGGTGTGTAGTATATGCTGGATATATTGTATGATGTTTACTTGGTTGTAGGATTGAAGGTACATGACATCGATTCCACTTGGTTTCACAGGTTTGAGCATGTCGATCCAACGGTTAAATTGAACGGGAGATAGTAGATAGGTAACATGTGTCAAGTTTGCACCCTAGCCTTAGTGTGTCGTCAATCATATGTGTTGAGTCATTGTCTGTCTTGCTTTAATGTTATTTAATTCTGAAGGATTCTTGATTTGGAAATAGATATTTAGAATAATTGCATTTAAATCATGTTGATGGTTATTTATTTTAAATAATGCAATGTGGATAAAAGTTTATATTTAAATTAATTAATTATATTTAAATTATTTAATTAATTAAATTTAATCCAAAAGGGTTGAATTTAGTTATTAAATAATTAAATTAATTAATTAAATGTGATACAAGAGAATAAAAGGAAATAAAAGAAAAAATTGAAATTAATTTTGGAATTTAATTTAGACGTGTGGGAATTAAATTGAAAATTGTAACTAAATGTTTATTTGAGAAATTAGTTGCAACTTTGGAAATTAATTTATTATTTCAAATTGAAAGTGGGTTTTCGAAAATCGAAATTGAAATTAATATCTAATTTGCATATAATGTGAATTAGGGTTGTAAAAAATTGAAATTGAAATATCTAATTTGCATGTAATGTGAATTAGGGTTGTATTAGGTATTTTTGATTTATAAAAAATACATGTTTTAATTGTAAGGCAGAAAAGTCTTTAAGAAAAATACATTTTTATAGCAGGGAAGAAATTTTGGAAAATTTGCACAAGGGTTTGAAGAAAGTTTTGATTGTAGAATTGATTGAAGTAAAGATTGTTTGCATTTGTTGGGGTTTAGATTGGATTCATTGGAGGATTGAAGAAAATTCAGGAAATCTTTGGAGGAGGCTTGTATCAGAAATTCATCTTTTCCTGTAGCTTCTTGTACCAAGTTTTCCTCTTTGTGTTTTATTATTCTTGATTGTTTTTCTTTAAAATAGTAATGATTAAAGATTTGTTTGTTAAATCTATTTTAGAAAAATAAATTTGATATTAAAAGAAAAAAATTAAATAAATTTATAGCCTTTGTTTGTGAAAATTTTTGAGTGAAAATTGTGAAAATTTTAGTTGAATTTAAATTATTTGGGGAAATCGATTTTGTTGTTATTGAAATCAAATATAGAGATTGAACAATGCATTTAGAATGTTTTAGAAAATGAAATCTTCTGTTTATTATTAAAAAACGGATTTTAAAATCTGCAGTATAGTTATATTTTTCATGGTAAAATGGTCTGGTTGCGTCGCTTATAATTTCACTTTCACAAACTGGGTTGTCAGAAAATTTAAAAGGTTTTTGCATTTTGAAATTTTCTTATCTCTGTCACAAAATCGCAAATACCCAGATCGTAGTTTTTGAGTTATGCTTGAAACATGAGACTGCTGTTAAGTTATTTTCCCATGGCTGTTCTGAAAATAAAATAATAATAAATTGATATTTATAAATATTAATATTTTATGTATTGTTATTATAATATTAAAATATTATTTAATAATATTTTATATTATAATTTATAATACTAAAGTATTATATTTATTTATATTATTTTAAATAAAATTTGTATATTAGATTAGTGGAATTAAAATTATAAACGTATGGGGAAATTATTGTTTATTTTAAAATGACATGTTAAAGTTTAATTGAAGGAGTTAAATATTTGATTTAAAGAATGCATAATTTAAAATTTAATTATGGAATTTAAATTCATATGTAAAAGGTCCAATTATTAATTTGGTTTAATTGGAAAAATATATTTATATTTTGGAATATTGATGTTAAGGAATATTTTATTTTGAATTAAACAATTTGATATTCTGTAAAGAATAGAAGATATGTTAATGATTAAATATATTTAAATATATTAATTTATATTTAGTATATATATATTGAGGGTATATATCCATTTAAGAGAATAAATAATATTTTATCTTATTTTATTCTATTGTTTGCAAATTGGGTATTATTAGTGTTCTAAAAAAATGATTAGTGCATATAGAAAATGGATAGAAAAACAATATGTTATTATATTAAAGTGATTGAATGTTTTAAATAGAAAATTGAATGAGACGTAAGATTTGGTTAGGAAATGAAAAGAGTTTACTTGCATGGATTTGTGTCAATTTAAAAGTAAATTAAGAAATTATTTTATTGATGAGGCAATCAATTATGTTATTTAATTAATTTCTATTTAAATTAATTGAATCATTGTGATTGGATTATGAAAAATATATGGATTTACTATATCCAAAAGTAGTATCTTCCTCATGATTATCTTAAAGGATTTAATTCTCTGTATTCAGTAAAGGGAAGTAAGTTTAATTGTTTTAGATTTCCAATAATGAAAGGGGAAATAGGGGTTATGATTATTTTAGATGATCTAGTTATCGTGTCTTTGACTTTGTCAACACTACCTATTGAATGAGTATGGATTTAAGAAATCCAAATATTAGATTTGATTAATGACTTAAATGTTTTTGTTGCTATGTCGTCAAGTTGCATCGTTGGTTTGAGATTTAGTGTTAGTCCTAAATTATAAGTCTTTCAGAAAAATTTAGAGGATAAGGGTTGTTGAATTTTTATGTCATCTAGTTGTTTTCCCTTGGGTAGTGCATGACGTCTTTTAAGTTTTATCCGATTTTCACGAATGGGGATGTTTGCACCTCCTCGGTTTAGGAGCGGATTATGGGATCCGTGTCTCCTTGTATGGAGTGACCTTGTTATGTGGTTTCATCTTGTTGCTTCCTATAAAAGGAATGGACTATGTGATTGTTGCCTCCAAGATGTTTGGAGTGAGTTCTATCTTTTGTATCCTCCTTGTGTTGGAGTGGTTTGATGCCTTGTTGGTATGCATTTGTGTTTTCCCTTTGTGGATTGTTTGAGTGTGTGTTGTCGAATAGAAGAGTGGCTTCTGTTAGGCGTCAGAGCCCAAAGAGCTAAACTGGATAACCTTCAAGAGTGATTTAAACAAGTGATAATTAAAGTAATGTATTTAAAAGATTATGACTAACTTCTCACTAATCAAAATAATTTTACCTCACTCATAGACACAAGGGCTTGTTTAGATTTGGGATGAGCGGGAAGGCTTGGAATGGCAAGATCAACTATCTTGTTCTTACGAGAGGTAGTTGATTCCGCATGAGTGAGTATGAGTGCCGAGATTTGGTTGAGGTCACCAGGATTATTTGTGTCGGAGCCTATGAAGAATGCTCAGAGGAGATCTCATGACAAACTTTGCAATGACACTCTATCTAGGACAACAGTTGGTTTTGTTTTATGTCTATGGTTCTATGAACATAGTTGATTAATATTTTGGCTGAAAACAATGTGACCTATGTCAGTGATGTTGGAGTTGTACTTGATTTGTATTTGTATGGTGATTGAGTTGTACTTGTTAGTTCATTTGCTTGGTTATATCAGTATGAGTTAGTATGAGTCTGTCTTTGGTTAGTGGTTGTAGATATTTGTCCATGTTACTTTGTTACTATCTCCTAGCATGGGGGGTGGGCTTTTGGGTACCACATTGGTTGGGTGAAACATGCACCAAAACCGTTGGGTCCCCATCTATCTTCTGTACTTGGTGGCGAGACATCTAGATGGACAGCTCGCAGTTCTTGTTATAATTTCTTGCATTGTAAAATTTTAACTTGTATAAGTTATTTTATCCCTCTTATGTTTATGAGGTGGAGTTATGTAATTGTGATATATTTGTACTATTGCCTCATTCTGCGAATGAGTGATGTAACTATTGGATTAAGATAATGTTTATGAGATTGTATCTTGGTTGATTATCTTATTATGTTATGTGGTATTTTTATGATGTATGATGTTTATTTCATAAGTTCATAATGCTATGGTTATATGTAATATGTATGTGTGGGTTTAAGTAATCCTAACCTTGTAGCCTTAGAGGTTGTTGTTAATTATTAAGTGAATGTGTATGTTAAATGCACTTTATAAAAAAAAATAAAAAATGGTTCGCTTATGACATTAATTGCAACTTCCTTTAAGATCACTTGGCGGGGCATCACAGATATGTTATTATATAAAAATAAAAAATCCACTTGTATGTGAAAATCAATATTCCTATGTTCTATAGATTTTGATATGTGTTGTGTAAAAGTTTGGAACTTTTTCCCTTAGATATCTTAAGTGAATTTGTTTAAACCATGTAACATAAAAAGATCAAGAAAGTTGGTGAACAAAATGAGTTATTTGATATCATTCAACCACCCACCCAAAGATTTTTGTGCCATTGGTTTGATTGCATGAGGTGAAAATAAAAAAATGACTATTGGTACCCTTACACTAAAAATAAATGAGGAATTTTGTAAGATTGAATTCATATTGGCACATTTAAATAATTTGGAGTTGAAATAAATTGAGATAGGTTATTGTAGACATACTTGAAATCAATTTATAAATGTAAACAAAACATTTTTAGATCTAACAAATTCTATGAATCATTACAAGAAAATTTAACACTATTTTTCTCTTGGGGCTCTAAAGAGACTTTTTCATCATAAGACCATGCAAAAACATATTTGTACTTTCTTAACAAATATATTAACATTTTTTCCAATATAAAATTTTCTATGGAGAAGAATCAATACCTACGTTTATCTCCTCTAGGTCCTTTTTCATGAATAGTGGTCATTTTAGCAATATTTATGTAATTCACATCAAATAATATTTCTAATGAAACTAACCCCTTAGGTAACTTTTTTATTTTCAATTACATAATTTCATTCTCAAAAAGAGTGTCCTTCTCATCAATGATCTCACCCATGTTTTTAAAATCAATTTTCTACTTATGGTAATTGTTAATGCATTGTAAAAAAATTAATAAATCTTTATCATTGAAAGCCTTTGAATTATAAATATTATCAAGGATTGATGTCCCTTGTCAATACTTCAATTATGGAAATATCAACCAAGTTCACATCATTATCCTAACTTCTATGTTAGCCATAAAATATTCCATGACATTTTTTGATCTTTTTATCCAGCCAATACATAATGCATCAAACAAATCAATGGTATCTTGAAAATAAGTTGTATATTGTTTAAGCCTTTTATTTTTAGAAGCATATTTTTCCATAACTTGTGAAACAATTAATTCAGAGTCACCTAAAACCTTATGTGTCTTAATTCCATGTCTCACAACCATATTTAATCCTACTAGTGATGCTTCATACTCTGCTACATTATTTTACATTTGAATTTCAAAGAGAAAGAGTATTTAAAATATTTACCATTTGGATATATAAGGATCATTCCTTCTCTAAATCCTTATTTATAACATGCTCCATCAAAATACATCAAAAAATTATTATTATCCTCAAGAATGATTTGAACCTCCTTACCCAAACACCTAGATTCCATTTGTTCAGGCTGAGACCTCTCAATTCTAAAATTACCTATATCAATATTCATGAAAAAAATATCTTCAACAAGTTCATGATACTCTATAATATTTGGAGACCTCCTTTCCATATCCAACTTCTCACTCTTTCCATTTATGGGAATCGAGGCATAGGATGAATCCATCTGCATACTCCCTCCTACTAGTGTAGACCATTCCGTGGACAAAAGCATCCCATACAAAGTTGGGATGTCAACCATTGTGATATTGATGCAAAAAAAATTATTAGGAAATGTTTCTTGTTGATTCTCAACATCCTTCATGATTCCTATAACAGGGAACTCTCTTGAGTCCATAGTAAAACATTTTCTATATGCCTTATTGACTCATAATCCAAGTTCATTCATGAATGACAAAGGCATCACATTAATTGATGCTCTTGAATCTTTCAAAAAATTTACTATCATATTTTTATTTATCAGTATGGTGACATAAAATGGATCCACTTGAGTCAGATATTTGGTTAAAGTGGTTTAAAGGTAAACTTTAGGTATTTCAAAATTTTGACAAGACATTTCAATTTTATTTACCTATTTCACCTTCGCACACTATTCATTGGTCTCCTTGTGGTGTGAAGGGGTTGTTGTGAGTTTATTGATCAAAGATAATTCTTTTTATTTTTTTCATCTATTCTCATTATCTATAATAATGGGAAAAAACTTTAATTTGGGAAATAAATTGTACCATATCAAAATGAGCATAGTTTGGTACATAAGAAATAGGGGCACTAGTTGGAGTAAGAATACTTGATTTTTATTTTTTCTTGGTAGTGTTATCTTTTAGTTTGAATTTTTCTTTCACCTTTTCTTTCTCAACCTGAACATGTTCTAATACTTTTCTTTTACCAAAGGTGAGACAAGATGATCAAATGTTTTTTTAGGTTTTTCCTTTACTTTCAACATTTTTTTTTTTAGGAAAAACTTTTTCCTAATTTTGTTTTCTTTAATGAATATGTTGTTTGGTTTCCCTTAATTGACAACATTTATTTTAATTATCTTGTTATGATTGATTTTAATATGAGCTAGTATAGTAGTAGTTAAGGCTTTGATTTCTTCATTATAAGGCCTTCTTAATAAAATATCAAATCCAAAAGATTCAATTTTATACAGTAAAATAATTTCTTCCTCATTATCAAAAAATTATTGATGATAGTCACTTATCCGACACCTTTTATCTTCTCCATCTAATTCAACACCGCCTTCTTTAGAGGAACAATTACCCTCATTTATAGGGCACAAATTTACTAAAATCATCTTAATTTCATGATATTCATCTTCACAATTAACATCATGGTGTGACTCATTGCATTCATCACAAGGATTAAAAAAATCTTCAAGAGATAAAGCCAACATACACTGTGATAGAGAATTTTGTAACTTGAGTTCCATACAACATGGATTCTCTTCCAAAAAATTAGCAATAAGATATTTAAAGGGTCAATATTTCCCTTACTAGATGGCCCTCTATAGTTATTGTGCACTATTTTAGCATTATGACATTTGGTATTGTAAGGTTGGTCTAACAATTTTGGAAATACTTCTTGCCTTTGATACATTGGTTTGTCATGGGATAAATTCTTTACATTCCTAGCCACCTTGTAACTCATCTCTTTTAGATAAATTGTGATCTTATCCAATTTATCTTTAGATTAAAAAAAATATTTTTTTGTCCTTTAGGATTATGCAAAATCTTAACATCATCTCGCTTGTGCACTTTACCTGATGCTTTTGTTGCTCTCTATGTTAGTTACAATTTTGAATGCATTTCTGTAAGGCCCCACCTTGAATGTGATTAGTAAAACTCTAATATGTTTAATGTGATCCTAAATAGATGATAAGATGTATTATGAATGAAAAATAGTGTGATCATTTGATAATATTCTTGCTTTTCATTTTGACATTTTATTTATGCTACCGTAAATGTAAGACCCCATTTCATAACCCCCATTTTTATTTCAATCAAACAAGTAGTTAGATGATAATTATGATGAAAGGAATGATAAAACTCTAGTTAGGATTCATGGGCATAAACCTTGATTTAATTATGATAGATGCATATGTGAATTTTTGGATATAACTTGAAAGAGCTGGGTTATTTGGCATATTAAATTTTGGTAAAGGTTCATTGTTAATGCTATAAGATTTTAATATGAATTACTAAGGTTGTAAACAAAATGATGGAGTGACTATTAAATTGAATAGTTAGGTTCATTTGATGTATTAATGAGTAAATAGTTCATGAGTGAAAATTATGTGAATTGGATTAGCTAATAATATGAAGAGATATATGATCTAATCATGCTAACATTGGTAATGTGTAGGAATCGAATATGCAAATAGGAGGATGGATAAATATTGGAATCAAATCAAATTCATCTTGGGGAAGTTCTAAGTGTAGCTCTATTTGACTTATAAGGGTTTCAGATTTTATTATTGATTGGGTTATTATGTTTGAGTAGAATCCAATTGTAGGACATGTGATGTGAGTTTGGTTGGGGTTGGAACCCTTGGTTAGGATCAAAATTCGTATAGATTCTTGTGTGGGTTTTAAAAAGGGATTATTGAGAAAAATTTCTTGGTACAAGAATAGACCCTTAGGACCTATACCTATGGGTTTGGAACCTTTTTGACATGTAAACTTGTCCTTGGAGTGTGAAAAGACCCCTCAAAAGTCCACATTCATGAATGTGATGAATTCAAAAAGTGTTGGGGCTTGGGAAGATTGAATTGTCACTCTCAACCTCCTATTCCCCGAAAAAAATCTTGGAATTACCACAAGACTCACACATGAGTGAGCACTTGTGGGAAAGAGTGTAGGTTTGGAGGATTACTATATATCTCAAAAAGATGGAATATTTGGGCATTGCCCACTTCTCCTTTTGGAGAACTCAAGTTAAGATAGAAGAAAGGATGAGAAGAGGAGAGGAGTCCTCCCTCACAGGAGATAGTGATCAAGATGGCTTGGCTTAGAGAGGAAAGAAGGATAGAAGAGATCAATCTCTTCACCTAAAAGAAAAGAGATAAGTTCTTCCTATTCTCATTTGACCTTGTTGTTGTAAGGTGTCATAGTGTATGGATCATGGTTGCAATATAATGTTAGTTATTTCTTTGTAAAAATAAAATGAGAAAAGACTCCACGTATCATCGTGGAGCTTAAATAATTCCTTGCTCTAGAGCCCACGAGGTTGCATGACGCCATTATGGTAGGGTGGAGAGCAAGCATGGTTCAGTTATGTTTCTTAAAATTTTTGGTAATATAGAAAGTTGGGGATAGTTGTAACATGAGAGAAAATGGAGAAAGAGCAAGCTCGTATTTGTGCATAAGAAAAAAAAAAAAAAACATAACATTTATACTTTCAATCTGTTAAATTATAAATTTGGAAGTTTAGAGGATGAATTTGATTAGCCCCCCACTATTTGGTAAAGTATATTGTGAAGGGAGGTTAAAAGTTGTAAAGTATGCTTGTTTTGAAGTCTGCTTGTATTCTACATTTTAGTGTGGGTAAAAGTAATAAAAAAATGAATTGGGTTTTAGTTCTTTCATGCTGTAGAGTGTGCTACTGATAAATTTACTACTTACTACTGCAGTGATAAAATGAGAATATGTCAAATAAGTTGCACATGTATTATATGTTTTTATTATTGCAGATTCAAGTATAAATATACTATACAAATTTAAGGTGTGCACATTTAAATAAGAGAGAAAATATGTATAACAGATACAAGACTCTTAATTAGGCAGTTGACTCGTAATAAATACACTATGATAATACAATGAAACCTTTCTTTTAAAAAAATTAGTTAGTTCACCATACCTCTCGGAGATTTAGAGAACATTGTTCTTATATAGCACAACTAAACTACAGTGAAACAAATTATAGCCCTGCGCTGTAACAAAAAAAATATAGCAGTAAGAATTAAGGATCACTCCAAAGTGTCCATGGCGGGTTTGTGCAAGATTTTATCTTGCTCTAAAGTTAATATTTTGCAGGGAATAGTCAGTCACTTCCAGCCATGTCATTTAACATATCTACGCATTGTTGAATGCTAGCCATTTCCAGCATCGCCCCATCCTGCCACATGTTAAGTGTTTTAGTGCACATCGAGCAAGATGTATAAATTGTAGTTACAATATCCTATATTTGGCACCACATAGGGTCTTCAATGTACTCCACTGCTCATATTAGGAAAAGGCAATAAAACAAAACAAACCCATTCTAACATGCCATGCATTTACAGGTTTAAGAAATGAAGAAATACAGGAGAAAATTGCTAATCAAAAGGAGTTGTTTTGGACACAATACCTGATACTTACTTCTTGATATTATCTACATGATATTAGACCCTCTGGATGCTATCTGAGCTCTCCATAGATAGATTATAATAGACGCTTTAGTCACCTTCATAGGTGGTTAGAGAGTCGTGTCTTCTCAGTTAAGAAACCATACTTTCTGGCAAGAGTAACTCGATTAGATGGATGATCTCATCTTGGCGGTTGAGGCAGATGTCAAGAAGGATACTGCCTATCTCTGTGAGTGTCGGTCATGTCTCCCATCTAATGGAAGAAAGGAAAGCTACTTAGTTTGAAGGTTCTAGATGAATAGAAATATTTACAAGGAGCATGATGGATGAGAAGAAAATAAAAATAAAAATTATGGCACTGATCTTTTTTTTTCAGGATTGTTACAATCTCTTTTCCCTATCAGACGTAGTTGAAAGCTGTAATTGATGTGACAACACTGGTCTGCGCCTATTAGGTGAAAAAATTTCTAGATGCTCATTTAATTAGTTCCAACTTCATTTGTTTCCATGTCTAGATACATGAATTCCCTTTTATCAATGCTTAGATTAACCTCTACGCTCGTGTGATACCCCTCCATTTTGCTTCTTGTTCGGTTTGCTTTATGCTATGTTTGGTTGTAGTTACCTTGCTTTTGGATATATTTTGTTATGATATTTTGATCGCTACTATTGAGCGACAACTATTATTGTGGGATATAGTTATCTGATTATTGTTTCACATGCATTATGGATTAATGATGTTGTAGAGTTAACATGAGTTGTTATTACGAGATTACTGGATTATGATGGAAGTGTCAGTTTCGATGAATGTATTGGTGAAGATGATGGTTTCGCATCACTCGCTTGCGAGTGCCCTACGAATCCATAATTTCTTCTTCACGGTGTGTATTATATGCTGGATATATTGTATGATATTGTTTACTTATTTTTTTCAGGATTGCAGGTACATGACATCGACTCCACCTGGTTTCACAAGTTTGAGCGTGTCGATCCAACGGTTAAGTTGAACGGGAAATAGTAGCAAGGTAACATGTGTTAAGTTTACACCCTAGCCTTAGTGTGTTGTCAGTCGTGTGTGTCGAGTCATTGTCTGTCTTGTTTTAATGTTATTTAATTCTGAAGGATTCTTGATTTGAAAATAGATATTTAGAATAATTGCATTTAAATCATGTTGATGGTTATTTAATTTAAATAATGCAATGTGGATAAAAGTTTATATTTAAATTAATTAATTATATTTAATTTATTTAATTAATTAAATTTAATCCAAAGGGGTTGAATTTAGTTATTAAATAATTAAATTAATTAATTAAACGTGATGCAAGAGAATGAAAGGAAATAAAAGAATTAAAATTAATTTTGGAATTTAATTTCAACGTGTGGGAATTAAATTAGAAATTGTAATTAAATGTTTATTTGGGAAATTAGTTGCAACTTTGGAAATTAATTTATTATTTGAAATTGCATTTTAAATTGAAAGTGGGTTTTTGAAAATTGAAATTGAAATTGAAATATCTAATTTGCATGTAATGTGAATTAGGGTTGTATTAGGTATTTTTGTTTTATAATAAATGCATATTTTAATTTTAGGGCAGGGGAAAAAGTTTAAAAAAAAAATACATTTTTACAGCAGAGAAGAAATTTTGGAAAATTGCATAAGAAGGGTTTGAAGAAAGTTTTTATTGTAGAATTTATTGAAGGAAAGATTGTTTGCATTTGTTAGGTTTTGGATTGGATTCATTGGGCGATTGAAGAAAATTCAGGAAATCTTTGGAGGAGGCTTGTATCAGAAATTCATCTCTTCCTATAGCTTCTTGTACCAGGTTTTCCTCTTTGTGTTTTATTGTTCTTGAATGTTTTTTTTTAAATAGTAGTGATTAAAGATTTGTTTGTTAAATCTGTTTTAGAAAACAAATTTGATATTAGAAGAAAAGAATTAAATAAATTTACAACCTTTACTTGTGAAAATTTTTGAGCGAAAATTGTGAAAACTTCAATTGAATTTAAATTATTTGGGGAAATCGATTATGTTGTTATTCAAATCAAACATAGAGATTGAACAATGCATTTAGAATATTTTTAGAAAATGAAACCCTCTGTTTATTATTAAAAATCGAATTTTAAAATCCGCAGGGTAGTTATATTTTTCATGGTAAAATGGTCTGGTTGCGTCGCATATAACTTCACTTAGCCAAACTGGGTTGTCAGGAAATTTAAAGGGTTTCTACACCTTGGAATTTTCTTATACTTATCAAAAAAATGCAAATACTCAAGTCGTAGTTTTTGAGTTATGCTTGAAACACAAGACTGCTGTTAAGTTATTTTCCCATGGCTGCTTTGATAATAAAATAATAATAAATTGATATTTATAAATATTAATATTTTATGTATTGTTATTATAATATTAAAGTATTATATTTATTTATATTATTTTAAATAAAATTTGTATATTAAATTAGTGGAATTAAAATTATAAACATATGGGGAAATTATTGTTTATTTTAAAATGGCATGTTAAAGTTTAATTGAAGGAGTTAAATATTTGATTTAAAGAATGCATAATTTAAAATTTAATTGTGGAATTTAAATTTATGTGTAAAAAGTCCAATTATTAATTTGATTTAATTGGAAAAATATATGTATGATATTGGATTATAGTCCAAATATTGATCTTATTTTAACACAATAAGTTATAGAAGAGACCAAATGTTAATTTGATTAATTTTATAATGATTTAATTTGCAAGGGCAATTGGTTATTTAATTTAAAGTGAAATATTTTGAGTTATAGTTGAAAATACTTATTTTGTTAAGAACAATGAGAGAATAAAATATTAGTGTAATTTCTCCTTTATCTGAAAAGATGAATTTTTAATTCAGTTTTATCGATATAATGAATAGCGTAATGAAATGAGAAATGGATTTAGAGTATCCAAATGTAGTTTCTTCT
This sequence comes from Sequoiadendron giganteum, assembly GCA_007115665.2. Taxonomy (NCBI): domain Eukaryota; kingdom Viridiplantae; phylum Streptophyta; class Pinopsida; order Cupressales; family Cupressaceae; genus Sequoiadendron; species Sequoiadendron giganteum. The sequence continues at coordinate 324,330,798 of CM021110.1, forward strand.
ATTGCCTTCAATGATTATGTCTTTCGTATTTATGCTTTGAGAATGGGTTGAATACCTGTTAGTTTATAAGTCTTCCAGATGGTCTGTTGTTTGTGAGAGTTGTCCTTGTGATGTCAACCTGTTGTGAATTCTCTTGGTAGTGCATGAGATTGTGTTGTTTTAAAAGTAAATTCAGGAATTGATTATTATGAAGAGACAATTAATTATTTTAATTTAATCATTTTCTATTTGAACAATTTATTTGTTGAGAATGTATATTTTATGGTTTGAATAAATGGATGTATGTAATAAGAGTTTGGAAAGGGAAACTTTTAGATGAGATTAACATAGGGTGTTGTTGGAAAACTAGAAGAAATATAAAGTTCGGGTTAAGAAATTGAAAAGAATTATTGTAGAAGATTTATGTTAATTTTAAAGGAAAACAATGGATTCGACTTTAATTATTTGAACTAGTCTATCTTTTATTATAAAGGCACTTATTTAATTTTTTTTTCAATTAATTTTGAAAGGGCAATAGTTATTATGTTTTATTACCATAGAGCAAATTAATCGTTGTGATTGGAATATTAAATAATCTATATAGTTGAGTTTATTAATATATATGTTTGGTGTATATATAATATGGAGCATATAAAAATATGTTAAGGGTAAATTCATTATCATATTTCGTTTTAATATGATGTATTCAATATATTATTGAATAGAGATTTAAAATGGATTGATTAGTGTATATGGGTAAGTGGATAGAGAAACAATATTTTATTATATTAAAGAGATCACATGTTCTAAATAGGAAATTGAATAGAGATTTAAAATGGATTGATTAGTGTATATGGGTAAATGGGTAGAGAAATGATATTTTATTATATTAAAGTGATTGCATGTTCTAAATAAGAAATTGAATGAAATGTAAGATTTGGTTAGGAAATGGAAAGAGTTTAGTTGCATGGATTTGTGTCGATTTAAAAGTAAATTAAGAAGTTTTATTGATGAGGCAATCAATTATATTATTTATTAATTTCTATTTAGATTAATTGAATCATTGTGATTGGATTATGAAAGAGATATGGATTTAGTATATCCAAAAGTAGTATCTTCCTCATGATTATTTTAAAGGATTTAATTCTCTGTATTCAGTAAAGGGAAGTAAGTTTAATTATTTTAGATTTCCAATAATGAAAGGGGAAATAGGGGTTATGATTATTTTAGATGATCTAGTTATTGTGTCTTTGACTTTGTCAACACTACCTATTGAATGAGTATGGATTTAGGAAATCCAAATATTAGATTTGATTAATGACTTGAATGCTTTTGTTGCTATGTCGTCAAGTTGCATTGTTGGTTTTGGGATTTAGTGTTAGTCCTAAATTATAAGTCTTCCAGAAGAACTTGAGGATGAGGGTTGTTGAACCTTTATGTCATCCAGTTGTTTTCCCTTGGGTAGTGCGGGGCGTCTTTTCGGTTTACCCAATTTTCATGAACGGGGATGTTTTGTACCTCCTGTGAAAGGAGTGGACTATGAGTTTGTTGTCTCCAAGATGTTTGGAGTGAGTTCTTTTATTTGTATCCTCTTTGTGTTGGAGTGGTTTTGATGCCTAGTTTGTATGCACTTGTGTTTCCCTTGGTGGATTGTTTGGGTGTGTGTTGTCGAATAGAAGAGTGACTTTTGTTAGGGGCCGGAGCCCAAAGTGGTAAACCGGGTAACCTTCAGAAGTGAGTTAATCAAGTGATAATTAAATTAATGTACTTAGATGATTAGGATGCAGTTCACACTAATCAAGATAATTTAACCCTCACTCATAGACACAAGGGCTCGTATAGACTTGGGATGAGTGAGAAGGCCTGAAATGGCATAGTCATTTATCTTGTCAGTATGAGAGGTATTTGATGCCGCATGAGTGAGTATGAGTGTCGAAATTCAGTTGAGGCCACCAGGATTACCAGAGCCTATGAAGGATGCCCAAAGGAGATCTCATGACTACTATGCGATGACACTCTATCTAGGACAACTGTTGTTAATTGTTTTATATGTATGGTTATGTGAACATACTTGATCTACTTTATGTCTGGAAGCAATGTGACCTATGTCAGTGATGTTGGAGTTGTATTTGATTTGTACTTGTATGGTAATTGAGTTGTACTTGTTAGTTCATTTGTTTGGTTATATCAGTATGAGTCTTCCTTTGGTTAGAGGTAGTAGAATCTTTGTCCATGTTACTTAGTTACTATCTCCTAGCATGGGGGGTGAGCCTTCGGGTACCACTTAGTTGGGTGGAACATGCACCAAAACCGTTGGGTCCCCATCTATCTTCAGTACTTGGTGGCGAGACATCCAGATGGATGGCTCGAGTTCTTGTGTTATTCTTGCTTTGTAATATTTCAGTTTGTATAAGTTATTTTATCCCTCGTATGTTTATGAGGTGGAATTCTGTAATTGTAATACAATTGTATTATTGCCTCATTCTGAGAATGAGTGATGTAACTTTTGGATTAAGTTAATGATTATGAAATTGTATCTTGGTTGATTATCTTATTATGTCATGTGGTATTCTTATGATGTATGATGTTTATTTCATAAAGTTAATAATGTTATGGTTATATGTAATATGTATGTGTGGGTTTAAGTAATCCTAAACTTGTAGCCTTAGAGGTTGTTGGTAATTAGTAAGTGAATGTGTATGTTAAATGCACTTTATAAAAAAAAAATTAGTTTGCTTATGATGTTAATTGCAACTTCCTTTAAGGTTACTTGGTGGGGCATTACAGCTCACTTCAAGCCTATGCTTTAAAAAAAATATATTTCAAGCTGATCGCAACAACCTTGTCTGATCGTAATCTACAGATCAAGTAAGGTGAGTAGTGTTGGTCTGCTTGGGCATATTAATGGCTGTTAGATTCATCCTTTTAATAACCATTGAATGGTTTAATTTTGACCAAGCGTGGTGCAAAGGAAGACTGCATTTATGCCTATAAAGTGATGAAACTGCCAGTCATCTACCTCACACCTTCCTACTCAGCTAGCATGCTTTGGGAAAGATATATATATACCTGATTTATTTATTTTTGAATCAATGTAATAAATAAATAAGTAGTTTGGCCCTACTGTTGTAGCATATAACTTTGAGTACCATGCATGTCAGAATCTTTGCTTTGAGTCTTCTTGGGTGAGAAGTATGGGAAACAACATTTAACTTGCAAGAGCAATAATCAAGTCACATTTATTATTTTTGTCATTCATGGCATTTTGCTGTAACTGGTGGCTGCAGAGTAAGTAGGGTATTCATATTTTGATGTTTCAAAATTTTCCTGATTAATTATTGTTTATAGTAAATAATGATAATAATGTTACTTATAAAAGTAGTTATAATATTAATACAAGTATTATCGGATAATATTTATGTTATTATTATGAGAGTTGATAATATTACTATGACATTAGTATTTTTATATAAAGTTACAGTCTTATCAGTAATGAAATTTTAATAAATACGTTAATTTGGCTTCCTAGAGTTTACAACCGTGATTGAATTATCAATAAAATTGGATATTAATAAATTAACTCTGTAACAATAATTGTGTATAGTGTTAAATGAACAATTAGAATTTCAAATGACAAATTAAAAGTAGTAAAAAAAGAAAAGAAAAAAAAGAAGACACAAAATAAAGAGATTTTAGCATAGCGACAAGCTTAAAGGAGCTACTGATTTAATGTGAACGTATTGCTTCAGCAAAAATGTGAGTACTGAATCATTTGCAGCGCCTCCCACCATGTTGGTCCTCTGTACCTGTAACAAAACAAAAACAAACAAACAAACAAAAAAAAATCTTTAGAAGAGAATAACAGAATAAACAAATATTAAAAATAAATAAAATAAATTAGCATGCTCAATTTTCAACCGCGATCCCATTTACCTATGGCATCAATAATTTCTTGCTCTGCTAAAATCTTCTTTGCATGGCCGTATCTCACTTCCTTGCAGAGGCATGGAGGTGAAGAAAGTAAGAAGACAAAAAAAAAATTAAGAAAGAAAAGGTATAAGGGGGCGCTCCTTTCATAAAAATATAGGGGAGAAGATCCAATTAACGTCCCCCATTGAATAACTACCACCTCCATGCTCACTTAACCCCCCCCCAAAAAAATTCACTTTGATGCATTAAAAAACTTTATTTGATAGAACAAATAATTACAAAAACACCAATGGTTGCTCATTATAATTACAAAAACACTAATGGATGCTCATTAAGTGTTAAAGTGCATGTTTTAGAGTGGATTTAAGGCATAAACAAATATAATTGATGGAAATTAGAGTGGGCGGATACTGGGATATTAGGTGGCGGCAACTGGACAACACCTCTAAAAGGTGTCTTTTTGACCTCCGCGCACATATCCAATGCTCCCACACTCTACCGAATTGCCCAAAAGCCAAAAGCTTAGTTATAAGCTCTTAACTCGTGGGCGAAAAAAACCCATAATTTTTTTTTTCGATTCGACGCATGGTTTAGATTCTATGGTTGCACGAAGTTAGCCCTGGTGGATACTAGGTCTTCTCCCCTAGGTCTCCATAATTTCTTTTAAGAGAATACGAAAGCTAAGGAGTAAAGGACAAAGATTAGGAATGTAAATTTTAAGAGAGGAATATTTCTAATATTTTTTCCTTTTAGCTTCAATTAATTTCTTTCAAGATGTTAATTTATTTAGAATTATAATATTATATTATTTAGTAATTTAAAAACATAAAATTTCTCTATTCATGGTAAGTTAGAAGTTTTAATAAATAAATTAAGAATGTAAATTACTTTAAATTTTATTGTTAATAGATTTATAATTATGAGCATGTGTATTTGTTATAGTACAAATTTATTATATTAAATTGATTTAGGTTTTTGGAAATGAAGTTTAAGTTTGAATTAAGATCAATTTTTTTGACTAAATCCTCGCATCCACATTAAACGAAGGCAATCATTCATATGGAATATCATAACAATAATGTAATTATTAATGTAATCATAGTCTTTGGCTAGTTTAAAGTAGAATATTATTTCCTCCAAATGTAGACTGTATATGTGAGAAAAAAAATCTATATCTCTGAACAATCGTTCTACTTGGTTTAACATCTTAAATTCATGAGCTAAGGATAGCCTCATGATGATTTATTTACCTCGTGAAACATCTTTTTGTCTCAAAAAATAGTATCTACATTATATCGGTTTCAAATCAAGAATTTGGGTGGTATTTTAAACTTAAACACTTAATCCTCGCATAGGATTACTAATCGTTAAAGGGTGTATGAAATGGAAATTCGTACACCCACTCTTGCCTTTCCCTTTCCCCATTCTTTGATGGCATGTAGAGGATGATTCTACTCATCTAGTATCATTAGGTATTAATGTTACCTACCATGCATACATGCTAGATGATGTCATCAATGAGTAATTAAACAAAAAAAAAAAAAAAAGTTGGTTGTGTTTTTTTCCTTGTGCATAAAATTATGGGCATGACAATTTCTCAAAGACTAAGAATCATTGTCCCTCAATTGGTAACATATATTTGCATCATAAGCATTAGAATACAATACCAAAAACATAGACTCATTTGGTCTCATATATGGGCGAATTTTGTTCATGACCCTAGTAAACCAAGCATTAAAATTTGGCATAGACTCATTAAATCCTTTACTTATGCTAGTAAATTAATTGATTATTGCTATAGGATAAAATATGGGTTAGCTTTAAAAGATATAAATCAAGTAATTAATGGAACAAACATCAAAAACACATCAAGAAATTATCATATCAGCCCATACTCAATGAAATTAGGTTAGCAATATCAAAAAGATTCAAAAAAAAGAATGAAAACATACAATTCAAAGCAAATTGAATCAAAATGAAAGTGAAAACCTTAATCCCATTAGGGGATTATTCTCCAAGTGAATGGGGATTTCTCTATTAAGAAATTTCTCATGAATGTAAAGCTCAAAATGATAACTATGAATCATAAATAACTCAATGACCAAGATTGTGAATGAACTTTGAAGGAAAATTGAGTTGTTTATAGATTTAGAAAAATCAGATAAATGGTCAAGATTGAAGATCAAGAATGATGAATGAGAGGAAAGTAAGGACATGGATGAAGATAAATGGATGAAATTACACAAGAGCCCAAAATATCCCTATTTTCATGGAAAAGAGGTTAAAGGTATTTTGGAGGGAAAATATATATTCAAATTTAAAATTAAATTTGGTAATATTCCTTTTGGATGGAATATGTTGTTTAGATATTTTGGAGGGAAAAGATAATCTGAAAAAGGAATATTCTCTTTTGAAATAGGAATATTCTTTGTACAAATTGGAAGAAATTAGGAAATTAAATAATTATGAAAATTATGTAATTGTGAGGATAAGACTTGAAATTAGGATTTATTATTTAGATAATTAAAATTATTTACTTAAGTGGGATAGAGGAAAATTAGTTTTAATTAAATAATAAAAATTATTTAATCATGAAGGAAGAAAACTGAATTTAGTTAAATCATTCAAAATTATTCAATTAAAGGGGAAATTAGTAAGAAATGATGAAAAAGGTTGAATTAACCAAATAAAGTCAATTATTCCATTAAAAGATGAAAAAGGATGAATTTAATCAAATAATTGGAAATTATTCAATTAAATAGAGGAATAAGGTGAAAATGAGGAAAATGATGTTAATTGGTGAAATCAAGATGTGTGATACGTTCAGGACATTTCCAGGTGTCTAAAGTTTTTCCCTCTTTGAAGAAATGTACCTATTGCATTGTTTCAAAGAAATAATGCCCCATTGTGCCCCAATGAATGAAGAAATGATGGTGTGTTTCCCCTCAAGAGATCACCAAGAATTTTTTTTTAAAGTTAAAATCATGATAAGGTTACAAGAGTAGTTTTTTTGACAATCTAGGACAAAAAATAAGTCTTAGGAAGTTGATAAAGTAACCAGGATCGATGAACAATGTTGAAAAATAGGCTAGCAAGTCCACCGAGGGTGAGACCCTAGGGTTTGGGGGCCACATAGGATTTTAGGTTCAAAATATCCTCAATTTCAATCTTTGTTTTGTGAGAATTTAGAGCTCTAAGCATCAAATATTTAGGATACCTTCTACCAATATCATTCATTCCTCAGGTCCCACATCACATAGACCTAGTTCGATAGTTCTAGACACTAGTGGGAGTGGACTCACTAGTACATAATACTTTATATTTTTCTTGCATGTAGTTTTATGTGTTCAAATTTGTAGCCAAAGGTGGTTGAACACCCATAATACTGAGAGGGGAGGGTGAATCAGTATTCCTTCGAACCATTCAAACATTAGCCATCCAATTAAAAAAACAAATTCAATTGTAATAATGAATAAAAGGATGAAACATCCAAAAAATAACATGACATGTGAACACCAAGATTTTTACGTGGAAAACCCAAAATGGGAAAAACCTTGGTGAGGGTTAGCTCATAATATATTATATAAATGCTCATTAAAGGTGGAATCACTATCTAGTGGACTCATTTCCCATAGAGAATAAGATAGAATAAGAATTTCTTTTCTTACAACCTACTAAACTGCTACAAATTCATCTATAATATACTGGATTATAGTTCCATTGAAGTACAAAACAATCTCAACACTAATCTGGATCAATGCTCTGTTCTGCTCTACTTTGAATTCTCACACTTTTGCAATACAATTCACACAAATATAATCAAATTCTCATCATTTATGTCACTTTTCACTCATAATTCACACCATTCTTTTTACATCCCTAAAACATTGAAGTCAATCCATTATTTATATCCACATCTAGTGTAACTTCGATTAGGTCAGCCTAATTAGAAGTAACACACAAAATTGAACTTTTCATCCTTAAAACAATTCATCCACATCTTGTTCCTTAATTCAAAATTCAAATCACCTTAAGATAGGTCAGGATGGACCTATAAATAATCTCACATAGGATAGAAACACTTATTTATCCTTCACATAACATCAAATGTGTTAGTTCAGGCTCAAAATAAGACCTAAACACAAAACTTTGATTTATTTATCCAATTTGTCAAACGTGTGACTCAAAACTCGATCTCTCTTTGAATTACCTCTCAACTGACATCCAAAATCTTATCTTCAACATCACAAAAAAAAAAATTATTCATGAAGGAATGTAGAATCTCACACATCAACACTTTGTACAAAAAACAACTATAATATATAGGACTAAACTCTATCAATCATATCTTACTGAATATTTCACCAAACAACACAAAATATTGGATTTAGGTACATATGATTATCATAAAAACACTGTTAGAATCATAGAGTGACTCTTAATTTTCAATGGAGTGAAAACCCAAAAATTGACACGTTGAACCATTATATTATCAAAAGGAACACTTATCCAAATTTTTGTATAATTGTACTTTTTAAACCAACTTGTTCTATACAACTATTTTCAAGAATATTTCCAAACCATGCTAGAGTGATCACAATAATGTTGACATCAATTACAACACTAGATCAAGCAATATATATACACACCATGTTCATGTTTCCAAACTGCATCAACAACAACAAACTTCCAACAATCTCCCCCTTTATCATTGATGGCAACATGCATACAAGAAACATTCTAAGAATTTTTTTTTTTTCCCAAATATCTTACCCAATATCTTTCCAAGTGTTTCTCCAATTATTTATCCCCCTTACACACATATCCCAAAACACTTCAATACTTTTCAAGTATCTCTAAATATCTCTCCCCCTTTGACATCAATGGGAAAGGGTATACAAATATCAAAGAAAATTTTATAATCCCCCTTTGATATATATGTAAACAAAAATGACTAGAAGAGTGTGTCGAATCCCCCTTAGAGGCCTAACTAAAAACCTCTTATATCATCCACATACATCCAAAAAAATCTAAAAACTTGAAAATGCATAAAAATTCTAGAAATGGTCAACCTAAAGATGTTAACCCTCCTAGAAGATAAATTTCCACACAAATTTTCCTTCTTCCCAATGTCTCTTTGTTGCTACAAGTGTTCTATGTTGTAACTCAAGTTCCGCTAAGATTTCTTCTCCTTATTTCGAAGTACTGGGAGTAATATTTATCTTTTAAATCTTGTATGTGGTGGTAAGGGCACTTGAGACAGCCATATGCTTCATCTTTACCAAGTCCCTTATCTTCCCAAACTATTTGATTATGTCTTCTTTATGGCTCTACAAGGTAATGAATTTTTCATGTAATTACATTATGGTAGTCTAGGTCTAATAATATATATCTTATACCTGATCATAGGTCTTAGATGCACTGCTTATTTGTATCTCCATTTCATCTATGGCATATTTTATGCTTTGTGTGGTATTTGACCACTTCATGCAATACAAAAGTAAGGACTTTGCTTCTTCTTCACATACTTGAACATCTTTCAAAAAAATTGTAACTTTTTTGTGTTTATGTACACCTTTTTGTGATATCCAATAATTTATTCTTTGTAGGTCTTGCCTCAACTTCTATTTCATCTTGTCCTTTTAGTTTGAAGACATATTCCTTGAAGGAATTGTAGTGTCAAAAAATGGGTCATTTGACATTTTCACACTCATTTGGGTTCTCCTTGTGGATTTTGGCTTAATGTTTCCTTGATTTAGAACATTGTAATGTGGATAACACATTCACATTAGGTCTTGGGCCCTTGTGAACTAATGTATTTCAATGGTGCCTTGTAAAAGTGTTGTGAAGTGTTGTAACACACTTTCACACTTTTATAGGGTTTTATAAATTAACTAAGCATAATAAATATAATTTTAATCATAATTAACATTAATCTTACCTTATTTGGAGTGTTGTAAAGTTTTTAACAAACAAAATTCACATTCCTCTAGGATTGTAATTAATAATTGGGCTTTCTTATGCTTTAATTGGCCCTACTTTTCATCCACAAGCCTCATTTATTGCATCTTTTCAAGGATAATCGTGACACCAATCAGTAACCAATCATAATTTAGGTGTTCCTAGCTTGTGTGGTTGAGATTTAGTGTTTGGGACTCATTCACCACCTTGGGTGAATGAGTCCCACCTAGGTCATTTTGGCCCCGATGCAGGTTTCACATATTTCTAAGAACTTTTCATTTTTGGTCCCATACATTGTGCCTAGGTGGACTCATTCGCCACCTTGGGCGAATAAGTCCAATGTGACCAAAATTCAAATTTAATTCAAATTTTTGATTGTAGTTTATTCTCCTAGATTTGATGTCATCTTGTAGTGTTGTAATTTCAAGAATTCTTGCATAATTGAGTATAAATACAAGGTTCTTTCACTCATATTCACACCCAACAAATCAAGAATTCAAGAGTTCACAAGAGATAATTTACCATTCACAAGAGAATTCAAAGCATTTAAAGGGAATATTATCAAGCATTTTAGACCATTCTTCAAGTGTCAATCATCATGTCAAAGATTGCATTCTTCATGTTTTTTATTATGCTAGCAATTGTGATGTAGAGTCCATGATTCAAGTGAGCATTGCATTCAAGATGAAAATCATTCAAGAAAGAATCAAGAACCACATCCATTGTATCCATTTCAAGCATAATTGTAACACCTTACTACTAGGGTTTGGTGAGTTGCAACATTTTCTTTTTTTCATTCATCATTCATCATTCTCCATTCATATTTGCTTTCATTTCAAGGTTTAATTACCAACAAGGGGTTTTACCAAGGAAAACCACTATTCCCTATCCCCTAAACATTTTTCCCTCTTCTTTTGTGTGATTTGTAGGGATAGGATGCAAATTTTTCAAGAAGAGAAGTTGGAGAAGGGTATGTGTAGGATCATCATGGAAAAAAAAGGCCCTTAAGTGGCAAAAAATTTAGAAAAATCAGAGTTAGGAAACTTGACATAAAAATTTGAATAAGTTACCTATATTATTTAAAAAATATGTAAGAATATAATTTGTAGAAAATTGAATGTAGTTTCTAAATTACTAGGTTTATTTACAAAAAAATAAAATCTACTTGGTGAAAATTTGAAATTTGAATAGAGTAGTACTTAAATTTCAGGGGAAAAATAAGAAGTAGGTGTTTGTCTAACCATCCTAACCACATTAAAATGATAATATTTTTTTATAGTATTTTAGATATAAGTAGAATAATCATGTCCCAATGTGATGCATATTTTTTTGTAATTTTTTTCCAAGTAAATAAATAATTATAAATATTTTATGATAACTTTTAAAAAATATAAAGACTCGTATGTCTGACCACCTTAACTTGGTCAAAACTTCATGAAATTTATTTTTCTTCTTTTTTAACCTTATAGTATGTGAAGCATAGAATGTGACACATGTTTTGGATTCAAAAAATATGATACCGTTTGAAAAGCTATAGATGTTTTTCAATCAACCTAAAAATCAAGACTTTAGTCGTAATTCAATAGAAAATGAATAATAATTATTTATTAAATTAAAGGTAAAGCATAATTTATATTGGTAGAAAGTTGTGAATCTCCTTTAAAAAACCTTTTCGTTTCATCAATTTTGGGTAAAAAAAAAGTCGTTAGCCACATACCCATCATTTTGCCACTTTGTGGCCCATCATGGTCCTGCACATACCCAAAAAAGTTGTCAAATCTCTAAAGTTTTCAAAGTTGTCATCAAGCCTTAGAGAAGGTTGGAGAAGATCTACAGATGGGAATTTTGCAGTTTTAGATCCAGAAACCAGCCAAAAAGAGAAAATCAGATCGAGAGGCACAAAATCTAGTTCAAAACTTCTAGAAAAGAAGAACTAGACTGATTCATCATTATTGGTGAATGAGTCCCACTGTACAGGCCTGAAAAAGAGTTTTACAGATCTAGATACCCTTTTGGCTGAAACCTGTATCTCCACATTTTCCCAGAAGCAGGATTGATTCAACCAACTTGGTGAATGAGTCCTAGTCAACATCAACATTAGATTTCTTAGTGATCCAAACCTCTGTTCTGCCTTCTTCAGTCTCCCAAGTGCACACTTTTAGTTTCATAGATTTTGGTTACATTTTATTCATCTTTCTAGGTCATTTAGGGCTAGTTTGCATTCAATTAGAGTTTTGTTTTACAACTTTCATTACATTATCTTTTCCAAGTCTAAACTTGGTGGTGAAACCCTCATTAGCTATCATTCAATTCTTAGAAAAATCCCTTTGCAATATTTCAATCTCCTTTGCATTAAAATATCAATGGTTTAGTCTTGAGTGAAGAGTAAGGAAATTGTCTCTCCTTTTAGGTCCAAAACCCTAGAAACGAAAGAGAGAACACCATCTTCTTATTTTTCAGGAATCAATCAACAATTTTAAATTCTCCATTAAAGACAATGATGTGTCAATTCTTGTACCAAGGGTTATCTCCTGTAACTATTTTACTGTTTCATCCATTTTAACATTTTCTTTTGCATTAGTAGTTCTATTATTGATCTCATTCTCATGTTGAGCATCACCTATGTACATTTTTCCTTCCTCAATAATGTTGATACTAATTTCCTTTTTCAGGTTGTGACTTCCTTCTTGACTCCTTTTTTTACCAGAGAACTATCTATCACATTCATTTTCTTACTTGATCTCTTATAGCTATCAGAGGCTATTGAGAGTGCTTAGTAATACTTCTACATAGCCAGCATCTTTTTCTTGACACTTCATAATCTAGTTCTATGACCCAAATAGTTCTAGGTTCAATTGCTTCAATAATGAAAAAACAGTGGAAAAAAATGTTATTGTCTTTTATGTTGGACTCAAGGGAACACTGAGAGGGGGGGTGAATCGGTGTTCTGCAAATCTTATCTTTATTAATATGATATTACAACCATTTGAAAATTAAACCAAAAGAAACATGCAAACACACAAAGTAATCATCCACAACACCATAACACAAGGATTTTTGTATGGAAACCTTATTAGGGGAAAAACAACGACAAAGGTTAATCAATAATTTTAGTACTCAAATAAAAAAATTACAAAAGAGAATGCACTTGCAACTAGGAACACTACCTAGAGCTCACTGCTCAAAAGGGTTCAGGCTCACTTCCTTAAAAAAATACAGATTAAAACCATCTGAAGGTTGAATTGAAATAGTAGTATCTACTTATGCTAGGTAATAGTTCCAGTTAGGCTCATAGATTAGATTTTGGATCCTCTATCAGATTCTACACTTTTCTCTACTCTGCTCTACCCTTTTCTATTCTTCGCATCATAAATTCATGTTCAGATGAATTCACACTATTACCCTTCTAAAATTTTCACCACACACTAGTATATTTTGTATTCCATTCATTCACTATATCAAAATGATAAAACTGATCTCATATATATATCCACTATCAAGTATTTGATCATTCTTATTTCGGCTTCATAAAACATTAAGTGATTTTCAACTGTCGGAAAGATCCTTAATTAAATATTTATGCACACCATCCATAGTCATCCTAAACATAGTAGGGACCCAAATAAACATATCTGAACACAAAAGCATTTAATCAATTTATCCTTATACATCCATAATTACTATATTTGACAGATCGGCCTTCTAGCACAGATAACAAATAGATTAGTGCACCTGATCTCCTAGATCGTACACCAGTTAATGTGCATCAAGATAATTCATGAATAAGGTGTTACAAACATCAAAAAACCTTTCTCTGATATCCACAACACAAAATAACAGTTTGGTGAGGTATTCAGATTGACATTTATGCCTTTATCAGATGTCATGTTCTTCACTCTATTTTGTTGGTGTAAACCAAAACTTTACTATGGATCGGATGAATGACTTAGGTTTCCATCAATGAAAACACTAGAATCGATATTCTAGAGCAATCTCCCCCTTTGGAATTGATGGTAACACTTAGTGAAAAATGACTAAGTGTCAAAATCATTATGAGTATGAAGCTAGACTTTACTGCTCTCTCTCCCTTACGCTTCAAAAATTTCAAAACATAACTCCCCCTAAGATTGATGAGACAATTTTCACTGCACTCTCTCTCCCCCTATGACACCAATGACAAAGCATATAAACCATATGCCAAAAAATTTCTTGATAAAACATGTGTTCAAAACTCCCAAGACTTCAAAACTGATACAAAACTTTTGAAAAAGAGTTAGAAAATTATCTTATGATTTTCCTTCATTTCTGGAAGGAACTTCTTCCAAGCATTTGTTGTGATCCCAATGATTATAATCATGTTGTTATTCTTGGATTTCCTATTGACAATCTCAGTGAGAGATTCTAGAATTGTAATTGCTTCCTCTAGATTTTTCACCTTTTCTCAATATATCAACCATTTGTTCCAATTTGCATTCAATTAGATCTATCACTTTCCAAAAAGTGTCCACAAGTGTTTTCTTGGTGAATTGAAATTTTGTGTGCTCAAAATATAGCTCTCAAATATTTTTCTTGATTGTTTCATCTTGATCTTGAAACATATCAAATATTTTCCCAATCCCATTCAACTTTTTTTCAATCTACTCCAATTTCTCTTTGTATTTTCTAGCTGCATGAGACCAGTGGATGTAATAGTTGTAGATGTTATTAGCTTCACTTATGCATTTCCTCAAATCATTCATTTTCTTCTTCAATTTGGTAATTGATACCCTAAAATGTCCCTTCAAATGTGAGATAACTTAACCTTCTTCTTTGTCTTGAAACTCAGAGATCATTATTTCTTTACTGCATTCAATAATTTCTTCAAGTAGAATGTTCTGTAAAATTTCCAATTTGATCTTGCAGTGCTCAACATGAGCATTTAGTACACTCAAAATCGTATCCCGATCATATGATGGTCTGACAGACCATAACTTAGCAATTTTCTGCATTCCACCTTCCTCTTGAATAAGTTGTTGTAGCTTCTCTTTTGTTAGGTCATCTTCTTCTTCACTTGCCTCTAACATTTCCTTTTCTGGTTCTTGTTCATTTCCCTGTGGATCCTCAGTTTCTTCATTAGATTCTTCATCTGGTATTTCCATAATTTCCTATTCATTTCCTTTTCCTTCAATTCTAGGAATATTGCATTCTGAAGGGATATATTCAATAGTTCCTTTTTCTCTTTTCTAATTTTTCTCCATGCCACCGAAAGAGGAACCAACTTCAATTTTTCTTACCGGAAGAGAAATGTTGACTGAGTCACACTTTCCAAGAAAATTCTTAAAGAAATTTTCAAAATTTTGATCCCAATTAGCCAAGCTCTTGGAATATGAATATATTTGTTTGCATGTCAGTTCATTTTCTTTCCACACTACATTGTTGATCATTGGTAAACAATTCAATAAATACATTACTAAACATATAATC
Organism: Sequoiadendron giganteum; assembly: GCA_007115665.2. Classification (NCBI taxonomy): domain Eukaryota; kingdom Viridiplantae; phylum Streptophyta; class Pinopsida; order Cupressales; family Cupressaceae; genus Sequoiadendron; species Sequoiadendron giganteum. The sequence goes on from CM021110.1 coordinate 324,346,131, forward strand.
AAAGTACCGAACTTGAAAGGGTAACTTGTCTCTTTTGTTAATTGCACATTCTATATCAGTTGATCCTTTATCAATCCACACAAGTCAAAGTCTTGAATTTCAATTATCATTTTGTCAGAGATGTAAACTGCACCAGCTGAATTTTCCCCTTCTCTATTTCTGAAAAAGACTTTATATAATATTTTGTGCATAATGTACTTTGTAATAGGATTCTTGATTGTCGAAATTATCAGTTCCCTCTGATCTCCAATTACTTCGATTAGGGTTTCAACTTCTTTGTTCCAGATGGATTTCTTCCTCGGTATGTCTCTAACTTTGCATAATCCAGTCAAATTTTTGATTGCCGCCTTTGAAATGATGTAGGGTTTTTCTAGAATCAAAGTGTCATTATGCAATCTATTCAAAATAAATTTAATGAATTCCGCATTCTTGAAATGGGGAAACTCATTCCAAATATCCAAATTCTTGTGTTTGGCTTCATTCAACCTCTTCACTTCATCAGGCAACAAAATTTTTCTCATGGACCTAATCTTTCCACTGTGGTATTCATACAAAATGATTGACCCTTTGATTTTTTCCATTCTTTCTTTCGTATTTTAAGTTTATTGAACTCACACTAGATTATACGAAAAAATCCAAAAACAACTAAAATCCTGATGAGTTTCAAGAATTGTCAGCGAATAAATTTTACTGCTTTAAAATTCCTCTATCGAGTGATCTCCTTCTTTTCTCCTTCCATGCAAAGTGACAAATGAGGGTTCCAACTTGTCTTTCATAGTTTGTACACTTCTAATAAATGCACTTTCCTTAGGTTTTTTAGATACTCTGTTTTCTCAAACAACGATAGAAAATTTTTTCTATGGACCTATGATTCTTTGAATACTCTTGTGAAAGTTCTCCAAAAAACTCTCCATATCATTGATACACATTTTTTACCATCCTTTGCGATTTGGTACCATCTACAGACAGGGGAAAAAGGATTTTCTTGAAAAACTCCCCCCAGGCCAGTGGCCTAAAATTAAATTTCGGAAGGATTAACGAAAGCAGGTTCCAATGCAGAACCATTTCTAGCATCAAAAACGTTCTTCCTTACCCATGTATTCTTCATTTGATCTCTTATTTCATCTATAGTCACTTTTCCTTTTCCTTTGTCATCTTTCTCTATATTTTTGCCTCTGTATACCGGACCTCTTCTTTCCACATTTTTGTTTCTACAGAATCTTGCAATGTGACCATATTTATTGCAATTGTAGCACATAGTATCTCCTTGTCCAGACCAATAATTCCATTGATTTCTTCTTGATCTGCATTGATTAGCAATGTTTCCAAGTCTTCCACGTGTAAAACATTCAATATTCCTTCTATTGACAGAGTAGTTCACAAATTTCTAAATTCAATTGATTTATGACCAAATTTATTGCAATTAAAAAGTAATCCATTAAAATTTTGAGCATTATGTTGTCTTACCGGATACCTTCCACCTTTATCCATCAAGTTTCCTTGTTTGAAATTCTTTTGTTCGATTTTGGAACTTTCTCCCTTTTCATATCCAAGACCTCTCTTATAATTTCCACTCTTATATCCTTGAGTCAGCTCATCAATCTTAACTGAACTGATCTTAAACTTCTCCTTATATTCATTTGCAGTAGTAAGTTCATTTCTAAGAATAACAATTTGTTTTTCAAGTTCTTCTCCATTGTTTCTGAATTGTAGTAGTTCACTTTCCATCTGAATGAATTCTCCATTTACTCTTATACATTCATCAGATTTATCCTTTAATGATTGAGCAAGGTTCTCTTCATTCTTCTTCCTTTCTTCAATCTCTTTAGTCAACTATATCACCATAGATTCTATTTCATATTTTAGGGTAGCATTATCTCTGCAAGATTTTCACATTCTTCAGTTATTTCCTTCAAAGTCTGATTTAGGTGAGCATCATCCATAGTTTTGTTCTCTTTTTATTGTATTTGATCACAAATATCCTTTCTCTTCTCCCTGGATTTAACAATCCGATCATTCAATGTCTAAATGAATTTCTCAACATCTTTAAGATTCGCTCTCAATTCCCTAACTTCTTCTTTAAACTAATCAAGGTCATCAAGTGCCACCAAAAGCTTCTATTGAAGACTACCAAAGACCATCACATTCCAAGATCCACCTCAAACTGCTAAACTTCTTCCAAGGAACTAGATGCTCTGATACCAATTGTTGGACTCAAGGGAACATTGAGAGGGGGGGTGAATCAATGTTCTACAAATCTTAGCTTTATTAATCTGATATTACAACCATTTGAACATTAAACCAAAAGAAATATGCAAACACACAAAGTAATCATCCACAACACCATAACAAAAATATTTTTTCATGGAAACCTTGTTAGGGGAAAAACCACAGTGGAGGTTAATCCACAATTTGAGTACTCAAATAATTTTTTTACAAAAGAGAATGCACTTGCATTTAGGCACACTACCTAGAGCTCACTGCTCAAAGGGAAGTATCACTCCCTTACAAAAGTTTAGATTAAAACCATCTAAATGTTGAACTGAAATAGTAGCATCTACTTATGCTAGGTTATAGTTCTGGTTAGGCTCATAGATTATATTATGGATCCTCTATCAGATTTTGCACTTTTCTCTACTCTGCCCTTTTCTGCTCTTCACATCATAAATTCATGTACAGATGAATTCACACTATTACCCTTTTGAATTTCGTATCACACACTAGTATAATTCATATTGTATTCATTCACTATATTGAAATGATAAAACCGATCTCATATATATATCCGCTATCAAGGATTTGATCATTCATATGTCATCTTCATAAAAAATTAAGTGTATTTCAATTATCGGCTAGATCCTTAATTAAATATTTATGTGCACCATCCATAGTCATCCTAAACATAGTAGGGACCCAAACAAACATATCCAAACACAAAATCATTTAATCAATTGCTCCTTATACATTTGTAATTACTATATTTTACAGGTCGGCCTTCTAGCATAGATAACCAACAGTTTAGTGCACCGGATCTCCTATATCGTACACCAGTTAATGTGCATCAACATACTTCATGTATAAGGTATTACAAAAATCAACAAACCTTTCTCTAAGATCCACAATGTAAAATAACAGTCTGGTGAGGTATTCAGATCGACATTTATGCCTTTAACCAGATGCCCAATTCTTCACTTTGTTCTATTGGTGTAAACCAAAAATAGACTATGGATCAAATGAATGACTTAGGTTTCCATCAATGACAAAATTAGATGCCATATGCCAACATTTTATGTATATTTTACCATACTTCTAGGAATAATTTTTCTTCCATTCATTCTCCTTTGAAATATTGTAAAGAATTCTACAAGGGCATCATCTTGAGCATTCATATCACCAATATTTTGCATGTAGTCTTTTATCTAATGTTCAATAGGATTTTCACTTGTCCTATTAACTTTCCTAACCATAGGAACTTCTATTGAGAAGTAGAAATGTAAACAAATCACCAATGCTCCATACTTGAATATATTCTTCTTCTTCTTAATCTTCTTCAGGTTCTTCATCAATTGTTGTCAGAGAAACTCACAAAGGTCATAGTCAACATTGTTCTCAACCATATCCTATGTCATATGAACTGGGAAGGAAAATATTGAATTGTCTCTATTTGTATAGTAAAATTTTTGTCCAATTACCATTGTTCCATATCTAACTACCTGGTTTCTAATAGGATCCAATGTGAGGGATTTTTGTTCAAGTGTAGCATTTGTTCTTTCCATTACTTTGTTCTTCTTAATGGAATTTAGGACCGGAATTGGTCTAGATTACCACAAACAAGTTATTTCTCTAATTAATTCCTTATTTATTATATGAGGTCCATCAATCCTCATGAATTGATCGTGAATTCTACTTAGTACCATTCTAACATACTTTTCTTTGTAGTCAAAATACGGAAACTCTGTCCACACATCCAATCTCTTCTCATTTAGGATTCTGTATTTTTGCTCCAAGTTTAAATCATCCTCAACCAAATCATCCAACCATTGTTTAGATAATTTTCTAGGAGATAATTGTTCCATATTTCCATGAATGCCATAATATTTTTGGTTGGTAGAACTCCATAGGGAATGTGTGAAAATGCACCTAAAGGATTATCTATTAAGACTTTGGAGGAATATCTCTTAAACTATGGTTGAAATATCTATGAAACATCTACAAATTTTCATATCCCCGTAGAATTCAATTTATTTTAAAATGATAATTCCAAAAAAATAGATTATGCACTAATTTCATAAATACCTTTGGTTCTTCTCGGCACATTAGTTACTAGAGGATTTGATTGGTTAATTTTTTTTTATGCAATCATCCTTGTGTTTTTTCTTCTATAAAATTTTACAATATGTCCAAGCCTACTACAATTGCTACATATGTCATTTCTTTGAACATTATTCCTTCCATTCATTTTGGATCTACATTGATTAGCTCTATGTTCAAATCCATAGCATGTGTAACAATAACCTTTGAAAGATTGAACCATTCTACCATTTCTATATATGCAATCACCATTTGAATTCTACATTCATTTTCTCTATGTCTAAATTTTTTGCATGTAAAAAATTAACCACTAAATGACGAAACATTTTGATTCATTCTACTTGTACACTCCATTTCCCTATGCCCATATTTATTGCAAGAATAAAAAAAACCATTAAAAAAAGGGTACCTTTGAGCATTTAGTTATTTGATAGGGGGTCTTCTTGCATTGTTTCTTTGATTTTGAAACTTACCATTGTTCTTTTTGTCTTCATTCTTCTCTAGTTTACCGATATTCTTTCCATTAGGTGTCTGATCTACTTTTGAGATTTTTCCTTTTTCAAGTCCTAGGCCACCTTTGTCTTTACATGCTTTTTGACCGAAAATCAACTCATCAAGTATTGTAGAACTTGTCTTGAATTTTTCCTCATGAATTATTTCTTTCTCTAGATATGATCTTAGATTTACCACTTCTTGTTCAAGCCTCATGCATTCATTATATTTTATTTCCACCATTGTGTTTAAACATTCCTCAATATTTTTCTTTTCTTCCACTTGTAGTTTTAATCTGATGATGTTCTCATTTGCATGTTTCAATTTTATATTGACTTCCCTATGTCTTTCTTTGAACTTCTTCTTAATTATATGATACATTCATTTTCCTCTTTTTGATCTTCCTTTAGATCTTTATTTTCATCTTCAAAATTGTTAAGATCTTCTAGAGAAACTTTGAGTTCTCCATCTCTGTCAAGCATGCCATCTTCTTTTGTAGAGACAATAGAAAGAATCTCTTCCAAAGGAATAAGAAACTTTCTATCATCCATGTGTTCAAACTCCAAGATCTTCCCAAAGCGGTCAAGCTCTATCTAGGGATCCAATATCTGATACCAATTGTTGAACACACAAAATACTAAAAGGGGGGTTGAATCAATATTCCTTTGAACCATTCAAACATTAGCCATCCAATTACCAAAAAAAATTCAACTACAATAATGAATGAAAACATAAAACATCCAAAAAATAACATGAAACATGAACACCAATATTTTTACATGAAAACCCAAAAATAGGAAAAACCATAGTGAGAGTTAGCTCACAATATATTATATCCTTATATGTAGTATATTAGAAAAATTCTCACTACAGGTGGACTCGCTATCCACATAGAATAATATAAAAGAAAGATGTGGCTTATAGCCTACTAAACTATTAAAAATGCATCTACAATATCTTTGATTACAATTATAATGAAGTACAAAATAATATTTGCACTGATCTAGATGAATGCTCTATTCTGCTCTACTCTGGATTCACACTTTTTGTAATGCCCCACCAAGTAACCCTAAAGGAAGTTGTAATTAACGACTTAAGCAAACCATAATTTTTTTATAAAGTGTAATTAACATACACATTCACTTACTAATTAACACCAACCTCTAAGGCTACAAGGTTGGGATTACTTAAACCCACACATACATCTTACATATAACCATAGAATTAAATGACATTATATAATAAGTATTAAATCAACATAAATTTATAACATAACATAATGAGATAACCATCCAAGATACAATTTTCATAATCATTAACATAATCAATAGTTACATCTCTCATTCCCAAAATGAGGCAATAGTGCAAATGTGTTACAATTACATAACTCCACCTCATAAACATAAGAGAGATAAAATAACTTATACAAATTGAAATAATACAATTCTTGAATTTAAAACAAGAACTATGAATTGTCCATCTAGATGTCTCGCCACCAAGTACCGGAGATAAATGGGGACCCAACGGTGTATGGTGCATGTTCCAACCAGCCAAGTGGTACCTGAAGGCCCACCCCCCATGCTAGGAGATAGTAACAACATAACATGGACAAATATCTACAACCTCTAACCATAGGCAGACTCATACTGACACAACCAACCAAAGAACTAAACAAGTACAACTCACACATCACTGACATAGGTCACATTGCTTCCAGACATAAAATAGATGAATTATTTTCAGATAACCATACACATAAAACAAATACCAACTGTTGTCCTAGATAGAGTGTCATCGCACAACTCATAATGAGTTACCCTAAATGGATCTTCATAGGCTCTGGTATTCCTGGTGACCTCTATCGACCCTCGGCCCTCATACTTACTAATGCAGAATCAACTACCTCTCGTATGGACAAGATAAATGACCTTGCCATTTTAGGCCTTCCCACTCACTCCAAGCCTAAACAAGAACTTATGACTATGAGTGAGGCTAGAACTTATCTTTTTAGTGTGACCTACTCCCCAAATTTTAGTACAATTTTAGTTATCACTTGATTAAACTACTTCCATAGGTTACCCAATCTTACCTCTTATGGGCTTTGGCCCCCACTGGAAGCCACTCTTCTATTCGACAACACACAAAAAAACTAATCACCAAGGGGATCACAAATGCATACAACCTAGGTATCATAGCCACTTCATCTCTAGGAGGAAACAAATAATGAAGCTCACTCCTACAATTGGAGGCAACAAAACAAATAGTCCACTCCTTCCAAAGGAGGTACAAAACATCCCCGTTCGTGGAAACCAGGTAAATTACTAAAAAGACACTATGCACTACCCAAGGAAAAACAACTGGTTGACATAATGAATCGACAACCCTCATCCTCTAAGATCCTCTGGAAGACTTAAAAACTTGAAATAACACTTAACCCATTTCCCAAAACACAACTTGATGAAAAGGTTACAAAAAGCATTCAAGTCATAGTTCAAATCTAATATTAGGATTTCCTAAATCCATCCTCAATCAATAGGTAACATTGACAAAATCAAAGACACAATAACTGGGTTAACTCAAATATTCATATAACCCTATTACCTCTTTTATTATTGGAAGTTTAAAACAATTAAACTCACTTCCCTTTACAAAATACAAAGAAAATAAAACATTTAAGGCAATCACAAGGAAATTACTATTTTTGGATATTCTAAATCCATACCCTTACATACTACATTCACAATAATATAATTGCCCTAATAGAAAATAAATAAATTAAAGTAATTAATTTCCTCTTCAATATAATCAATTCCTAAATTTACTTTTAAAAACAACATAAATCCATGCAAGTAAATCCTTTCCATTTCCTAACCAAATCCCATATCTCTTCAACTAACCATGTAAAAACATGTAATTTATTATATATCTTTTTCCTTATCATTTAACCATGCATTCAAATCTTATCTTTTAAAATCTCTATGCAAAACTCAATTACATGCGTCTAAATAAAACAACATAAAATATTGCATATACTCCCAATAGAAACTACTCATGCAATATATACATTAAATATATATCAATTTATTTAACTCTATATATGTATTCATTATAATATCTACTATCTTTTACAGAGTATCCATTTGATAAATTTGAAATAATTAAAATTCTATTAATAATATTCCATAAAATATATATACAAATATACATATATACATTATATATATTTTACCTCTTATATTTATAATGTATACATATATATTTAATTTTGATTAAATTTAATATGTAATTATGAATTTATTCAGAGGCGGCGGAATTAGGTTATATATATATAAAAAAAAAATCTTAAATAGATTGGGGAGGGGTCAGTTGTAGCCGAACCCCCCCTCCTTTCCCTCCTTGGCACGACCATCACAGGGGTTGCACTGCCATATGAGGCAGCGCTCCCTCCATTAAGTCGAGGAAGCTGCCTCATAAGGCAACATCAACCTCCATATGTGGGGCCGTGGGGTGTGTAATGCACTCCGACCCAAAATACTACCCCATCTCTAAACAAAAACAACGAATATTTTATTCGCCTACTTTTCTTTTAATACAATTTTTTTTAATATTTCTCTAGCAATACGTCGGTCGTACGATGGTGAAAATTAACATTTAAACTAGTATTTTATTAACATAAAATATGTATATATATATAAACTCGATATATATATATTTAAAAAATGGATTTAACATAATAAAGAAGTTGGCGAAATTTTATAAAAACATTCACCTACAGGTGAAATTATGCAATTTTTCTAGAGAACAACCAAAATTCATAGAGGTTCAAAATTGATTCGTTTAGTCCATTTTCTTGAATTCATAAACAATAAAAGAACAAGAAAACTAAAAGGGATCTAAGTTATAACCATAAGTTTTCAAATCCTCTAGTTTTCTCCACCGCAATTTCTATAGAGGTTTTAGAAATAAATTTATTTTCTACAGTGAATTAAATTTTCTAAAACAAATCTGAATGTGTAGTTTTACCCATAAGTTTGATTTAATAAATGAACTAGAAATTTCCTCAAATAAAATAAATTCAACATATAATTTCCCTGAATAAATTTCATGAGAACAACAGAAGCTTTTAAGTTTATTTATTTATTTTCTTAATTCTAACATCAAGTTCTTTTCCTAAATAGATTTAACAAACAAATCTCTAATCACTAAAATTTTAAAAGAAAACCAACAACAATACAAAAATACAGAAGAAAACCTGAGCCAAGAAGCTTCGGGAAAAGGAAATTTGATGCAGAGCCTCCTCCAAATCTTCCACAACTTCTATCCAACAATCTAGTGATTCCAACCCAGAAAGAAACCAACAAACACAACAAGATTTTCCAGAACAATTCCAATGTAATTCCATAGCCAAAATTTTTCCCAAAACAATCCTCTTCCTCTCAAAAATTTTCTTCGTGAATGAATTTGCAACAAACTCTTCTAATTAATTAAACTTACACATGCTGGCATAATTGAAAATATCCTCAACAACCAAATCTAATTTGTATTTAATTTAAAAATTCTAAATAATAAATTGACTCCAAAATTTGAAACTAATTTCCCAATTAAACTTAAATTCAAAAATACATTACATTATTTGCTTTCTTTTAATTTACTCAACATAAAACTTAATTAATTAATTTTAATTATTTAATAAATAAATTCAACCCTTTTGGGAATAATTTTAATTAATTAAATAGATTAAATTTAATTAAATTAAATTTTATTAATAAATTTAAATATAATTTCTATCCACAATTTTAATTTTAATTTAAATAAATAACTACTTTTAAACAATGCAATTATTCTAGATATTAATTTAATGAACTTGCACCTCTCATAATCAAATATCATGCAAACAAGGTAAACCACGACTCAAAAAACATGACTAACAACACACTAAGGCTAGGGCGTAAAATTGACACAAGTTACCTAGCTACTATCTCCCGTTCAACTTAATCGTTTGATCGACATGCTCAGACCTGTGAAACTAGGTGGAGTCGATGTCATGTACTTGCAAACCTGAAAACCAAGTAAACAACATCATATCGCATAAACAACATAAAATACACACGGTGAAGAGGAAATCATGGAATCGTAAAGCACTCGCAAGTGAGTGATGTGAACCCATCCCCTTCACCAATACACTCATCAACACTGACACTTCCATCCTACTTAATAATCTCATAAGAAAATACATGGTATATCAACTAACATCATTACACCAATTAAAGCATGTAAACTAAAGCATCAAATAAACCAAATCACATCACATAATAGTTTTTCGCTCTATAAATAGCGATCAAATATACACACAAGATAAAGTATCTGACTAACCAGAAACATAAATCAAAGCAAAAACCAGGACACACTATCTAGTCCAGAAAGAAAAATGGAGGGGTGTTACATTCTCCCCCCAAAGGGTTAGTCTTACTCCTGGAAGCCTTTACACAATTAGGGATATAACTCCCTGAAAAAAATTGCATCAAATCAAAACCTTGACCCCCCAAGGACGAGTATCCTGTACTACATGACCAACACTAGAAGTCTCAACCCCAACACCCTAATATCTAGGTTGATGGTTATCAACAACAATATATGCACGATGATACCTACCTGCATCCCCTATTGTCAACTCTAAAACTGTTGGTCCCTGACCAAATCCATAAGTCTTCTGATGCAGACAACTCCTAGCAAGGTGGCCCTGTTGACCACAAGAGTAACACTCGGTGTTACAACCAAACCCAATGCCTCCTATTGGTGTAGTAGACTACTGCATACAACCCAAATCAACTGTAGACAATGAACTCTGGGTTGCCTATACCTTTTGATTGTGCTTATTGCGCCACTAGTTTCGGTTCCTTTTAGGCGAAGAACCACTATCCTCCTGATACGAATGTGAGTCCTTATGCTTTCCAAGCGCACTCTGTTGTTTCCCACTCTAAATAGGCTCCTATTGAGTCATTGGTGATCCAACTCCCTGAGTCTGACCCCATCGTGCATTAGACCCAGCTACAGAACCACTGCTAATCTACACACCTAAATGACCTCCTAGTGCCATAGCTAAGTTCTCCTTAACAAGTCGTGCCTTCTCCACAGCTGTCTCCATAGATTTGGGTTCAAATACCCACACACTACCACTAATACGGAGATTGAAACCCTTGATGAAATGTTGCACGTGCATCCCCTCGTCATCTCCTATTCCTGCATACTGTTTAAGTTCATAGAAACGTCTCTTGTACTGATCTATGGTCATGGCTAGCTGTTGTAGGGCTTGGAACTCATCACCCCTGCACTGACGCCAATGGTTAGAAAGAAAGCAGGCTCTAAACCACTCAAGGAATATCCCCCATGACATAATATTCATATCAATATGGAGCTTCTACACCTCACGTCTCCACCAAGTAGTCGCAAACCCTTGCAGGTGCATTATAACACACCGCGGTTTAGTATTACTATCAAATGGATGCATAGAAAAGCATCGATCAAGACCTATCAGCCAAGTCTCTACCTCTAAACCGGTGCCTACTCCATCAAACTGAGGTGGTTGTGACCGAATCAAATCTCTCATGTAGGAAGAGTTTAACATCCCTGACTGTGTCGTAACTGTGATCACACCAGGATTAACCTCTGGTACTTCTTGTCTCAGACCTAGGAGTGCCAAGGCCTCCTCAAGAGCTCCATGAGTAGCTTCAATCCCTAGAGGATCTAGCTTTCCACCACCACCTGTGCCAATATGTGAGGCCTTTTGTTCCTCTTGCTCAAGTATAAGCGAAACATAAGGTGGCGAGTCATGTTGACACCCCTAACGACCGTCTACCTGGCCATGTCCTCATCTTTTGCCTCATTTGCATCTAGGAGGCATACTCCTATACAAAACCAAAATGGTATTAGAAAAGGTACACTTGGAAACCTACACAACTAAGCTTAATGGGTACATCATAATCCAAGAGCACCCAATGTTTAAACCTAGGCTTTGATACCATGTGTAATGCCCCGCCAAGTAATCCTAAAGGAAGTTATAATTAACGACTTAAGCGAACCAAATTTTTTTTATAAAGTGTAATTAACATACACATTCACTTACTAATTAAAAACAACCTCTAAGGCTACAAGGTTGGGATTACTTAAACCTACACATGCATCTTACATATAACCATAACATTAAATGGCATTATATAATAAGTATTAAATCAAGATAAATGTATACCATAACATAATGAGATAACCATCCAAGATACAATTTTCATAATCATTAGCATAATCAATAGTTACATCTCTCATTCCCAAAATGAGGCAATAGTACAAATGTGTTACAATTATAGAATTCCACCTCAAAAACATAAGAGGGATAAAATAACTTAGACAAATTGAAATAATACAATGCTTGAATTTAAAACAAGAACTATGAACTGTCCATCTGGATGTCTCGCCACCAAGTACCAAAGATAAATGGGGACCCAATGTTGTATGGTACATGTTCCACCCAACCAAGTGGTACCCAAAGGCCCAACCCCCATGCTAAGAGATAATAACAACACAACATGGACAAATATCTACAACCTCTAACCATAGGAAGACTCATACCAACTCATACTGACACAACCAACCAAAGAACTAAACAAGTAAAACTCACACATCACTGACATAGGTCACATTGCTTCTAGACATAAAATAGATCAAATATGTTCAAAGAACCATACACATAAAACAAATACCAACTGTTGTGCTAGACAGAGTGTCATCGTACAACTCATAATGAGTTACCCTCAACAGATCTTCATAGGCTCTGGTATTCTTGGTGACCTCTACCAACCCTCGGCCCTCATACTTACTAATGCGGAATCAACTACCTCTCGTACGGACAAGATAGATGACCTTGCCATTTCAGGCCTTCCCACTCACTCCAAGCCTAAATAAGAACTTGCGACTATGAGTGAGGCTAGAACTTATCTTTTTAGTGTGAAGTACTCCCCACATTTTAGTACAATTTTAGTTATCACTTGATTAAACTAATTCCATAGGTTACCCAATCTTACCTCTTATGGGATTTGGCCCCTACTGGAAGCCACTCTTCTATTTGACAACACACAAACAAACTAATCTCCAAGGGGGTCACAAGTGCATACAACCTAGGTATCATAACCACTTCATCTCTAGGAGGAAACAAATAATGAAGCTCACTCCTACTATTGGAGGCAGCAAAACAAATAGTCCACTCCTTCCAAAGGAGGTACAAAACATCCCCATTCATGGAAACCAGGTAACTTACTGAAAAGACACCATGCACTACCCAAGGGAAAAATAACTGGTTGACATAATGAATCGACAAACCTCATCCTCTAAGATCCTCTAGAAGACTTACAAACTTTAACTAACACTTAACCCATTTCCCAAAACACAACTTGATGAAAAGGTTACAAAAATCATTCAATTCATAGTTCAAATCTAATATTAGGATTTCCTAAATTCATCCTCATTCAATAGGTAACATTGACAAAATCAAAGACACAATAACTGGGTTAACTCAAATATTCGTATAACCCTATTACCTCTTCTATTATTGGAAGTCTAAGACAATTAAACTCACTTGCCTTTACGAAATACAGAGAAAATAAAACATTTAAGGCAATCACAAGGAAATTACTATTTTTGGATATTCTAAATCCATATCCCTTACATACTTCATTCACAATAATATAATTGCCCTAATAGAAAATAAATATATTAACGTAATTAATTGCCTCTTCAATATAATCAATTCCTAAATTTACTTTTAAAAACAACATAAATCCATGCAAGCATACCCTTTCCATTTCCTAACCAAATCGTATATCTCTTCAACTAACCATTTAAAAACATGTAATTTATAAAATATCTTTTTCCTTATAATTTAACCATGCCTTCAAATCTTATCTTTTAAAATATCTATGCAAAACTCAATTACATGCATCTAAATAAAACAACATAAAATATTACATATACTCCCAATAGAAACTACTCATGTAATATATACATTAAATATATATCCATATATTTAACTGTATATATATATTTATTATAATATCTACTATCTTTTACATAGTATCCATTCGATAAATTTAAAATAATTAAAATTCTATTAATAATATTCCATAAAATATATATACAAGCATATATATATATATATATATATTTAATTTTTATTAAATTTAATATGTAATTCCGAATTTATTCAGAGGTGGTGGAATTAGGTTATATATATAAAAAAAATATAAAACAAAAAATATCTTAAATAGATTGGGGAGGGGTCAGTTGTAGCCGAATCCCCCCTCCTTTCCCTCCTTGGCGCGGCCATCATAGGGGTTGCACTGCCATATAAGGCAGAGCTCCCTCCACTAATCGGAGGGCACTGCCTCATAAGGCAGCCACAACCTCCATATGTTGGGTGGTGGGGTGTGCAATGCACCCCCACCCAAAATACTACCACATCTCTAAATAAAAACAACGAATATTTTATTCGCCTATTTTTTGTTTAATACGATTTTTTTTAATATTTCTCCAGCAACGCGTCGGTTGTATGGCGGCGGAAATTAACATTTAAACTAGTATTTTATTAACATAAAATATATATATATATATATATATATATATATATATAAACTCACTATATATATATATATAAAAGGATTTAACATAATAAACAAGTTGGGGAAATTTAATGAAAACATTCACCTAGAGGTGAAATTATGCAATTTTTCCAGAGAACAACCAAAATTCACAGAGGTTCAAAACTGATTCGTTTAATCCATTTTCTTGAATTCATAAACAATAAAAGAACAAGAAAACTAAAAGGAATCTAAGTTATAACCATAAGTTTTCAAATCCTTTAGTTTTCTCCACCACAATTTCTATAGAGGTTTTAGAAATAAATTCATTTTCTACAGTGAATTAAATTTTCTAAAAGAAATCTAAATGTGTAGGTTTACCCATAAGTTTGATTGAATAAATTAACTAACAATTTCCTCAAGTAAACTAAATTCAACACATAATTTCCCTGAAGAAATTTCACGAGAACAACAAAAGCTTTTAAGTTTATTTATTTATTTTCTTCCTTCTAACAACAAATTCTTTTCCTAAATAGATTTAACAAACAAATCTCTAATCACTACAATTTTAAAAGCAAACCAAGAACAATACAAAAACATAGAAGAAAACCTGAGTGAAGAATCTTCAGGAAAAGGAAATTTGATGCAGAGCCTCCTCCAAAGCTTCCACAGCTTCTATCCAACAATCTATTGATTCCAACCAAGAAATCAACCAAGAAACACAACACGATTTACCAGAACAATTCCAATGTAATTCCACAACCAAAAAGTTCTCCAAAACAATCCTCTTCCTCTCCAAAATTCTCTCTGTGAATGAATTTGCAACAAACTCTTCTAATTAATTAAACTTACACATGCTAGCATAATTGAAAATATCCACAACAACCAAATCTAATTTGTATTTAATTTAAAAATTCTAAATAATAAATTGACTCCAAAATTTGAAACTAATTTCCCAATTAAACTTAAATTCAAAAATACATTACATTATTTTCTTTCTTTTAATTTAATCAACGTAAAACTTAATTAATTAATTTTAATTATTTAATAAATAAATTCAACCCTTTTGGGATTAAATTTAATTAATTAAATAGATTAAATTTAATTTAATTAAATTTTATTAATAAATTTAAATAAAATTTCTATCCACAATTTTAATTTTAATTGAAATAAATAACAACTTTTAAACAATGCAATTATTCTAGATATTAATTTAATGAACGAGCACCTCTCAGAATCAAATATCATGCAAACAAGGTAAACCACGACTCAAAAAACATGACTAATGACACATTAAGGCTAGGGCATAAACTTCACACAAGTTACCTAGCTACTATATCCCGTTCAACTTAATCGTTGGATTGACACGCTCAGACTTGTGAAACCAGGTGGAGTCGATGTTATGTACCTACAAACCTGAAAACGAAGTAAACAACATCATATGACATAAACAACATAAAATACACACGGTGAAGAGGAAATCATGGAATCGTAGGGCGCTCGCAAGTGAGTGATGCGAACCCGTCCCCTTCACCAATACACTCATCAACACTGACACTTCCATCCTACTTAATAATCTCATAAGAAAATACATGGTATATCAACTAACATCATTACACCAATTAAAGCATGTAAACTAAAGCATCAAATAAACCAAATCACATCACATAATAGTTTGTCGCTCTATAAATAGTGATCAAATACACACACAAGATAAAGTATCTGACTAACCAGAAACATAAATCAAAGCAAAAACCAGGACACACTATCTAGTCCAGAAAGAAAAATGGAGGGGTGTTACATTCTCCCCCCAAAGGGTTAGTCTTACTCCTGAAAGCCTTCACACAATTAGGGATATAACTCCCTGAAAAAACCTACATCAAATCAAAACCTCGACCCCCGAGGATGAGTATCGTGTACTACATGACCAACACAAGAAGTCTCAACCACAACACCCTGATATCTAGGTTGACGGTTATCAACCACAATATATGCACGATGAGACCTACCTGCATCCCCTACTATTAGCTCTGAAACTGCTGGTCCATGACCAAATCCATAAGTCTTCTGATGCAGATAATTCCTAGCAAGGTGGCCTTGTTGACCACAAGAGGAACACTCGGTGTTATGACCAAACCCACTACCTCCTACTGGTGCAGTAGAATGCTGCATACTACCCCAATCAACTACATACTATGAACTCTGGGTTACCTATACCTGTCGATTGTGCTTATTGTGCCACCAGTTCCGGTTCCTTTTAGGCGAAGAACCACCATCCTCCTGATACGAATGTGAGTCCTTATGCTTTCCCAACGCACTCTGCTATTGCCCACTCTGAATAGGATCCTGCTGAGTCATCGGTGATCCAACTCCCTAAGTCTGAACCCATCGTGCATTAGACCCAGCTACAGAACCACTGCCAATCTGCACACCCGAATGACCTCCTAGTGCCATAGCTAAGTTCTCCTTCACAAGTCGTGCCTTCTCCATAGCCGTCTCCATAGATTTGGGTTCAAAGATCCACACACTACCACTAATATAGGGATTAAAACCCTTGATGAAATGTTGCATGTGCATCCCCTCATCATCTCCTATTCCTGCATACTATTTAAGTTCATAGAAACGTCTCTTGTACTGATCTACGGTCCTGGCTAGCTGTCGTAGGGCATGGAACTCATCACCCCTGCGCTGAAGCCAATGGTCAGAAAGAAAGCAGGCTCTAAACCACTCAAGGAATATCCCCCATGACACAGTATTCATATCAATATGGAGCTTTTGCTCCTTAGGTCTCCACCAAGTAGTCGCAAACCCTTGCAAGTACATTACAGTACACCGCGGTTTAGTATTACTATCAAATGGATGCATAGAAAATTATCAATCAAGACCTATCAGCCAAGTCTCTGTCTTTAAACCGATGCCTACTCCATCAAACTAAGGTGGTTGTGATCGAATCAAATCTCTCATGTAGGAAGATTTTAACATCCCTGATTATGTCGTAACTGTCCTCACACCAAGATTAACCTCTGGTACTACCTATCTTGGACCTAGGAGTGCCAAGGCCTCCTCAAGAGCTCTACGAGTAGCTTCAATCCCCAGAGGATCTAGCTTTCCACCACCACCTATGCTAATATGTGAGGCCTTTTTTTCCTCCTGCTTAGGTATAAGTGAAACATGAGGTGGCGAGTCATGTTGACACCCCTAACAACCATCTACCCGGCCACGTCCTCGTCCCCTGCCTCATCCACGTCTAGGAGGCATACTCCTACACAAAACCAAAATGGTATTAGAAAAAGTACACTTGGAAACCTACCCAACTAAGCTTAATGGGTACATCATAATCCCAGAGTGCCCAGTGTTTAAGCCTAAGCTTTGATACCATGTGTAATGCCCCGCCAAGTAACCCTAAAGGAAGTTGTAATTACGTTCGACTTAAGTGAACCCATTTTTTTTTATAAAGTGTAATTAACATACACATTCACTTACTAATTAAAAACAACCTCAAAGGCTACAAGGTTGGGATTACTTAAACCTACACATACATCTTACATATAACCATAACATTAAATGGCATTATATAATAAGTATTAA
Organism: Sequoiadendron giganteum; assembly: GCA_007115665.2. Taxonomy (NCBI): domain Eukaryota; kingdom Viridiplantae; phylum Streptophyta; class Pinopsida; order Cupressales; family Cupressaceae; genus Sequoiadendron; species Sequoiadendron giganteum. The sequence continues at coordinate 324,364,145 of CM021110.1, forward strand.
ATCAAGATAAATGTATACCATAACATAATGAGATAACCATCCAAGATACAATTTTCATAATCATTAGCATAATCAATAGTTACATCTCTCATTCCCAAAATGAGGCAATAGTACAAATGTGTTACAATTATAGAATTCCACCTCAAAAAAATAAGAGGGATAAAATAACTTAGACAAATTGAAATAATACAATGCTTGAATTTAGAACAAGAACTGTGACCTGTCCATCTGGATGTATCGCCACCAAGTACCAAAGATAAATGGGGACCCAACGGTGTATGGTGCATGTTCCACCCAACCAAGTGGTACCCGAAGGCCCACCCCCCATGCTAGGAGATAATAACAACACAACATGGACAAATATCTACAACCTCTAACCATAGGAAGACTCATACTGACTCATACTGACACAACCAACCAAAGAACTAAACAAGTAAAACTCACACATCATTGACATAGGTCACATTGCTTCCAGACATAAAATAGATCAAGTATGTTCAGAGAACCATACACATAAAACAAATACCAACTATTGTGCTAGATAGAGTGTCATCATACAACTCATAATGAGTTACCCTCAACGGATCTTCATAGGCTCTGGTATTCCTGGTGACCTCTGCTGACCCTCGACCCTCGTACTTACTAATGTGGAATCAACTACCTCTTGTATGGACAAGATAGATGACCTTGCCATTTCAGGCCTTCCCTCTCACTCCAAGCCTGTCATGCCCATAATTTTTCGCTAGAAAAACCCAACAATTTATTTTTTTTAATTAAGATTATGCCAAAAAAATTTTTATCATCCCCATTATTGGTAATGGTAAATAGATACATTTATATAAATAATTACCATAACAACTATAATTCTTAATATTCCATTTAAAACTCACAAGTGTTTGCTCATTGACCTTAACACCACCTAGCATTTGTCATACGTACCCTTAATGGGGCCAACTCACCCGACACAACTTACACATCATGTCACCATAGCATAACCTATCTACTAAAGTTTAACTCTACTTGATAGTAAGGAATAACTCTTTATGACAAGAAAGTAATGTTAGTTTATACTTATGAAAGAACTCTTAGTGGTAAGAATGTGGAACTCTTAGTGGTAAGAATGTTTTTTTTTTTTTTTTTGAGGTAATAACGTAGCTACCTTTATCAATAATGTTAATTACATATTTACTAATTTTACAAATTTTAAATTTACTTCTAATAACTTTAACATCATTATTGATGCTATAATATATATGTTTACTATTATTTCTACCAACTATTAATTTAGGGACAAACCTCTTTTAAAAATAAATAAATAAATTTTACCCATAGTAAATATTATTAATTGCTCTTGTTTGACTACTATTCACACAATCAATGTTAATATTGTTTATATGCTATTACTATTTACTTTTTAGTCCCAATTTTATTAAGCCACTAATGTAATTTAATTATACAATTATTAATTTTCGTTATTAATAAAATAATTCCATTATTAAATAGACTTGATTATCACCAAGATTAATTTTACTTACCATTACAATATTATTAATATTATATTATCCGAAATAATAGTGCCATGTTACAACACTTGACAAATGCCATCATTTATTTAACTCTTGAACCTCCTTGAGAATACTATTTTTTTCTTTTTCTTTCTTTGGAATAACAATTTGATTCTAAAATATTATTTTTACTTAATGGACATCTGATCATAATATTACTAATGGATCTTTTGATTTGAATATTATTATTATAAAATTACAAATAGATAATATTATTAATTTTCATTAACTATAATTAAATATTGTCAATAATCCTCTCTCTATATATTATAATATTATTCAATATTATTATTAATCAAACATGGTCTTAATATTAATATTATTATTCCACTATTACTATTACTCTAACATGATATATTTATTTATGCATATATTCAGATTGAACTAGTTGACAATAATGATATTCTCAACTAGTTTTAAATTTCTTTTTTCTTTTTTCACTAATTTATTTACAACTATTCATACTAAGAAAAAGAGCTTTCTCCAACAAATAATAACGAACAAAATGAACTAATATTGAGATTATATTTAAATTTACTATCAATCTATTTTACAAAGAATTTACTTGCTGCACTCACCAAAAATTCTATAATCCACGCCAACCATTAATTAATAGTTTCCCATTAAGTTTTAAATAGCAAATTAAAATACATTTCACTCCTACACGGAAAAACTAGATTAAATATTTAATTTAATTTAATTTTTTCACCATATTTACTTTACCATTAATCTTTCTTTTAACTAGTTTGTTATTTATTTATTTCAATCTTTTTAAATAGAATATCAGGGCTTATCTTTTTGTTATTACTTGTACAAATGATTCCTCCGCATCCGTTATTAAACTAGGTTAATAAAATTTAATGGATATTATCCAACAATCGTGAATGATGAATATCAATATTAGCATTGAAGTGAATTTTACATATTATTTATGCCAGTATATACTTAACTACGAAAGATAAAGGATTCCATAACATTAAAACCTAAATGTGCTCATTATTTGGATCTTGGCGTTAATTCTCATTTTAATAAACATACTTCAAAACCCTGCTGAATCCTTATTTTCTGGCTGCACCTTGCTGAATTGAAGTAAAGGAAAATAATAGCGAGGAAGAGTTTTGGAGGAGCGGATACCAATAAGGGCAAGGGAGAGTGAGTGAGGAAACAGTGAAAAGAGCCAAGCAGAAAATGACGAAGAATGAGGACGACTGAGATTCATTTAATCGTCTGGCATTGATATGAACACAAGTACTGGATTGATTGAGAGCTCATTTATTGCACTGCTACATACTGCCACATGGTATGGGCGCCTTTTGCATAATATTAGAGTACTTATAAGTTTATCCTTTCTCTCTTATCTCTGTGCAGAAGACTAGTACCTATCCCATACGCCACCTATCCTATACAACACAAACCATTGAGCTAGCGCTCTGCCATCCATTAATTGACATACTGGTAATGAGGTGAGGCTGCCAAAAGATACAACCTAATCTCCAGCTATTAGTTCGACTTGCAACCATATGCTAGGTAGAATTTATATCGGCATGGACTATCATCTAAAAATATATACTGTCCAAACCCTACTTGAAAGAGGTTGGTCCCACTGTCAGATTGATTTTACACCCTCATTGAAGGCAGTTGACTCATGCAAAATAATTTCTTCACCTACGCCTGACTATCAACAATTCACAATTAATATGTACTTGGGAAAGATTGTGATTGCCAACAATTCACAATTAATATGTACTTGGGAAAGATTGTGATTGTCATGCCTTTACCTTGGCTGCCACTCAAGTTTCGTAAAACCTGCCAAGAGGAGTAAATGTCAGCTTCCTCAGTCAGGCTAGTAACTATCCTAGGCTCGATTTGGATGCCTCTGCCTTAATCTGCTCTAACTCTGCAAGAAAGAAAATCACATAGGGAGGGAAAATGAGCATAATGCCAGTGCTACAGACGCGAGAGTTAAGATCCCTACTGTAAATTTGATTAGAGAGGGGAGAATGGAATACAAGTAAAATGGTTCATAGCCCAGTTTCACAGGCGAAGACTTATGGAAATGATCTCATTTTGTTATATATTTTTTTTAATATCATTATATCTTTGTTGTTGCAGATAACATAAGGCACACCGGTTCAATTCGATTTATAAACCTTACATTGTTTTGTTTTCGATGGTTTTGCTTTCTATTATTTTCTATAGTGCTTGTTTGCAGAGACGAGGGTCAGGGAAGTTCTACAGTATAATATAGGCTTTTCTCAAACTATTCTCAGCCAGTTTCTTTCTTCTCGAGGTTATGATTTGAACATAATTACTAAAATGAAATTGCAATTATCCCTTACCCCAGCATACTAGAGTTTATAAAAAAAAAATCTGTCTTCCACCGTATTATCACCGTCTCAACCTACTTACAATGAACTTCACAGTGTTACGCAACTAATTTTCCTCAAGGGACTTTTTTATTTATCTTGTTTTACTTATCTGCTTCTCTTTTAGAGTTGCTTCATAAATACTAGATACATTTTATTATACAATATTTGTAGTTTACTGTATATAAATTTTCAATGCACAACATTTAAAGTATGATTAAATTTAACATGGATGTGTTATATCTAATCTAATTTTTATTTATTTAATGTTGAGACTAATGTATCATTATGTATTTCCAGGTATAAAATGAGATTGTTGTTTAGCAATAATAGATTTATTTATTTATTTTTCCTTACAATTGATCCACAAGATATTCATTTCCAAAAAGCTTTACTATGGAGTCCACTTGGCCTACCACACATACAATTTTAATGTGCAAAACACAAAGTGCTTTATTTATATTGATTTCTAAGAATATGGTCCAAATCATTCATGCTTTTGAACAAATATGCTGGTTTTTTTTTTTTTTTTTGTGGAGGAGGAGGATAGAACCTACATTACTATTTTCAATGTACCAAGTGTAGACTCTTATTGATCTTTAACACCTCCTTTGCTACCAACCATAATACCCATTTGCAAGGAAGAAGAAATGGAGGAGACAAATGATAAGGTTGATTAAAGGTTCTTTACATATCTGCTATCTTCATTACAAAGGACTATTTTCATTAAAATCTGATTTTCTACTCATACTTAGCTCACAATCTTTTCCTACTCTTTCATGTTACAGCAATTCCTAGCTTCCCATAATGCATATAATTTTAAGAAATACAATGAATGGCATACAACCGGTTAAAGCTTGCTCTCCACCCTACCGTAATGCCGTCATGGAGCCTCATGGACTCTAGCCATACCCCCGAGCAAGTAATTTTCTTAGCTCCAAAATGATGAATGGAGTCTTTTTATATTTTTACAAGGGATAGAAAATACATAGCATCCAACTTCTACATCTAGGTCCTCTACTCTTTGTTTCAACTATAATCCATACAACATATATCACATTCTTACAATAAATAAACAAAAGAGAAAATGGAAGTAAGAGAGAACTTATCTCTTTTTCTTTACATGAGGATTAAAATCTTTTAGATCCTTCCTCTCCAAACCCAGCCGGCTTGATCACTATCTTCCCAAGGATGTGGACTTCTCTCATCTTCTCATTCTTTCTACCATCTCCACTAAAGTTCTCCAAGGGGAGAAGTGGGTAACACCCCACTCATTCTTCTCCTTCAAAATATATAGAAGTTTCAACTTGCAACTCTTGGATGGGGATGTGTGGGGTGTACTTTCCTTCATAAATGAGGTTCTTTTCCTTCTTAAATAAAATACATGCACTTGGACAACCCTTCCATCTTTTCACCCCATCTTCTTCTCAAAATTCGTCACTCTCCATTATGAGGGCTTTTCAAGGGTCAAATCATGTTGTAGGCCACTAAAGTTCTCTAAGGGGAGAAGTGGGTAACACCCCACTCATTCTTCTCCTTCAAAATATATAGAAGTTTCAACTTGCAACTCTTGGATGGGGATGTGTGGGGTGTACTTTCCTTCATAAATGAGGTTCTTTTCCTTCTTAAATAAAATACATGCACTTGGACAACCCTTCCATCTTTTCACCCCATCTTCTTCTCAAAATTCGTCACTCTCCATTATGAGGGCTTTTCAGGGGTCAAATCATGTTGTAGGGGCACTATTGTATGCCCACTTGACCCCTACCACTATGGTATAGACCCTAGGGGCTTTATTTTTGCAACCTATCCCAAAAATTTGACCAACAACTCTCATTAAAAGCCCACTCAAGGTTCCATCCGAGTTTCAAACTTAGCTAGGGGTTTCCAAGACCTAATCCCCACTTACACCTCACATGAATCCCAACTAAATTCCTTCACACCCTTAGTCCTCCAATACATTAACTCCACTTGTTTCTAGGCCTCGAATGAGGTCAAATTTATATCCTCATGAAGTAGTCTTTTGATTCACTCTTTATGGTTCTATCTTCTCATGCTAATATCGTTGCCTTCCTACACATTACCAATGTGATCGTAAGTATCGATTTTGTATCACATTAATATGTTAGCTGAACATTCTAATCTTTAACTATATAATAATCCATTTAGAATCTAATTTGCATTCCATAGTATATGAGTGCAATCTACTTCCATGAAAATAAAACATAATGTCAAAATGATATGCAAGAATATTGCCCAAAAGATCACCTTATTTATTATTCATAATACATTTAATCATTAATTCAAGAAAAACATATAACAAATTATGGTTGTATTAAGTACATACAAAGTAGGGTCTTACAAACAAGAACTTGCGACTATGAGTGAGGCTAGACATTATCTTTTTAGTGTGAAGTACTCCCCACATTTTAGTACAATTTTAGTTATCACTTGATTAAAATAATTCCATAGGTTACCCAATCTTACCTCTTATGGGCTTTGGCCCCTACTGGAAGCCACTCTTCTATTTGACAACACACAAACAAACTAATCTCCAAGGGGATCACAAGTGCATACAACCTAGGTATCATAACCACTTCATCTCTAGGAGGAAACAAATAATGAAGCTCACTCCTAATATTGGAGGCAACAAAAAAAATAGTCCACTCCTTCCAAAGGAGGTACAAAACATCCCCATTCGTGGAAACTAGGTAAATTACTGAAAAAACACCATGCACTACCCAAGGGAAAATAACTGTTTGATATAATGAATCGACAAACCTCATCCTCTAAGATCCTCTAGAAGACTTACAAACTTTAACTAACACTTAACCCATTTCCCAAAACACAACTTGATGAAAAGGTTACAAAAATAATTCAATTCATAGTTCAAATCTAATATTAGGATTTCCTAAATCCATCCTCATTCAATAGGTAACATTGACAAAATCAAAGACACAATAACTGGGTTAACTCAAATATTCTTATAACCCCTATTACCTCTTTTATTATTGGAAGTCTAAGACAATTAAACTCACTTGCCTTTACGAAATACAGAGAAAATAAAACATTTAAGGCAATCACAAGGAAATTACTATTTTTGGATATTCTAAATCCATATCCCTTACATACTTCATTCACAATAATATAATTGCCCTAATAGAAAATAAATACATTAATGTAATTAATTGCCTCTTCAATATAATCAATTTCTAGATTTACTTTTAAAAACAACATAAATCCATGCAAGTATACCCTTTCCATTTCCTAACCAAATCCTATATCACTTCAACTAACCATTTAAAAACATGTAATTTATAAAATATCTTTTTCCTTATCATTTAACCATGCATTCAAATCTTATCTTTTAAAATATCTACGCAAAACTCAATTACATGCGTCCAAATAAAACAACATAAAATATTGCATATACTCCCAATAGAAACTACTCATGTAATATATACATTAAATATATATCCATATATTTAACTGTATATATATATTTATTATAATATCTACTATCTTTTACATAGTATTCATTCGATAAATTTAAAATAATTAAAATTCTATTAATAATATTCCATAAAATATATATACAAATATACATATATACAATATATATATTTTACCTCTTATATATATAATGTATATATATATATTTAATATATATTTAATTTTGATTAAATTTAATATGTAATTCTGAATTTATTCAGAGGTGGCGGAGTTAGGTTATATATAAAAAAAATATATAAAACAAAAAAAATCTTAAATAGATTGGGGAGGGGTCGGTTGTAGCCGAATCCCCCCTCCTTTCCCTCCTTGGTGCGGCCATCATAGGGGTTGCACTGCCATATGAGGTAGTGCTCCCTCCACTAAGTGGAGGGAACTGCCTCATAAGGCAGCCACAACCTCCATATGTTGGGTGGTGGGGTGTGCAATGCACCCCCACCCAAAATACTACCACATCTCTAAATAAAAACAACGAATATTTTATTCGCCTATTTTTTGTTTAATACGATTTTTTTTAATATTTCTCCAGCAATGCGTCGGTCGTATGGCGGCAGAAATTAACATTTAAACTAGTATTTTATTAACATAAAATCTGTATATATATATAAACTCACTATATATATATATATATATATATATATATATATATATATATATATATATATATATATATATATATAAGGATTTAACATAATAAACAAGTTGGGGAAATTTTATGAAAACATTCACCTAGAGGTGAAATTATGCAATTTTTCCAGAGAACAACCAAAATTCATAGAGGTTCAAAACTGATTCGTTTAATCCATTTTCTTGAATTCATAAACAATAAAAGAACAAGAAAACTAAAAGGAATCTAAGTTATAACCATAAGTTTTCAAATCCTTTAGTTCTCTCCACCACAATTTCTATAGAGGTTTTAGAAATAAATTCATTTTCTACAGTGAATTAAATTTTCTAAAACAAATCTAAATGTGTAGGTTTACCCATAAGTTTGATTGAATAAATTAACTAACAATTTCCTCAAATAAACTAAATTCAACACATAATTTCCCTGAAGAAATTTCACGAGAACAACAAAAGCTTATAAGTTTATTTATTTATTTTCTTCCTTCTAACAACAAATTCTTTTCCTAAATAGATTTAACAAACAAATCTCTAATCACTACAATTTTAAAAGCAAACCAAGAACAATACAAAAACATAGAAGAAAACCTGAGTGAAGAATCTTCAGGAAAAGGAAATTTGATGTAGAGCCTCCTCCAAAGCTTCCACAGTTTCTATCCAACAATCTGGTGATTCCAACCAATAAATCAACCAACAAACACAAGAAGATTTACCAGAACAATTCCAATGTAATTCCACAACCAAAAATTTCTCGAAAACAATCCTCTTCCTCTCCAAAATTCTCTCCGTGAATGAATTTGCAACAAACTCTTCTAATTAATTAAAATTACACATGCTGGCATAATTGAAAATATCCTCAACAACCAAATCTAGTTTGTATTTAATTTAAAAATTCTAAATAATAAATTGACTCCAAAATTTGAAACTAATTTCCCAATTAAACTTAAATTCAAAAATACATTACATTATTTTCTTTCTTTTAATTTACTCAACATAAAATTTAATTAATTAATTTTAATTATTTAATAAATAAATTCAACCCTTTTGGGATTAAATTTAATTAATTAAATAGATTAAATTAAATTTAATTAAATTTTATTAATAAATTTAAATATAATTTCT